>CAKAJI010000040.1:0-600000 GCA_916610255.1 Lasioglossum lativentre
AATGATGCACTGCATATTACGTTATATCATAAGGTATTTTCAATGATACACTGCATATTACGTTATATTATAAGGTATTTCAATGATGCACTGCATATTACGTTATATCATAAAGTATTTTCAATGATACACTGCATATTACGTTATATTATATGGTATTTTCAATGACACACTGCATATTACATTATATTATAAAGTATTTTCAATGATGCACTGCATATTACGTTATACTATATGGTATTTTCAATGATACACTACAAATTACGATATATTATAACGTATTTTCAATGATACACTGCATATTACGTTGTATTATAAGGTTTTTTCATTGATAGACTAGAATTACCATATATTCTAAGGTATTTTCAATGATACACTGCATATTACGTTTTATTATAAGGTATTTTCAATGATACACTGCATATTACGTTATATTATATGGTATTTTCAATGATACACTGCATATTACGTTATATTATAAAGTATTTTCAATGATAAACTATATATTACGATATATTATATGGTATTTTCAATGATACACTGCATATTACGTTATATTATAAGGTATTTTCATTGATACACTACAAATTACCATATATTATAAGGTATTTTCAATGATACACTGCATATTACATTATATCATAAGGTATTTTCAATGATACACTGCATATTACGTTATATTATAAGGTATTTTCAATGATACACTGCATATGACGTTATATTATAAGATGTTTTCAATGATACACTGCATATTACGTTATATTATGAGGTATTTTCAATGATACACTGCATATTACGATATATTAGAAGGTATTTTGATTGATACAGTTCAAATTACCATATATTATAATGTATTTTCAATGATATACTGCATATTACGTTATATCATAATGTATCTTCAATGATACACTGCATATTACGTTATATTATAAGATGTTTTCAATGATAAACTACTATATATTATAAGGTATTTTCAATGATGCACTGCATATTACGTTATACTATATGGTATTTTCAATGATACACTACAAATTACGATATATTATAAGGTATTTTCAATGATGCACTGCATTTTACGATATATTAGAAGGTATTTTGATTGATACAGTTCAAATTAGCATATATTATAAGGTATTTTCAATGATACACTTCATATTACGTTATATCATAAGGTACTTTCAATGATAGACTGCATATTACGTTATATCATAAGGTATTTTCAATTATACACTGCATATTACGTTGTATTATAAGGTATTTTCATTGATAGACTAGAATTACCATATATTCTAAGGTATTTTCAATGATACACTGCATATTACGTTTTATTATAAGGTATTTTCAATGATACACTATATATTACGTTATATCATAAGGTATTTTCAGTGATACACTGCATATTACGTTATATTATAAGGTATTTTCAATGATACACTGCATATTACGTTATATTATAAGGTATTTTCAATGATACACTGCATATTACGTTGTATTATAAGGTTTTTTCATTGATAGACTAGAATTACCATATATTCTAAGGTATTTTCAATGATACACTGCATATTACGTTGTATTATAAGGTATTTTCATTGATAGACTAGAATTACCATATATTCTAAGGTATTTTCAATGATACACTGCATATTACGTTTTATTATAAGGTATTTTCAATGATACACTGCATATTACATTATATTATTAGGTATTTTCAATGATACACTAAAAAATTACGATATATTATAAGGTATTTTCGATGATACACTGCATATTACGATATATTAGAAGGTATTTTGATTGATACAGTTCAAATTACCATATATTATAATGTATTTTCAATGATATACTGCATATTACGTTATATCATAATGTATCTTCAATGATACACTGCATATTACGTTATATTATAATATGTTTTCAATGATAAACTACTATATATTATAAGGTATTTTCAATGATGCACTGCATATTACGTTATACTATATGGTATTTTCAATGATACACTACAAATTACGATATATTATAAGGTATTTTCAATGATACACTGCATATTACGTTGTATTATAAGGTATTTTCATTGATAGACTAGAATTACCATATATTCTAAGGTATTTTCAATGATGCACTGCATATTACGTTATACTATATGGTATTTTCAATGATACACTACAAATTACGATATATTATAAGGTATTTTCAATGATACACTGTATATTACGTTGTATTATAAGGTATTTTCATTGATAGACTAGAATTACCATATATTCTAAGGTATTTTCAATGATACACTGCATATTACGTTTTATTATAAGGTATTTTTAATGATACACTGCATATTACGTTATATCATAAAGTATTTTCAATGATACACTGCATATTACGTTATATTATAACGTATTTTCAATGATAAACTACATATTACGATATATTATATGGTATTTTCAATGATACACTGCATATTACGTTATATTATAAGGTATTTTCAATGATACACTGCATATTACATTATATCATAAGGTATTTTCAATGATACACTGCATATTACGTTATATTATAAGGTATTTTCAATGATACACTGCATATGACGTTATATTATAAGATGTTTTCAATGATACACTGCATATTACGTTATATTATGAGGTATTTTCAATGATACACTGCATATTACGATATATTAGAAGGTATTTTGATTGATACAGTTCAAATTACCATATATTATAAGGTATTTTCAATGATATACTGCATATTACGTTATATCATAATGTATCTTCAATGATACACTGCATATTACGTTATATTATAAGATGTTTTCAATGATAAACTACTATATATTATAAGGTATTTTCAATGATGCACTGCATATTACGTTATACTATATGGTATTTTCAATGATACACTACAAATTACGATATATTATAAGGTATTTTCAATGATACACTGCATATTACGTTGTATTATAAGGTATTTTCATTGATAGACTAGAATTACCATATATTCTAAGGTATTTTCAATGATACACTGCATATTACGTTTTATTATAAGGTATTTTCAATGATACACTGCATATTACGTTATATTATAAGGTATTTTCAATGATACACTGCATATTACGTTATATTATAAGGTATTTCAATGATGCACTGCATATTACGTTATATCATAAAGTATTTTCAATGATACACTGCATATTACGTTATATTATATGGTATTTTCAATGATACACTGCATATTACATTATATTATAAAGTATTTTCAATGATGCACTGCATATTACGTTATACTATATGGTATTTTCAATGATACACTACAAATTACGATATATTATAAGGTATTTTCAATGATACACTGCATATTACGTTGTATTATAAGGTTTTTTCATTGATAGACTAGAATTACCATATATTCTAAGGTATTTTCAATGATACACTGCATATTACGTTTTATTATAAGGTATTTTCAATGATACACTGCATATTACGTTATATTATATGGTATTTTCAATGATACACTGCATATTACGTTATATTATAAAGTATTTTCAATGATAAACTATATATTACGATATATTATATGGTATTTTCAATGATACACTGCATATTACGTTATATTATAAGGTATTTTCATTGATACACTACAAATTACCATATATTATAAGGTATTTTCAATGATACACTGCATATTACATTATATCATAAGGTATTTTCAATGATACACTGCATATTACGTTATATTATAAGGTATTTTCAATGATACACTGCATATGACGTTATATTATAAGATGTTTTCAATGATACACTGCATATTACGTTATATTATGAGGTATTTTCAATGATACACTGCATATTACGTTATATTATAAGGTACTTTTAATGATACACTACAAATTACGATATATTATAAGGTATTTTCAATGATACACTGCATATTACGTTATATTATAACGTATTTTCCATGATAAACTATATATTACGATATATTATATGGTATTTTCAATGATACACTGCATATTACATTATATTATAAGGTATTTTCGTTGATACATTACAAATTACCATATATTATAAGGTATTTTCAATGATACACTGCATATTACGTTATATCATAAGGTATTTTCAATGATACACTGCATATTACGTTGTATTATAAGGTATTTTCATTGATAGACTAGAATTACCATATATTCCAAGGTATTTTCATTGATACACTGCATATTACGTTTTATTATAAGGTATTTTCAATGATACACGGCAAATTACGTTATATTATATGGTATTTTCAATGATACACTGCATATTACGTTATATTATAACGTATTTTCAATGATAAACTACATATTACGATATATTATATGGTATTTTCAATGATACACTGCATATTACGTTATATTATAAGGTATTTTCATTGATACACTACAAATTACCATATATTATAAGGTATTTTCAATGATACACTGCATATTACGTTATATTATAAGGTATTTTCAATGATGCACTGCATATTACGTTATACTATATGGTATTTTCAATGATACACTACAAATTACGATATATTATAAGGTATTTTCAATGATACACTGCATATTACGTTGTATTATAAGGTATTTTCATTGATAGACTAGAATTACCATATATTCTAAGGTATTTTCAATGATACACTGCATATTACGTTTTATTATAAGGTATTTTTAATGATACACTGCATATTACGTTATATCATAAAGTATTTTCAATGATACACTGCATATTACGTTATATTATAAGGTATTTTCATTGATACACTACAAATTACCATATATTATAAGGTATTTTCAATGATACACTGCATATTACGTTATATTATAAGGTACTTTTAATGATACACTACAAATTACGATATATTATAAGGTATTTTCAATGATACACTGCATATTACGTTATATTATAACGTATTTTCCATGATAAACTATATATTACGATATATTATATGGTATTTTCAATGATACACTGCATATTACGTTATATTATAAGGTATTTTCAATGATACACTGCATATTACATTATATCATAAGGTATTTTCAATGATACACTGCATATTACGTTATATTATAAGGTATTTTCAATGATACACTGCATATTACGTTATATCATAAGGTATTTTCAATGATACACTGCATATTACGTTATATTATAAGGTATTTTCAATGATGCACTGCATATTACGTTATACTATATGGTATTTTCAATGATACACTGCATATTACGTTATATTATAAGGTATTTTCAATGATACACTGCATATGACGTTATATTATAAGATGTTTTCAATGATACACTGCATATTACGTTATATTATGAGGTATTTTCAATGATACACTGCATATTACGATATATTAGAAGGTATTTTGATTGATACAGTTCAAATTACCATATATTATAAGGTATTTTCAATGATATACTGCATATTACGTTATATCATAATGTATCTTCAATGATACACTGCATATTACGTTATATTATAAGATGTTTTCAATGATAAACTACTATATATTATAAGGTATTTTCAATGATGCACTGCATATTACGTTATACTATATGGTATTTTCAATGATACACTACAAATTACGATATATTATAAGGTATTTTCAATGATACACTGCATATTACGTTGTATTATAAGGTATTTTCATTGATAGACTAGAATTACCATATATTCTAAGGTATTTTCAATGATACACTGCATATTACGTTTTATTATAAGGTATTTTCAATGATACACTGCATATTACGTTATATTATAAGGTATTTTCAATGATACACTGCATATTACGTTATATTATAAGGTATTTCAATGATGCACTGCATATTACGTTATATCATAAAGTATTTTCAATGATACACTGCATATTACGTTATATTATATGGTATTTTCAATGACACACTGCATATTACATTATATTATAAAGTATTTTCAATGATGCACTGCATATTACGTTATACTATATGGTATTTTCAATGATACACTACAAATTACGATATATTATAAGGTATTTTCAATGATACACTGCATATTACGTTGTATTATAAGGTTTTTTCATTGATAGACTAGAATTACCATATATTCTAAGGTATTTTCAATGATACACTGCATATTACGTTTTATTATAAGGTATTTTCAATGATACACTGCATATTACGTTATATTATATGGTATTTTCAATGATACACTGCATATTACGTTATATTATAAAGTATTTTCAATGATAAACTATATATTACGATATATTATATGGTATTTTCAATGATACACTGCATATTACGTTATATTATAAGGTATTTTCATTGATACACTACAAATTACCATATATTATAAGGTATTATCAATGATACACTGCATATTACATTATATCATAAGGTATTTTCAATGATACACTGCATATTACGTTATATTATAAGGTATTTTCAATGATACACTGCATATGACGTTATATTATAAGATGTTTTCAATGATACACTGCATATTACGTTATATTATGAGGTATTTTCAATGATACACTGCATATTACGTTATATTATAAGGTACTTTTAATGATACACTACAAATTACGATATATTATAAGGTATTTTCAATGATACACTGCATATTACGTTGTATTATAAGGTATTTTCATTGATAGACTAGAATTACCATATATTCCAAGGTATTTTCATTGATACACTGCATATTACGTTTTATTATAAGGTATTTTCAATGATACACGGCAAATTACGTTATATTATATGGTATTTTCAATGATACACTGCATATTACGTTATATTATAACGTATTTTCAATGATAAACTACATATTACGATATATTATATGGTATTTTCAATGATACACTGCATATTACGTTATATTATAAGGTATTTTCATTGATACACTACAAATTACCATATATTATAAGGTATTTTCAATGATACACTGCATATTACATTATATCATAAGGTATTTTCAATGATACACTGCATATTACGTTTTATTATAAGGTATTTTCAATGATACACTGCATATTACGTTATATTATAACGTATTTTCAATGATACACTGCATATTACGTTATATTATATGGTATTTTCAATGATACACTGCATATTACGTTATATTATAAAGTATTTTCAATGATAAACTATATATTACGATATATTATATGGTATTTTCAATGATACACTGCATATTACGTTGTATTATAAGGTATTTTCATTGATAGACTAGAATTACCATATATTCTAAGGTATTTTCAATGATACACTGCATATTACGTTTTATTATAAGGTATTTTCAATGATACACTATATATTACGTTATATCATAAGGTATTTTCAGTGATACACTGCATATTACGTTATATTATAAGGTATTTTCAATGATACACTGCATATTACGTTATATTATAAGGTATTTTCAATGATACACTGCATATTACGTTGTATTATAAGGTTTTTTCATTGATAGACTAGAATTACCATATATTCTAAGGTATTTTCAATGATACACTGCATATTACGTTGTATTATAAGGTATTTTCATTGATAGACTAGAATTACCATATATTCTAAGGTATTTTCAATGATACACTGCATATTACGTTTTATTATAAGGTATTTTCAATGATACACTGCATATTACATTATATTATTAGGTATTTTCAATGATACACTAAAAAATTACGATATATTATAAGGTATTTTCGATGATACACTGCATATTACGATATATTAGAAGGTATTTTGATTGATACAGTTCAAATTACCATATATTATAATGTATTTTCAATGATATACTGCATATTACGTTATATCATAATGTATCTTCAATGATACACTGCATATTACGTTATATTATAATATGTTTTCAATGATAAACTACTATATATTATAAGGTATTTTCAATGATGCACTGCATATTACGTTATACTATATGGTATTTTCAATGATACACTACAAATTACGATATATTATAAGGTATTTTCAATGATACACTGCATATTACGTTGTATTATAAGGTATTTTCATTGATAGACTAGAATTACCATATATTCTAAGGTATTTTCAATGATGCACTGCATATTACGTTATACTATATGGTATTTTCAATGATACACTACAAATTACGATATATTATAAGGTATTTTCAATGATACACTGTATATTACGTTGTATTATAAGGTATTTTCATTGATAGACTAGAATTACCATATATTCTAAGGTATTTTCAATGATACACTGCATATTACGTTTTATTATAAGGTATTTTTAATGATACACTGCATATTACGTTATATCATAAAGTATTTTCAATGATACACTGCATATTACGTTATATTATAACGTATTTTCAATGATAAACTACATATTACGATATATTATATGGTATTTTCAATGATACACTGCATATTACGTTATATTATAAGGTATTTTCAATGATACACTGCATATTACATTATATCATAAGGTATTTTCAATGATACACTGCATATTACGTTATATTATAAGGTATTTTCAATGATACACTGCATATGACGTTATATTATAAGATGTTTTCAATGATACACTGCATATTACGTTATATTATGAGGTATTTTCAATGATACACTGCATATTACGATATATTAGAAGGTATTTTGATTGATACAGTTCAAATTACCATATATTATAATGTATTTTCAATGATATACTGCATATTACGTTATATCATAATGTATCTTCAATGATACACTGCATATTACGTTATATTATAAGATGTTTTCAATGATAAACTACTATATATTATAAGGTATTTTCAATGATGCACTGCATATTACGTTATACTATATGGTATTTTCAATGATACACTACAAATTACGATATATTATAAGGTATTTTCAATGATACACTGCATATTACGTTGTATTATAAGGTATTTTCATTGATAGACTAGAATTACCATATATTCTAAGGTATTTTCAATGATACACTGCATATTACGTTTTATTATAAGGTATTTTCAATGATACACTGCATATTACGTTATATTATAAGGTATTTTCAATGATACACTGCATATTACGTTATATTATAAGGTATTTCAATGATGCACTGCATATTACGTTATATCATAAAGTATTTTCAATGATACACTGCATATTACGTTATATTATATGGTATTTTCAATGACACACTGCATATTACATTATATTATAAAGTATTTTCAATGATGCACTGCATATTACGTTATACTATATGGTATTTTCAATGATACACTACAAATTACGATATATTATAAGGTATTTTCAATGATACACTGCATATTACGTTGTATTATAAGGTTTTTTCATTGATAGACTAGAATTACCATATATTCTAAGGTATTTTCAATGATACACTGCATATTACGTTTTATTATAAGGTATTTTCAATGATACACTGCATATTACGTTATATTATATGGTATTTTCAATGATACACTGCATATTACGTTATATTATAAAGTATTTTCAATGATAAACTATATATTACGATATATTATATGGTATTTTCAATGATACACTGCATATTACGTTATATTATAAGGTATTTTCATTGATACACTACAAATTACCATATATTATAAGGTATTTTCAATGATACACTGCATATTACATTATATCATAAGGTATTTTCAATGATACACTGCATATTACGTTATATTATAAGGTATTTTCAATGATACACTGCATATGACGTTATATTATAAGATGTTTTCAATGATACACTGCATATTACGTTATATTATGAGGTATTTTCAATGATACACTGCATATTACGTTATATTATAAGGTACTTTTAATGATACACTACAAATTACGATATATTATAAGGTATTTTCAATGATACACTGCATATTACGTTATATTATAACGTATTTTCCATGATAAACTATATATTACGATATATTATATGGTATTTTCAATGATACACTGCATATTACATTATATTATAAGGTATTTTCGTTGATACATTACAAATTACCATATATTATAAGGTATTTTCAATGATACACTGCATATTACGTTATATCATAAGGTATTTTCAATGATACACTGCATATTACGTTGTATTATAAGGTATTTTCATTGATAGACTAGAATTACCATATATTCCAAGGTATTTTCATTGATACACTGCATATTACGTTTTATTATAAGGTATTTTCAATGATACACGGCAAATTACGTTATATTATATGGTATTTTCAATGATACACTGCATATTACGTTATATTATAACGTATTTTCAATGATAAACTACATATTACGATATATTATATGGTATTTTCAATGATACACTGCATATTACGTTATATTATAAGGTATTTTCATTGATACACTACAAATTACCATATATTATAAGGTATTTTCAATGATACACTGCATATTACGTTATATTATAAGGTATTTTCAATGATGCACTGCATATTACGTTATACTATATGGTATTTTCAATGATACACTACAAATTACGATATATTATAAGGTATTTTCAATGATACACTGTATATTACGTTGTATTATAAGGTATTTTCATTGATAGACTAGAATTACCATATATTCTAAGGTATTTTCAATGATACACTGCATATTACGTTTTATTATAAGGTATTTTTAATGATACACTGCATATTACGTTATATCATAAAGTATTTTCAATGATACACTGCATATTACGTTATATTATAAGGTATTTTCATTGATACACTACAAATTACCATATATTATAAGGTATTTTCAATGATACACTGCATATTACATTATATCATAAGGTATTTTCAATGATACACTGCATATTACGTTATATTATAAGGTATTTTCAATGATACACTGCATATGACGTTATATTATAAGATGTTTTCAATGATACACTGCATATTACGTTATATTATGAGGTATTTTCAATGATACACTGCATATTACGTTATATTATAACGTATTTTCCATGATAAACTATATATTACGATATATTATATGGTATTTTCAATGATACACTGCATATTACGTTATATTATAAGGTATTTTCAATGATACACTGCATATTACATTATATCATAAGGTATTTTCAATGATACACTGCATATTACGTTATATTATAAGGTATTTTCAATGATACACTGCATATTACGTTATATCATAAGGTATTTTCAATGAAACACTGCATATTACGTTATATTATAAGGTATTTTCAATGATGCACTGCATATTACGTTATACTATATGGTATTTTCAATGATACACTGCATATTACGTTATATTATAAGGTATTTTCAATGATACACTGCATATGACGTTATATTATAAGATGTTTTCAATGATACACTGCATATTACGTTATATTATGAGGTATTTTCAATGATACACTGCATATTACGATATATTAGAAGGTATTTTGATTGATACAGTTCAAATTACCATATATTATAAGGTATTTTCAATGATATACTGCATATTACGTTATATCATAATGTATCTTCAATGATACACTGCATATTACGTTATATTATAAGATGTTTTCAATGATAAACTACTATATATTATAAGGTATTTTCAATGATGCACTGCATATTACGTTATACTATATGGTATTTTCAATGATACACTACAAATTACGATATATTATAAGGTATTTTCAATGATACACTGCATATTACGTTGTATTATAAGGTATTTTCATTGATAGACTAGAATTACCATATATTCTAAGGTATTTTCAATGATACACTGCATATTACGTTTTATTATAAGGTATTTTCAATGATACACTGCATATTACGTTATATTATAAGGTATTTTCAATGATACACTGCATATTACGTTATATTATAAGGTATTTCAATGATGCACTGCATATTACGTTATATCATAAAGTATTTTCAATGATACACTGCATATTACGTTACATTATATGGTATTTTCAATGACACACTGCATATTACATTATATTATAAAGTATTTTCAATGATGCACTGCATATTACGTTATACTATACGGTATTTTCAATGATACACTACAAATTACGATATATTATAAGGTATTTTCAATGATACACTGCATATTACGTTGTATTATAAGGTTTTTTCATTGATAGACTAGAATTACCATATATTCTAAGGTATTTTCAATGATACACTGCATATTACGTTTTATTATAAGGTATTTTCAATGATACACTGCATATTACGTTATATTATATGGTATTTTCAATGATACACTGCATATTACGTTATATTATAAAGTATTTTCAATGATAAACTATATATTACGATATATTATATGGTATTTTCAATGATACACTGCATATTACGTTATATTATAAGGTATTTTCATTGATACACTACAAATTACCATATATTATAAGGTATTATCAATGATACACTGCATATTACATTATATCATAAGGTATTTTCAATGATACACTGCATATTACGTTATATTATAAGGTATTTTCAATGATACACTGCATATGACGTTATATTATAAGATGTTTTCAATGATACACTGCATATTACGTTATATTATGAGGTATTTTCAATGATACACTGCATATTACGTTATATTATAAGGTACTTTTAATGATACACTACAAATTACGATATATTATAAGGTATTTTCAATGATACACTGCATATTACGTTGTATTATAAGGTATTTTCATTGATAGACTAGAATTACCATATATTCCAAGGTATTTTCATTGATACACTGCATATTACGTTTTATTATAAGGTATTTTCAATGATACACGGCAAATTACGTTATATTATATGGTATTTTCAATGATACACTGCATATTACGTTATATTATAACGTATTTTCAATGATAAACTACATATTACGATATATTATATGGTATTTTCAATGATACACTGCATATTACGTTATATTATAACGTATTTTCCATGATAAACTATATATTACGATATATTATATGGTATTTTCAATGATACACTGCATATTACATTATATTATAAGGTATTTTCGTTGATACATTACAAATTACCATATATTATAAGGTATTTTCAATGATACACTGCATATTACGTTATATCATAAGGTACTTTCAATGATACACTGCATATTACGTTATATCATAAGGTATTTTCAATGATACACTGCATATTACGTTATATCATAAGGTATTTTCAATGATACACTGCATATTACGTTATATTATAAGGTATTTTCAATGATACACTGCATATTACGTTGTATTATAAGGTATTTTCATTGATAGACTAGAATTACCATATATTCCAAGGTATTTTCAATGATACACTGCATATTACGTTTTATTATAAGGTATTTTCAATGATACACGATAAATTACATTATATCATAAGGTATTTTCAATGATACACTGCATATTACGTTATATTATAAGATATTTACAATGATACACTGCATATTACGTTATATCATAAGGTATTTTCAATGATACACTGCATATTACGTTGTATTATAAGGTGTTTTCATTGATAGACTAGAATTACCATATATTCTAAGGTATTTCAATGATACACAGCATATTACGTTTTATTATAAGGTATTTTCAATGATACACTGCATATTACGTTATATCATAAGGTATTTTCAATGATACACTTTATATTACGTTATATTATAAGGTATTTTCAATGATGCACTGCATATTACGTTATACTATATGGTATTTTCAATGATACACTACAAATTACGATATATTATAAGGTATTTTCAATGATACACTGTATATTACGTTGTATTATAAGGTATTTTCATTGATAGACTAGAATTACCATATATTCTAAGGTATTTTCAATGATACACTGCATATTACGTTTTATTATAAGGTATTTTTAATGATACACTGCATATTACGTTATATCATAAAGTATTTTCAATGATACACTGCATATTACGTTATATTATAAGGTATTTTCATTGATACACTACAAATTACCATATGTTATAAGGTATTTTCAATGATACACTGCATATTACATTATATCATAAGATATTTTCAATGATACACTGCATATTACGTTATATTATAAGGTATTTTCAATGATACACTGCATATGACGTTATATTATAAGATTTTTTCAATGATACACTGCATATTACGTTATATTATGAGGTATTTTCGTTGATACATTACAAATTACCATATATTATAAGGTATTTTCAATGATACACTGCATATTACGTTATATCATAAGGTACTTTCAATGATACACTGCATATTACGTTTTATTATAAGGTATTTTCAATGATACACTGCATATTACGTTGTATTATAAGGCATTTTCATTGATAGACTAGAATTATCATATATTCTAAGGTATTTTCAATGATACACTGCATATTACGTTATATTATAAGGTATTTTCAATGATACACTGCATATTACGTTATATTATAAGGTATTTTCAATGATTCACTGCATATTACGTTATACTATATGGTATTTTCAATGATACACTACAAATTACGATATATTATAAGGTATTTTCAATGATACACTGCATATTACGTTGTATTATAAGGTTTTTTCATTGATAGACTAGAATTACCATATATTCTAAGGTATTTTCAATGATACACTTCATATTACGTTTTATTATAAGGTATTTTCAATGATACACTGCATATTACGTTATATTATATGGTATTTTCAATGATACACTGCATATTACGTTATATTATAAAGTATTTTCAATGATAAACTATATATTACGATATATTATATGGTATTTTCAATGATACACTCGCATATTACGTTATATTATAAGGTATTTTCATTGATACACTACAAATTACCATATATTATAAGGTATTTTCAATGATACACTGCATATTACGTTATATTATAAGGTATTTTCATTGATACACTACAAATTACGATATATTATAAGGTATTTTCAATGATACACTGCATATTACGTTATATTATAACGTATTTTCAATGATACACTACAAATTACGATATATTATAAGGTATTTTCGATGATACACTGCATTTTACGATATATTAGAAGGTATTTTGATTGATACAGTTCAAATTACCATATATTATAAGGTATTTTCAATGATATACTGCACATTACGTTGTATCATAAGGTATTTTCAATGATACACTGCATATTACGTTATATTATAAGATGTTTTCAATGATAAACTACTATATATTATAAGGTATTTTCAATGATGCACTGCATATTACGTTATACTATATGGTATTTTCAATGATACACTACAAATTACGATATATTATAAGGTATTTTCAATGATACACTGCATATTACGTTTTATTATAAGGTATTTTCAATGATAGACTAGAATTACCATATATTCTAAGGTATTTTCAATGATACACTGCATATTACGTTTTATTATAAGGTATTTTCAATGACACACTGCATATTACGTTATATTATAAGGTATTTTCAATGATACACTGCATATTACGTTGTATTATAAGGTTTTTTTATTGATAGACTAGAATTACCATATATTCTAAGGTATTTTCAATGATACACTGCATATTACGTTTTATTATAAGGTATTTTCAATGATTCACTGCATATTACGTTATATTATATGATATTTTCAATGATACACTGCATATTACGTTATATTATAAAATATTTTCAATGATAAACTATATATTACGATATATTATATGGTATTTTCAATGATACACTGCATATTACGTTATATTATAAGGTATTTTCAATGATACACTGCATATTACGATATATTATAAGGTATTTTCAATGATACACTGCATATTACGTTGTATTATACGGTATTTTCATTGATAGACTAGAATTACCATATATTCTAAGGTATTTTCAATGATACACTGCATATTACGTTTTATTATAAGCTATTTTCAATGATACACTGCATATTACGTTATATTATAAGGTATATTCAATGATACACTGCATATTACGTTATATTATAAGGTATTTTCAATGATGCACTGCATATTACGTTATACTATATGGTATTTTCAATGATACACTACAAATTACGATATATTATAAGGTATTTTCAATGATACACTGTATATTACGTTGTATTATAAGGTATTTTCATTGATAGACTAGAATTACCATATATTCTAAGGTATTTTCAATGATACACTGCATATTACGTTTTATTATAAGGTATTTTTAATGATACACTGCATATTACGTTATATCATAAAGTATTTTCAATGATACACTGCATATTACGTTATATTATAAGGTATTTTCATTGATACACTACAAATTACCATATGTTATAAGGTATTTTCAATGATACACTGCATATTACATTATATCATAAGATATTTTCAATGATACACTGCATATTACGTTATATTATAAGGTATTTTCAATGATACACTGCATATTACGTTATATTATAAGGTATTTTCAATGATACACTGCATATTACGTTATATTATGAGGTATTTTCGTTGATACATTACAAATTACCATATATTATAAGGTATTTTCAATGATACACTGCATATTACGTTATATCATAAGGTACTTTCAATGATACACTGCATATTACGTTTTATTATAAGGTATTTTCAATGATACACTGCATATTACGTTGTATTATAAGGCATTTTCATTGATAGACTAGAATTATCATATATTCTAAGGTATTTTCAATGATACACTGCATATTACGTTATATTATAAGGTATTTTCAATGATACACTGCATATTACGTTATATTATAAGGTATTTTCAATGATTCACTGCATATTACGTTATACTATATGGTATTTTCAATGATACACTACAAATTACGATATATTATAAGGTATTTTCAATGATACACTGCATATTACGTTGTATTATAAGGTTTTTTCATTGATAGACTAGAATTACCATATATTCTAAGGTATTTTCAATGATACACTGCATATTACGTTATATTATAAAGTATTTTCAATGATAAACTATATATTACGATATATTATATGGTATTTTCAATGATACACTCGCATATTACGTTATATTATAAGGTATTTTCATTGATACACTACAAATTACCATATATTATAAGGTATTTTCAATGATACACTGCATATTACGTTATATTATAAGGTATTTTCATTGATACACTACAAATTACGATATATTATAAGGTATTTTCAATGATACACTGCATATTACGTTATATTATAACGTATTTTCAATGATACACTACAAATTACGATATATTATAAGGTATTTTCGATGATACACTGCATTTTACGATATATTAGAAGGTATTTTGATTGATACAGTTCAAATTACCATATATTATAAGGTATTTTCAATGATATACTGCACATTACGTTGTATCATAAGGTATTTTCAATGATACACTGCATATTACGTTATATTATAAGATGTTTTCAATGATAAACTACTATATATTATAAGGTATTTTCAATGATGCACTGCATATTACGTTATACTATATGGTATTTTCAATGATACACTACAAATTACGATATATTATAAGGTATTTTCAATGATACACTGCATATTACGTTGTATTATAAGGTATTTTCATTGATAGACTAGAATTACCATATATTCTAAGGTATTTTCAATGATACACTGCATATTACGTTTTATTATAAGGTATTTTCAATGATACACTGCATATTACGTTATATTATAAGGTATTTTCAATGATACACTGCATATTACGTTATATTATAAGGTATTTTCAATGATGCACTGCATATTACGTTATACTATATGGTATTTTCAATGATACACTACAAATTACGATATATTATAAGGTATTTTCAATTATACACTGCATATTACGTTATATTATAAGGTATTTTCAATGATGCACTGCATATTACGTTATACTATATGGTATTTTCAATGATACACTACAAATTACGATATATTATAAGGTATTTTCAATGATACACTGCATATTACGTTGTATTATAAGGTATTTTCATTGATAGACTAGAATTACCATATATTCTAAGGTATTTTCAATGATACACTGCATATTACGTTGTATTATAAGGTATTTTCATTGATAGACTAGAATTACCATATATTCTAAGGTATTTTCAATGATACACTGCATATTACGTTTTATTATAAGGTATTTTCAATGATAGACTAGAATTACCATATATTCTAAGGTATTTTCAATGATACACTGCATATTACGTTTTATTATAAGGTATTTTCAATGATACACTGCATATTACGTTATATTATAAGGTATTTTCAATGATACACTGCATATTACGTTGTATTATAAGGTTTTTTTATTGATAGACTAGAATTACCATATATTCTAAGGTATTTTCAATGATACACTGCATATTACGTTTTATTATAAGGTATTTTCAATGATTCACTGCATATTACGTTATATTATATGATATTTTCAATGATACACTGCATATTACGTTATATTATAAAATATTTTCAATGATAAACTATATATTACGATATATTATATGGTATTTTCAATGATACACTGCATATTACGTTATATTATAAGGTATTTTCAATGATACACTGCATATTACGTTGTATTATAAGGCATTTTCATTGATAGACTAGAATTATCATATATTCTAAGGTATTTTCAATGATACACTGCATATTACGTTATATTATAAGGTATTTTCAATGATACAATGCATATTACGTTATATTATAAGGTATTTTCAATGATTCACTGCATATTACGTTATACTATATGGTATTTTCAATGATACACTACAAATTACGATATATTATAAGGTATTTTCAATGATACACTGCATATTACGTTGTATTATAAGGTTTTTTCATTGATAGACTAGAATTACCATATATTCTAAGGTATTTTCAATGATACACTGCATATTACGTTATATTATAAAGTATTTTCAATGATAAACTATATATTACGATATATTATATGGTATTTTCAATGATACACTCGCATATTACGTTATATTATAAGGTATTTTCATTGATACACTACAAATTACCATATATTATAAGGTATTTTCAATGATACACTGCATATTACGTTATATTATAAGGTATTTTCATTGATACACTACAAATTACGATATATTATAAGGTATTTTCAATGATACACTGCATATTACGTTATATTATAAGGTATTTTCAATGATACACTACAAATTACGATATATTATAAGGTATTTTCGATGATACACTGCATTTTACGATATATTAGAAGGTATTTTGATTGATACAGTTCAAATTACCATATATTATAAGGTATTTTCAATGATATACTGCACATTACGTTGTATCATAAGGTATTTTCAATGATACACTGCATATTACGTTATATTATAAGATGTTTTCAATGATAAACTACTATATATTATAAGGTATTTTCAATGATGCACTGCATATTACGTTATACTATATGGTATTTTCAATGATACACTACAAATTACGATATATTATAAGGTATTTTCAATGATACACTGCATATTACGTTGTATTATAAGGTATTTTCATTGATAGACTAGAATTACCATATATTCTAAGGTATTTTCAATGATACACTGCATATTACGTTTTATTATAAGGTATTTTCAATGATACACTGCATATTACGTTATATTATAAGGTATTTTCAATGATACACTGCATATTACGTTATATTATAAGGTATTTTCAATGATGCACTGCATATTACGTTATACTATATGGTATTTTCAATGATACACTACAAATTACGATATATTATAAGGTATTTTCAATTATACACTGCATATTACGTTATATTATAAGGTATTTTCAATGATGCACTGCATATTACGTTATACTATATGGTATTTTCAATGATACACTACAAATTACGATATATTATAAGGTATTTTCAATGATACACTGCATATTACGTTGTATTATAAGGTATTTTCATTGATAGACTAGAATTACCATATATTCTAAGGTATTTTCAATGATACACTGCATATTACGTTGTATTATAAGGTATTTTCATTGATACACTAGAATTACCATATATTCTAAGGTATTTTCAATGATACACTGCATATTACGTTTTATTATAAGGTATTTTCAATGATAGACTAGAATTACCATATATTCTAAGGTATTTTCAATGATACACTGCATATTACGTTTTATTATAAGGTATTTTCAATGACACACTGCATATTACGTTATATTATAAGGTATTTTCAATGATACACTGCATATTACGTTGTATTATAAGGTTTTTTTATTGATAGACTAGAATTACCATATATTCTAAGGTATTTTCAATGATACACTGCATATTACGTTTTATTATAAGGTATTTTCAATGATTCACTGCATATTACGTTATATTATATGATATTTTCAATGATACACTGCATATTACGTTATATTATAAAATATTTTCAATGATAAACTATATATTACGATATATTATATGGTATTTTCAATGATACACTGCATATTACGTTATATTATAAGGTATTTTCAATGATACACTGCATATTACGATATATTATAAGGTATTTTCAATGATACACTGCATATTACGTTGTATTATACGGTATTTTCATTGATAGACTAGAATTACCATATATTCTAAGGTATTTTCAATGATACACTGCATATTACGTTTTATTATAAGCTATTTTCAATGATACACTGCATATTACGTTATATTATAAGGTATATTCAATGATACACTGCATATTACGTTATATTATAAGGTATTTTCAATGATGCACTGCATATTACGTTATACTATATGGTATTTTCAATGATACACTACAAATTACGATATATTATAAGGTATTTTCAATGATACACTGCATATTACGTTGTATTATAAGGTTTTTTCATTGATAGACTAGAATTACCATATATTCTAAGGTATTTTCAATGATACACTGCATATTACGTTTTATTATAAGGTATTTTCAATGATTCACTGCATATTACGTTATATTATATGATATTTTCAATGATACACTGCATATTACGTTATATTATAAAGTATTTTCAATGATAAACTATATATTACGATATATTATAAGGTATTTTCAATGATACACTGCATATTACGTTGTATTATAAGGTTTTTTCATTGATAGACTAGAATTACCATATATTCTAAGGTATTTTCAATGATACACTGCATATTACGTTTTATTATAAGGTATTTTCAATGATTCACTGCATATTACGTTATATTATATGATATTTTCAATGATACACTGCATATTACGTTATATTATAAAGTATTTTCAATGATAAACTATATATTACGATATATTATATGGTATTTTCAATGATACACTGCATATTACGTTATATTATAAGGTATTTTCATTGATACACTACAAATTACCATATATTATAAGGTATTTTCAATGATACACTGCATATTACGTTATATTATAAGGTATTTTCAATGATACACTGCATATTACGTTATATTATAAGGTATTTTCAATGATGCACTGCATATTACGTTGTATTATAAGGTATTTTCATTGATAGACTAGAATTACCATATATTCTAAGGTATTTTCAATGATACACTGCATATTACGTTTTATTATAAGCTATTTTCAATGATACACTGCATATTACGTTATATCATAAGGTATTTTCAATGATACACTGCATATTACGTTATATTATAAGGTATTTTCAATGATACACTGCAATTACGTTATATATAAGGTATTTTCAATGATGCACTGCATATTACGTTATACTATATGGTATTTTCAATGATACACTACAAATTACGATATATTATAAGGTATTTTCAATGATACACTGCATATTACGTTGTATTATAAGGTTTTTTCATTGATAGACTAGAATTACCATATATTCTAAGGTATTTTCAATGATACACTTCATATTACGTTTTATTATAAGGTATTTTCAATGATACACTGCATATTACGTTATATTATATGGTATTTTCAATGATACACTGCATATTACGTTATATTATAAAGTATTTTCAATGATACACTACAAATTACGATATATTATAAGGTATTTTCAATGATACACTGCATATTACGTTGTATTATAAGGTATTTTCATTGATAGACTAGAATTACCATATATTCTAAGGTATTTTCAATGATACACTGCATATTACGTTTTATTATAAGCTATTTTCAATGATACACTGCATATTACGTTATATTATAAGGTATATTCAATGATACACTGCATATTACGTTATATTATAAGGTATTTTCAATGATGCACTGCATATTACGTTATACTATATGGTATTTTCAATGATACACTACAAATTACGATATATTATAAGGTATTTTCAATGATACACTGCATATTACGTTGTATTATAAGGTTTTTTCATTGATAGACTAGAATTACCATATATTCTAAGGTATTTTCAATGATACACTGCATATTACGTTTTATTATAAGGTATTGTCAATGATTCACTGCATATTACGTTATATTATATGATATTTTCAATGATACACTGCATATTACGTTATATTATAAAGTATTTTCAATGATAAACTATATATTACGATATATTATATGGTATTTTCAATGATACACTGCATATTACGTTATATTATAAGGTATTTTCATTGATACACTACAAATTACCATATATTATAAGGTATTTTCAATGATACACTGCATATTACGTTATATTATAAGGTATTTTCAATGATACACTGCATATTACGTTATATTATAAGGTATTTTCAATGATGCACTGCATATTACGTTGTATTATAAGGTATTTTCATTGATAGACTAGAATTACCATATATTCTAAGGTATTTTCAATGATACACTGCATATTACGTTTTATTATAAGCTATTTTCAATGATACACTGCATATTACGTTATATCATAAGGTATTTTCAATGATACACTACATATTACGTTATATTATAAGGTATTTTCAATGATAAACTACCATATATTATAAGGTATTTTCAATGATACACTGCATATTACGTTATATTATAAGGTATTTTCGAAGATACACTGCATATTACGTTATATTATAATGTATTTTCAATGATACACTGCATATTACGTTTTATTATAAGGTATTTTCAATGATACACTGCATATTACGTTATATTATAAGGTATTTTCAATGATACACTGCATATTACGTTTTATTATAAGCTATTTTCAATGATACACTGCATATTACGTTATATCATAAGGTATTTTCAATGATACACTACATATTACGTTATATTATAAGGTATTTTCAATGATAAACTACCATATATTATAAGGTATTTTCAATGATACACTGCATATTACGTTATATTATAAGGTATTTTCAAAGATACACTGCATATTACGTTATATTATAATGTATTTTCAATGATACACTGCATATTACGTTTTATTATAAGGTATTTTCAATGATACACTGCATATTACGTTATATTATAAGGTATTTTCAATGATACACTGCATATTACGTTTTATTATAAGCTATTTTCAATGATACACTGCATATTACGTTATATCATAAGGTATTTTCAATGATACACTACATATTACGTTATATTATAAGGTATTTTCAATGATAAACTACCATATATTATAAGGTATTTTCAATGATACACTGCATATTACGTTTTATTATAAGCTATTTTCAATGATACACTGCATATTACGTTATATTATAAGGTATATTCAATGATACACTGCATATTACGTTATATTATAAGGTATTTTCAATGATGCACTGCATATTACGTTATACTATATGGTATTTTCAATGATACACTACAAATTACGATATATTATAAGGTATTTTCAATGATACACTGCATATTACGTTGTATTATAAGGTTTTTTCATTGATAGACTAGAATTACCATATATTCTAAGGTATTTTCAATGATACACTGCATATTACGTTTTATTATAAGGTATTTTCAATGATTCACTGCATATTACGTTATATTATATGATATTTTCAATGATACACTGCATATTACGTTATATTATAAAGTATTTTCAATGATAAACTATATATTACGATATATTATATGGTATTTTCAATGATACACTGCATATTACGTTATATTATAAGGTATTTTCATTGATACACTACAAATTACCATATATTATAAGGTATTTTCAATGATACACTGCATATTACGTTATATTATAAGGTATTTTCAATGATACACTGCATATTACGTTATATTATAAGGTATTTTCAATGATGCACTGCATATTACGTTGTATTATAAGGTATTTTCATTGATAGACTAGAATTACCATATATTCTAAGGTATTTTCAATGATACACTGCATATTACGTTTTATTATAAGCTATTTTCAATGATACACTGCATATTACGTTATATCATAAGGTATTTTCAATGATACACTGCATATTACGTTATATTATAAGGTATTTTCAATGATACACTGCATATTACGTTATATTATAAGGTATTTTCAATGATGCACTGCATATTACGTTATACTATATGGTATTTTCAATGATACACTACAAATTACGATATATTATAAGGTATTTTCAATGATACACTGCATATTACGTTGTATTATAAGGTTTTTTCATTGATAGACTAGAATTACCATATATTCTAAGGTATTTTCAATGATACACTTCATATTACGTTTTATTATAAGGTATTTTCAATGATACACTGCATATTACGTTATATTATATGGTATTTTCAATGATACACTGCATATTACGTTATATTATAAAGTATTTTCAATGATACACTACAAATTACGATATATTATAAGGTATTTTCAATGATACACTGCATATTACGTTGTATTATAAGGTATTTTCATTGATAGACTAGAATTACCATATATTCTAAGGTATTTTCAATGATACACTGCATATTACGTTTTATTATAAGCTATTTTCAATGATACACTGCATATTACGTTATATTATAAGGTATATTCAATGATACACTGCATATTACGTTATATTATAAGGTATTTTCAATGATGCACTGCATATTACGTTATACTATATGGTATTTTCAATGATACACTACAAATTACGATATATTATAAGGTATTTTCAATGATACACTGCATATTACGTTGTATTATAAGGTTTTTTCATTGATAGACTAGAATTACCATATATTCTAAGGTATTTTCAATGATACACTGCATATTACGTTAAATTATAAGGTATTTTCAATGATACACTGCATATTACGTTATATTATAAGGTATTTTCATTGATACACTACAAATTACCATATATTATAAGGTATTTTCAATGATACACTGCATATTACGTTGTATTATAAGGTATTTTCATTGATAGACTAGAATTACCATATATTCTAAGGTATTTTCAATGATACACTGCATATTACGTTTTATTATAAGCTATTTTCAATGATACACTGCATATTACGTTATATTATAAGGTATATTCAATGATACACTGCATATTACGTTATATTATACGGTATTTTCAATGATGCACTGCATATTACGTTATACTATATGGTATTTTCAATGATACACTACAAATTACGATATATTATAAGGTATTTTCAATGATACACTGCATATTACGTTGTATTATAAGGTTTTTTCATTGATAGACTAGAATTACCATATATTCTAAGGTATTTTCAATGATACACTGCATATTACGTTTTATTATAAGGTATTGTCAATGATTCACTGCATATTACGTTATATTATATGATATTTTCAATGATACACTGCATATTACGTTATATTATAAAGTATTTTCAATGATAAACTATATATTACGATATATTATATGGTATTTTCAATGATACACTGCATATTACGTTATATTATAAGGTATTTTGAATGATACACTGCATATTACGTTATATTATAAGGTATTTTCATTGATAGACTAGAATTACCATATATTCTAAGGTATTTTCAATGATACACTGCATATTACGTTAAATTATAAGGTATTTTCAATGATACACTGCATATTACGTTATATTATAAGGTATTTTCATTGATACACTGCATATTACGTTATATCATAAGGTATTTTCAATGATACACTGCATATTACGTTATATTATAAGGTATTTTCAATGATACACTGCATATTACGTTATATTATAAGGTATTTTCAATGATGCACTGCATATTACGTTATACTATATGGTATTTTCAATGATACACTACAAATTACGATATATTATAAGGTATTTTCAATGATACACTGCATATTACGTTGTATTATAAGGTTTTTTCATTGATAGACTAGAATTACCATATATTCTAAGGTATTTTCAATGATACACTTCATATTACGTTTTATTATAAGGTATTTTCAATGATACACTGCATATTACGTTATATTATATGGTATTTTCAATGATACACTGCATATTACGTTATATTATAAAGTATTTTCAATGATACACTACAAATTACGATATATTATAAGGTATTTTCAATGATACACTGCATATTACGTTGTATTATAAGGTATTTTCATTGATAGACTAGAATTACCATATATTCTAAGGTATTTTCAATGATACACTGCATATTACGTTTTATTATAAGCTATTTTCATGATACACTGCATATTACGTTATATTATAAGGTATATTCAATGATACACTGCATATTACGTTATATTATAAGGTATTTTCAATGATGCACTGCATATTACGTTATACTATATGGTATTTTCAATGATACACTACAAATTACGATATATTATAAGGTATTTTCAATGATACACTGCATATTACGTTGTATTATAAGGTTTTTTCATTGATAGACTAGAATTACCATATATTCTAAGGTATTTTCAATGATACACTGCATATTACGTTTTATTATAAGGTATTGTCAATGATTCACTGCATATTACGTTATATTATATGATATTTTCAATGATACACTGCATATTACGTTATATTATAAAGTATTTTCAATGATAAACTATATATTACGATATATTATATGGTATTTTCAATGATACACTGCATATTACGTTATATTATAAGGTATTTTCATTGATACACTACAAATTACCATATATTATAAGGTATTTTCAATGATACACTGCATATTACGTTATATTATAAGGTATTTTCAATGATACACTGCATATTACGTTATATTATAAGGTATTTTCAATGATGCACTGCATATTACGTTGTATTATAAGGTATTTTCATTGATAGACTAGAATTACCATATATTCTAAGGTATTTTCAATGATACACTGCATATTACGTTTTATTATAAGCTATTTTCAATGATACACTGCATATTACGTTATATCATAAGGTATTTTCAATGATACACTACATATTACGTTATATTATAAGGTATTTTCAATGATAAACTACCATATATTATAAGGTATTTTCAATGATACACTGCATATTACGTTATATTATAAGGTATTTTCATTGATACACTACAAATTACCATATATTATAAGGTATTTTCAATGATACACTACAAATTACGATATAGTATAAGGTATTTCCAATGATACACTGCATATTACGTTATATTATAAGGTATTTTGAATGATACACTGCATATTACGTTATATTATAAGGTATTTTCATTGATAGACTAGAATTACCATATATTCTAAGGTATTTTCAATGATACACTGCATATTACGTTAAATTATAAGGTATTTTCAATGATACACTGCATATTACGTTATATTATAAGGTATTTTCATTGATACACTACAAATTACCATATATTATAAGGTATTTTCAATGATACACTGCATATTACGTTGTATTATAAGGTATTTTCATTGATAGACTAGAATTACCATATATTCTAAGGTATTTTCAATGATACACTGCATATTACGTTTTATTATAAGCTATTTTCAATGATACACTGCATATTACGTTATATTATAAGGTATTTTCAATGATACACTGCATATTACGTTATATTATAAGGTATTTTCAATGATGCACTGCATATTACGTTATACTATATGGTATTTTCAATGATACACTACAAATTACGATATATTATAAGGTATTTTCAATGATACACTGCATATTACGTTGTATTATAAGGTTTTTTCATTGATAGACTAGAATTACCATATATTCTAAGGTATTTTCAATGATACACTGCATATTACGTTTTATTATAAGGTATTTTCAATGATTCACTGCATATTACGTTATATTATATGATATTTTCAATGATACACTGCATATTACGTTATATTATAAAGTATTTTCAATGATAAACTATATATTACGATATATTATATGGTATTTTCAATGATACACTGCATATTACGTTATATTATAAGGTATTTTCAATGATACACTGCATATTACGTTATATTATAAGGTATTTTCATTGATAGACTAGAATTACCATATATTCTAAGGTATTTTCAATGATACACTGCATATTACGTTAAATTATAAGGTATTTTCAATGATACACTGCATATTACGTTATATTATAAGGTATTTTCATTGATACACTACAAATTACCATATATTATAAGGTATTTTCAATGATACACTGCATATTACGTTGTATTATAAGGTATTTTCATTGATAGACTAGAATTACCATATATTCTAAGGTATTTTCAATGATACACTGCATATTACGTTTTATTATAAGGTATTTTCAATGATACACTGCATATTACGTTATATTATAAGGTATATTCAATGATACACTGCATATTACGTTATATTATAAGGTATTTTCAATGATGCACTGCATATTACGTTATACTATATGGTATTTTCAATGATACACTACAAATTACGATATATTATAAGGTATTTTCAATGATACACTGCATATTACGTTGTATTATAAGGTTTTTTCATTGATAGACTAGAATTACCATATATTCTAAGGTATTTTCAATGATACACTGCATATTACGTTTTATTATAAGGTATTTTCAATGATTCACTGCATATTACGTTATATTATATGATATTTTCAATGATACACTGCATATTACGTTATATTATAAAGTATTTTCAATGATAAACTATATATTACGATATATTATATGGTATTTTCAATGATACACTGCATATTACGTTATATTATAAGGTATTTTGAATGATACACTGCATATTACGTTATATTATAAGGTATTTTCATTGATAGACTAGAATTACCATATATTCTAAGGTATTTTCAATGATACACTGCATATTACGTTAAATTATAAGGTATTTTCAATGATACACTGCATATTACGTTATATTATAAGGTATTTTCATTGATACACTACAAATTACCATATATTATAAGGTATTTTCAATGATACACTGCATATTACGTTGTATTATAAGGTATTTTCATTGATAGACTAGAATTACCATATATTCTAAGGTATTTTCAATGATACACTGCATATTACGTTTTATTATAAGCTATTTTCAATGATACACTGCATATTACGTTATATTATAAGGTATATTCAATGATACACTGCATATTACGTTATATTATAAGGTATTTTCAATGATGCACTGCATATTACGTTATACTATATGGTATTTTCAATGATACACTACAAATTACGATATATTATAAGGTATTTTCAATGATACACTGCATATTACGTTGTATTATAAGGTTTTTTCATTGATAGACTAGAATTACCATATATTCTAAGGTATTTTCAATGATACACTGCATATTACGTTTTATTATAAGGTATTGTCAATGATTCACTGCATATTACGTTATATTATATGATATTTTCAATGATACACTGCATATTACGTTATATTATAAAGTATTTTCAATGATAAACTATATATTACGATATATTATATGGTATTTTCAATGATACACTGCATATTACGTTATATTATAAGGTATTTTCATTGATACACTACAAATTACCATATATTATAAGGTATTTTCAATGATACACTGCATATTACGTTATATTATAAGGTATTTTGAATGATACACTGCATATTACGTTATATTATAAGGTATTTTCATTGATAGACTAGAATTACCATATATTCTAAGGTATTTTCAATGATACACTGCATATTACGTTAAATTATAAGGTATTTTCAATGATACACTGCATATTACGTTTTATTATAAGGTATTTTCGATGATACACTGCATATTACGTTATATTATTAGGTATTTTCAATGATACACTAAAAAATTACGATATATTATAAGGTATTTCCAATGATACTCTGCATATTCCGTTATATTATAAGGTATTTTCAATGATACACTAAAAAATTACGATATATTATAAGGTATTTCCAATGATACTCTGCATATTACGTTCTATTATAAGGAATTTTCAATGATACACTGCGTATTACGTTATATTATAAGGTATTTTCAATGATACACTGCATATTACGTTATATTATAAGGTATTTTCAATGATACACAGAATGTTACGTTATATTATAAGGTATTTTCAATGATAAACTACTATATATTATAAGGTATTTCCAATGATACTCTGCATATTACGTTATATTATAAGGAATTTTCAATGATACACTGCATATTACATTATATTATAAGGTATTTTCGTTGATACATTACAAATTAAAATATATTATAAGGTATTTTCAATGATACACTGCATATGACGTTATATCATAAGGTACTTTCAACGATACACTGCATATTACGTTATATCATAAGGTATTTTCAATGATGCACTGCATATTACGTTATACTATATGGTATTTTCAATGATACACTACAAATTACGATATATTATAAGGTATTTTCAATGATACACTGCAATATTCCGTTGTATTATAAGGTATTTTCATTGATAGACTAGAATTACCATATATTCTAAGGTATTTTCAATGATACACTGCATATTACGTTTTATTATAAGGTATTTTCAATGATACACTGCATATTACGTTATACTATAAGGTATTTTCAATGATACACTACAAATTACGATATATTATAAGGTATTTGCAATGATACACTGCATATTACGTTATATTATAAGGTATTTTCAATGATACACTGCATATTACGTTATATCATAAGGTATTTTCAATGATACACGGCATATTACGTTATATTATAAGGTATTTTCAATGATACACTGCATATTACGTTATATTATAAGGTATTTTCAATGATAAACTACTATATATTACAAGGTATTTTCAATGATACACTACAAATTACGATATATTATAAGGTATTTTCAATGATACACTGCATATTACTTTATATTATAAGGTATTTTCAATGATACACTGCATATTACGTTATATTATAATGTATTTTCAATGATACACAGAATATTACGTTATATTATAAGGTATTTTCAATGATACACAGAATATTACGTTATATTATAAGGTATTTTCATTGATACACTACAAATTACCATATATTATAAGGTATTTTCAATGATACACTACAAATTACGATATATTATAAGGTATTTCCAATGATACATTGCATATTACGTTATATTATAAGGTATTTTCAATGATACACTGCATATTACGTAATATTATAACGTATTTTCAATGATAAACTACATATTACGATATATTATATGGTATTTTCAATGATACACTGCATATTACCTTATATTATATGGTATTTTCAATGATACACTGCATATTACGTTATATTATAAAGTATTTTCAATGATAAACTATATATTACGATATATTATATGGTATTTTCAATGATACACTGCATATTACGTTATATTATATGGTATTTTCAATGATACACTGCATATTACGTTATATTATAAAGTATTTTCAATGATAAACTATATATTACGATATATTATATGGTATTTTCAATGATACACTGCATATTAGGTTATAGTATATGGTATTTTCAATGATACACTGCATATTACGTTATATTATAAAGTATTTGCAATGATAAACTATATATTACGATATATTATACGGTATTTTCAATGATACACTGCATATTACGTTATATTATAAGGTATTTTCAATGATGCACTGCATATTACGTTATACTATATGGTATTTTCAATGATACACTACAAATTACGATATATTATAAGGTATTTTCAATGATACACTGCATATTACATTGTATTATAAGGTTTTTTCATTGATAGACTAGAATTACCATATATTCTAAGGTATTTTCAATGATACACTTCATATTACGTTTTATTATAAGGTATTTTCAATGATACACTGCATATTACGTTATATCATAAGGTACTTTCAATGATACACTGCATATTACGTTTTATTATAAGGTATTTTCAATGATACACTGCATATTACGTTATATTATAAGGTATTTTCAATGATGCACTGCATATTACGTTATACTATATGGTATTTTCAATGATACACTACAAATTACGATATATTATAAGGTATTTTCAATGATACACGGCATATTACGTTATATTATATGGTATTTTCAATGATACACTGCATATTACGTTATATTATAACGTATTTTCAATGATAAACTACATATTACGATATATTATATGGTATTTTCAATGATACACTGCATATTACCTTATATTATATGGTATTTTCAATGATACACTGCATATTACGTTATATTATAAAGTATTTTCAATGATAAACTATATATTACGATATATTATATGGTATTTTCAATGATACACTGCATATTACGTTATAGTATATGGTATTTTCAATGATACACTGCATATTACGTTATATTATAAAGTATTTGCAATGATAAACTATATATTACGATATATTATACGGTATTTTCAATGATACACTGCATATTACGTTATATTATAAGGTATTTTCAATGATACACAGAATGTTACGTTATATTATAAGGTATTTTCAATGATAAACTACTATATATTATAAGGTATTTCCAATGATACTCTGCATATTACGTTATATTATAAGGAATTTTCAATGATACACTGCATATTACATTATATTATAAGGTATTTTCGTTGATACATTACAAATTAAAATATATTATAAGGTATTTTCAATGATACACTGCATATTACGTTATATCATAAGGTACTTTCAACGATACACTGCATATTACGTTATATCATAAGGTATTTTCAATGATGCACTGCATATTACGTTATACTATATGGTATTTTCAATGATACACTACAAATTACGATATATTATAAGGTATTTTCAATGATACACTGCAATATTCCGTTGTATTATAAGGTATTTTCATTGATAGACTAGAATTACCATATATTCTAAGGTATTTTCAATGATACACTGCATATTACGTTTTATTATAAGGTATTTTCAATGATACACTGCATATTACGTTATACTATAAGGTATTTTCAATGATACACTACAAATTACGATATATTATAAGGTATTTGCAATGATACACTGCATATTACGTTATATTATAAGGTATTTTCAATGATACACTGCATATTACGTTATATCATAAGGTATTTTCAATGATACACGGCATATTACGTTATATTATAAGGTATTTTCAATGATACACTGCATATTACGTTATATTATAAGGTATTTTCAATGATAAACTACTATATATTACAAGGTATTTTCAATGATACACTACAAATTACGATATATTATAAGGTATTTTCAATGATACACTGCATATTACTTTATATTATAAGGTATTTTCAATGATACACTGCATATTACGTTATATTATAATGTATTTTCAATGATACACAGAATATTACGTTATATTATAAGGTATTTTCAATGATACACAGAATATTACGTTATATTATAAGGTATTTTCATTGATACACTACAAATTACCATATATTATAAGGTATTTTCAATGATACACTACAAATTACGATATATTATAAGGTATTTCCAATGATACATTGCATATTACGTTATATTATAAGGTATTTTCAATGATACACTGCATATTACGTAATATTATAACGTATTTTCAATGATAAACTACATATTACGATATATTATATGGTATTTTCAATGATACACTGCATATTACCTTATATTATATGGTATTTTCAATGATACACTGCATATTACGTTATATTATAAAGTATTTTCAATGATAAACTATATATTACGATATATTATATGGTATTTTCAATGATACACTGCATATTACGTTATATTATATGGTATTTTCAATGATACACTGCATATTACGTTATATTATAAAGTATTTTCAATGATAAACTATATATTACGATATATTATATGGTATTTTCAATGATACACTGCATATTAGGTTATAGTATATGGTATTTTCAATGATACACTGCATATTACGTTATATTATAAAGTATTTGCAATGATAAACTATATATTACGATATATTATACGGTATTTTCGATGATACACTGCATATTACGTTATATTATAAGGTATTTTCAATGATGCACTGCATATTACGTTATACTATATGGTATTTTCAATGATACACTACAAATTACGATATATTATAAGGTATTTTCAATGATACACTGCATATTACATTGTATTATAAGGTTTTTTCATTGATAGACTAGAATTACCATATATTCTAAGGTATTTTCAATGATACACTTCATATTACGTTTTATTATAAGGTATTTTCAATGATACACTGCATATTACGTTATATCATAAGGTACTTTCAATGATACACTGCATATTACGTTTTATTATAAGGTATTTTCAATGATACACTGCATATTACGTTATATTATAAGGTATTTTCAATGATGCACTGCATATTACGTTATACTATATGGTATTTTCAATGATACACTACAAATTACGATATATTATAAGGTATTTTCAATGATACACGGCATATTACGTTATATTATATGGTATTTTCAATGATACACTGCATATTACGTTATATTATAACGTATTTTCAATGATAAACTACATATTACGATATATTATATGGTATTTTCAATGATACACTGCATATTACCTTATATTATATGGTATTTTCAATGATACACTGCATATTACGTTATATTATAAAGTATTTTCAATGATAAACTATATATTACGATATATTATATGGTATTTTCAATGATACACTGCATATTACGTTATATTATATGGTATTTTCAATGATACACTGCATATTACGTTATATTATAAAGTATTTTCAATGATAAACTATATATTACGATATATTATATGGTATTTTCAATGATACACTGCATATTACGTTATAGTATATGGTATTTTCAATGATACACTGCATATTACGTTATATTATAAAGTATTTGCAATGATAAACTATATATTACGATATATTATACGGTATTTTCAATGATACACTGCATATTACGTTATATTATAAGGTATTTTCAATGATGCACTGCATATTACGTTATACTATATGGTATTTTCAATGATACACTACAAATTACGATATATTATAAGGTATTTTCAATGATACACTGCATATTACATTGTATTATAAGGTTTTTTCATTGATAGACTAGAATTACCATATATTCTAAGGTATTTTCAATGATACACTTCATATTACGTTTTATTATAAGGTATTTTCAATGATACACTGCATATTACGTTATATTATATGGTATTTTCAATGATACACTGCATATTACGTTATATTATAAAGTATTTTCAATGATAAACTATATATTACGATATATTATATGGTATTTTCAATGATACACTCGCATATTACGTTATATTATAAGGTATTTTCATTGATACACTACAAATTACCATATATTATAAGGTATTTTCAATGATACACTGCATATTACGTTATATTATAAGGTATTTTCATTGATACACTACAAATTACGATATATTATAAGGTATTTTCAATGATACACTGCATATTACGTTATATTATAAAGTATTTTCAATGATACACTACAAATTACGATATATTATAAGGTATTTTCGATGATACACTGCATTTTACGATATATTAGAAGGTATTTTGATTGATACAGTTCAAATTACCATATATTATAAGGTATTTTCAATGATATACTGCACATTACGTTGTATCATAAGGTATTTTCAATGATACACTGCATATTACGTTATATTATAAGATGTTTTCAATGATAAACTACTATATATTATAAGGTATTTTCAATGATGCACTGCATATTACGTTATACTATATGGTATTTTCAATGATACACTACAAATTACGATATATTATAAGGTATTTTCAATGATACACTGCATATTACGTTGTATTATAAGGTATTTTCATTGATAGACTAGAATTACCATATATTCTAAGGTATTTTCAATGATACACTGCATATTACGTTTTATTATAAGGTATTTTCAATGATACACTGCATATTACGTTATATTATAAGGTATTTTCAATGATACACAGGATATTACGTTTTGTAATAAGGTATTTTCAATGATAAACTACTATATATTATAAGGTATTTTCAATGATACACTACAAATTACGATATATTACAAGGTATTTTCAATGATACACGGCATATTACGTTATATTATAAGGTATTTTCAATGATGCACTGCATATTACGTTATACTATATGGTATTTTCAATGATACACTACAAATTACGATATATTATAAGGTATTTTCAATGATACACTGCATATTACATTGTATTATAAGGTTTTTTCATTGATAGACTAGAATTACCATATATTCTAAGGTATTTTCAATGATACACTTCATATTACGTTTTATTATAAGGTATTTTCAATGATACACTGCATATTACATTATATCATAAGATATTTTCAATGATACACTGCATATTACGTTATATTATAAGGTATTTTCAATGATACACTGCATATGACGTTATATTATAAGATTTTTTCAATGATACACTGCATATTACGTTATATTATGAGGTATTTTCGTTGATACATTACAAATTACCATATATTATAAGGTATTTTCAATGATACACTGCATATTACGTTATATCATAAGGTACTTTCAATGATACACTGCATATTACGTTTTATTATAAGGTATTTTCAATGATACACTGCATATTACGTTGTATTATAAGGCATTTTCATTGATAGACTAGAATTATCATATATTCTAAGGTATTTTCAATGATACACTGCATATTACGTTTTATTATAAGGTATTTTCAATGATACACTGCATATTACGTTATATTATAAGGTATTTTCAATGATACAATGCATATTACGTTATATTATAAGGTATTTTCAATGATTCACTGCATATTACGTTATACTATATGGTATTTTCAATGATACACTACAAATTACGATATATTATAAGGTATTTTCAATGATACACTGCATATTACGTTGTATTATAAGGTTTTTTCATTGATAGACTAGAATTACCATATATTCTAAGGTATTTTCAATGATACACTTCATATTACGTTTTATTATAAGGTATTTTCAATGATACACGGCATATTACGTTATATTATATGGTATTTTCAATGATACACTGCATATTACGTTATATTATAAAGTATTTTCAATGATAAACTATATATTACGATATATTATATGGTATTTTCAATGATACACTCGCATATTACGTTATATTATAAGGTATTTTCATTGATACACTACAAATTACCATATATTATAAGGTATTTTCAATGATACACTGCATATTACGTTATATTATAAGGTATTTTCATTGATAAACTACTATATATTACAAGGTATTTTCAATGATACACTACAAATTACGATATATTATAAGGTATTTTCAATGATACACTGCATATTACTTTATATTATAAGGTATTTTCAATGATACACTGCATATTACGTTATATTATAATGTATTTTCAATGATACACAGAATATTACGTTATATTATAAGGTATTTTCAATGATACACAGAATATTACGTTATATTATAAGGTATTTTCATTGATACACTACAAATTACCATATATTATAAGGTATTTTCAATGATACACTACAAATTACGATATATTATAAGGTATTTCCAATGATACATTGCATATTACGTTATATTATAAGGTATTTTCAATGATACACTGCATATTACGTCATATTATAAGATATTTTCAATGATACACTGCATATTACGTTATATTATAAGGTATTTTCAATGATACACAGAATATTACGTTTTATAATAAGGTATTTTCAATGATAAACTACTATATATTATAAGGTATTTTCAATGATACACTACAAATTACGATATATTACAAGGTATTTTCAATGATACACTGCATATTACGATATACTATATGGTATTTTCAATGATACACTACAAATTACGTTTTATTATAAGGTATTTTCAATGATACACGGCATATTACGTTATATTATATGGTATTTTCAATGATACACTGCATTTTACGATATATTAGAAGGTATTTTGATTGATACAGTTCAAATTACCATATATTATAAGGTATTTTCAATGATATACTGCACATTACCATATGTTATAAGGTATTTTCAATGATACACTGCATATTACGTTATATCATAAGGTACTTTCAATGATACACTGCATATTACGTTTTATTATAAGGTATTTTCAATGATACACTGCATATTACGTTATATTATAAGGTATTTTCAATGATGCACTGCATATTACGTTATACTATATGGTATTTTCAATGATACACTACAAATTACGATATATTATAAGGTATTTTCAATGATACACGGCATATTACGTTATATTATATGGTATTTTCAATGATACACTGCATATTACGTTATATTATAACGTATTTTCAATGATAAACTACATATTACGATATATTATATGGTATTTTCAATGATACACTGCATATTACCTTATATTATATGGTATTTTCAATGATACACTGCATATTACGTTATATTATAAAGTATTTTCAATGATAAACTATATATTACGATATATTATATGGTATTTTCAATGATACACTGCATATTACGTTATATTATATGGTATTTTCAATGATACACTGCATATTACGTTATATTATAAAGTATTTTCAATGATAAACTATATATTACGATATATTATATGGTATTTTCAATGATACACTGCATATTACGTTATATTATATGGTATTTTCAATGATACACTGCATATTACGTTATATTATAAAGTATTTGCAATGATAAACTATATATTACGATATATTATACGGTATTTTCAATGATACACTGCATATTACGTTATATTATAAGGTATTTTCAATGATGCACTGCATATTACGTTATACTATATGGTATTTTCAATGATACACTACAAATTACGATATATTATAAGGTATTTTCAATGATACACTGCATATTACGTTGTATTATAAGGTTTTTTCATTGATAGACTAGAATTACCATATATTCTAAGGTATTTTCAATGATACACTTCATATTACGTTTTATTATAAGGTATTTTCAATGATACACTGCATATTACGTTATATTATATGGTATTTTCAATGATACACTGCATATTACGTTATATTATAAGGTATTTTCATTGATACACTACAAATTACCATATGTTATAAGGTATTTTCAATGATACACTGCATATTACATTATATCATAAGATATTTTCAATGATACACTGCATATTACGTTATATTATAAGGTATTTTCAATGATACACTGCATATGACGTTATATTATAAGATTTTTTCAATGATACACTGCATATTACGTTATATTATGAGGTATTTTCGTTGATACATTACAAATTACCATATATTATAAGGTATTTTCAATGATACACTGCATATTACGTTATATCATAAGGTACTTTCAATGATACACTGCATATTACGTTATATTATAAGGTATTTTCAATGATACACTGCATATTACGTTGTATTATAAGGCATTTTCATTGATAGACTAGAATTATCATATATTCTAAGGTATTTTCAATGATACACTGCATATTACGTTTTATTATAAGGTATTTTCAATGATACACTGCATATTACGTTATATTATAAGGTATTTTCAATGATACAATGCATATTACGTTATATTATAAGGTATTTTCAATGATTCACTGCATATTACGTTATACTATATGGTATTTTCAATGATACACTACAAATTACGATATATTATAAGGTATTTTCAATGATACACTGCATATTACGTTGTATTATAAGGTTTTTTCATTGATAGACTAGAATTACCATATATTCTAAGGTATTTTCAATGATACACTTCATATTACGTTTTATTATAAGGTATTTTCAATGATACACTGCATATTACGTTATATTATATGGTATTTTCAATGATACACTGCATATTACGTTATATTATAAAGTATTTTCAATGATAAACTATATATTACGATATATTATATGGTATTTTCAATGATACACTCGCATATTACGTTATATTATAAGGTATTTTCATTGATACACTACAAATTACCATATATTATAAGGTATTTTCAATGATACACTGCATATTACGTTATATTATAAGGTATTTTCATTGATAAACTACTATATATTACAAGGTATTTTCAATGATACACTACAAATTACGATATATTATAAGGTATTTTCAATGATACACTGCATATTACTTTATATTATAAGGTATTTTCAATGATACACTGCATATTACGTTATATTATAAGGTATTTTCAATGATGCACTGCATATTACGTTATACTATATGGTATTTTCAATGATACACTACAAATTACGATATATTATAAGGTATTTTCAATGATACACTGCATATTACATTGTATTATAAGGTTTTTTCATTGATAGACTAGAATTACCATATATTCTAAGGTATTTTCAATGATACACTTCATATTACGTTTTATTATAAGGTATTTTCAATGATACACTGCATATTACGTTATATTATATGGTATTTTCAATGATACACTGCATATTACGTTATATTATAAGGTATTTTCATTGATACACTACAAATTACCATATGTTATAAGGTATTTTCAATGATACACTGCATATTACATTATATCATAAGATATTTTCAATGATACACTGCATATTACGTTATATTATAAGGTATTTTCAATGATACACTGCATATGACGTTATATTATAAGATTTTTTCAATGATACACTGCATATTACGTTATATTATGAGGTATTTTCGTTGATACATTACAAATTACCATATATTATAAGGTATTTTCAATGATACACTGCATATTACGTTATATCATAAGGTACTTTCAATGATACACTGCATATTACGTTTTATTATAAGGTATTTTCAATGATACACTGCATATTACGTTGTATTATAAGGCATTTTCATTGATAGACTAGAATTATCATATATTCTAAGGTATTTTCAATGATACACTGCATATTACGTTTTATTATAAGGTATTTTCAATGATACACTGCATATTACGTTATATTATAAGGTATTTTCAATGATACACTGCATATTACGTTATATTATAAGGTATTTTCAATGATTCACTGCATATTACGTTATACTATATGGTATTTTCAATGATACACTACAAATTACGATATATTATAAGGTATTTTCAATGATACACTGCATATTACGTTGTATTATAAGGTTTTTTCATTGATAGACTAGAATTACCATATATTCTAAGGTATTTTCAATGATACACTTCATATTACGTTTTATTATAAGGTATTTTCAATGATACACTGCATATTACGTTATATTATATGGTATTTTCAATGATACACTGCATATTACGTTATATTATAAAGTATTTTCAATGATAAACTATATATTACGATATATTATATGGTATTTTCAATGATACACTCGCATATTACGTTATATTATAAGGTATTTTCATTGATACACTACAAATTACCATATATTATAAGGTATTTTCAATGATACACTGCATATTACGTTATATTATAAGGTATTTTCATTGATAAACTACTATATATTACAAGGTATTTTCAATGATACACTACAAATTACGATATATTATAAGGTATTTTCAATGATACACTGCATATTACTTTATATTATAAGGTATTTTCAATGATACACTGCATATTACGTTATATTATAATGTATTTTCAATGATACACAGAATATTACGTTATATTATAAGGTATTTTCAATGATACACAGAATATTACGTTATATTATAAGGTATTTTCATTGATACACTACAAATTACCATATATTATAAGGTATTTTCAATGATACACTACAAATTACGATATATTATAAGGTATTTCCAATGATACATTGCATATTACGTTATATTATAAGGTATTTTCAATGATACACTGCATATTACGTCATATTATAAGATATTTTCAATGATACACTGCATATTACGTTATATTATAAGGTATTTTCAATGATACACAGAATATTACGTTTTATAATAAGGTATTTTCAATGATAAACTACTATATATTATAAGGTATTTTCAATGATACACTACAAATTACGATATATTACAAGGTATTTTCAATGATACACTGCATATTACGATATACTATATGGTATTTTCAATGATACACTACAAATTACGTTTTATTATAAGGTATTTTCAATGATACACGGCATATTACGTTATATTATATGGTATTTTCAATGATACACTGCATTTTACGATATATTAGAAGGTATTTTGATTGATACAGTTCAAATTACCATATATTATAAGGTATTTTCAATGATATACTGCACATTACCATATGTTATAAGGTATTTTCAATGATACACTGCATATTACGTTATATCATAAGGTACTTTCAATGATACACTGCATATTACGTTTTATTATAAGGTATTTTCAATGATACACTGCATATTACGTTATATTATAAGGTATTTTCAATGATGCACTGCATATTACGTTATACTATATGGTATTTTCAATGATACACTACAAATTACGATATATTATAAGGTATTTTCAATGATACACGGCATATTACGTTATATTATATGGTATTTTCAATGATACACTGCATATTACGTTTTATTATAAGGTATTTTCAATGATACACTGCATATTACGTTATATTATATGGTATTTTCAATGATACACTGCATATTACGTTATATTATAAGGTATTTTCATTGATACACTACAAATTACCATATGTTATAAGGTATTTTCAATGATACACTGCATATTACATTATATCATAAGATATTTTCAATGATACACTGCATATTACATTATATTATAAGGTATTTTCAATGATACACTGCATATGACGTTATATTATAAGATTTTTTCAATGATACACTGCATATTACGTTATATTATGAGGTATTTTCGTTGATACATTACAAATTACCATATATTATAAGGTATTTTCAATGATACACTGCATATTACGTTATATCATAAGGTACTTTCAATGATAAACTATATATTACGATATATTATATGGTATTTTCAATGATACACTGCATATTACGTTATATTATATGGTATTTTCAATGATACACTGCATATTACGTTATATTATAAAGTATTTTCAATGATAAACTGTATATTACGATATATTATATGGTATTTTCAATGATACACTGCATATTACGTTATATTATAAGGTATTTTCAATGATGCACTGCATATTACGTTATACTATATGGTATTTTCAATGATACACTACAAATTACGATATATTATAAGGTATTTTCAATGATACACTGCATATTACATTGTATTATAAGGTTTTTTCATTGATAGACTAGAATTACCATATATTCTAAGGTATTTTCAATGATACACTTCATATTACGTTTTATTATAAGGTATTTTCAATGATACACTGCATATTACGTTATATTATATGGTATTTTCAATGATACACTGCATATTACGTTATATTATAAGGTATTTTCATTGATACACTACAAATTACCATATGTTATAAGGTATTTTCAATGATACACTGCATATTACATTATATCATAAGATATTTTCAATGATACACTGCATATTACGTTATATTATAAGGTATTTTCAATGATACACTGCATATGACGTTATATTATAAGATTTTTTCAATGATACACTGCATATTACGTTATATTATGAGGTATTTTCGTTGATACATTACAAATTACCATATATTATAAGGTATTTTCAATGATACACTGCATATTACGTTATATCATAAGGTACTTTCAATGATACACTGCATATTACGTTTTATTATAAGGTATTTTCAATGATACACTGCATATTACGTTGTATTATAAGGCATTTTCATTGATAGACTAGAATTATCATATATTCTAAGGTATTTTCAATGATACACTGCATATTACGTTTTATTATAAGGTATTTTCAATGATACACTGCATATTACGTTATATTATAAGGTATTTTCAATGATACAATGCATATTACGTTATATTATAAGGTATTTTCAATGATTCACTGCATATTACGTTATACTATATGGTATTTTCAATGATACACTACAAATTACGATATATTATAAGGTATTTTCAATGATACACTGCATATTACGTTGTATTATAAGGTTTTTTCATTGATAGACTAGAATTACCATATATTCTAAGGTATTTTCAATGATACACTTCATATTACGTTTTATTATAAGGTATTTTCAATGATACACTGCATATTACGTTATATTATATGGTATTTTCAATGATACACTGCATATTACGTTATATTATAAGGTATTTTCATTGATAAACTATATATTACGATATATTATACGGTATTTTCAATGATACACTGCATATTACGTTATATTATAAGGTATTTTCAATGATGCACTGCATATTACGTTATACTATATGGTATTTTCAATGATACACTACAAATTACGATATATTATAAGGTATTTTCAATGATACACTGCATATTACATTGTATTATAAGGTTTTTTCATTGATAGACTAGAATTACCATATATTCTAAGGTATTTTCAATGATACACTCCATATTACGTTTTATTATAAGGTATTTTCAATGATACACTGCATATTACGTTATATTATATGGTATTTTCAATGATACACTGCATATTACGTTATATTATAAGGTATTTTCATTGATACACTACAAATTACCATATGTTATAAGGTATTTTCAATGATACACTGCATATTACATTATATCATAAGATATTTTCAATGATACACTGCATATTACGTTATATTATAAGGTATTTTCAATGATACACTGCATATGACGTTATATTATAAGATTTTTTCAATGATACACTGCATATTACGTTATATTATGAGGTATTTTCGTTGATACATTACAAATTACCATATATTATAAGGTATTTTCAATGATACACTGCATATTACGTTATATCATAAGGTACTTTCAATGATACACTGCATATTACGTTTTATTATAAGGTATTTTCAATGATACACTGCATATTACGTTGTATTATAAGGCATTTTCATTGATAGACTAGAATTATCATATATTCTAAGGTATTTTCAATGATACACTGCATATTACGTTTTATTATAAGGTATTTTCAATGATACACTGCATATTACGTTATATTATAAGGTATTTTCAATGATACAATGCATATTACGTTATATTATAAGGTATTTTCAATGATTCACTGCATATTACGTTATACTATATGGTATTTTCAATGATACACTACAAATTACGATATATTATAAGGTATTTTCAATGATACACTGCATATTACGTTATATTATATGGTATTTTCAATGATACACTGCATATTACGTTATATTATAAAGTATTTTCAATGATAAACTATATATTACGATATATTATATGGTATTTTCAATGATACACTGCATATTACCTTATATTATATGGTATTTTCAATGATACACTGCATATTACGTTATATTATAAAGTATTTTCAATGATAAACTATATATTACGATATATTATATGGTATTTTCAATGATACACTGCATATTACGTTATATTATATGGTATTTTCAATGATACACTGCATATTACGTTATATTATAAGGTATTTTCATTGATACACTACAATTACCATATGTTATAAGGTATTTTCAATGATACACTGCATATTACATTATATCATAAGATATTTTCAATGATACACTGCATATTACGTTATATTATAAGGTATTTTCAATGATACACTGCATATGACGTTATATTATAAGATTTTTTCAATGATACACTGCATATTACGTTATATTATGAGGTATTTTCGTTGATACATTACAAATTACCATATATTATAAGGTATTTTCAATGATACACTGCATATTACGTTATATCATAAGGTACTTTCAATGATACACTGCATATTACGTTATATTATAAGGTATTTTCAATGATTCACTGCATATTACGTTATACTATATGGTATTTTCAATGATATACTACAAATTACGATATATTATAAGGTATTTTCAATGATACACTGCATATTACGTTGTATTATAAGGTTTTTTCATTGATAGACTAGAATTACCATATATTCTAAGGTATTTTCAATGATACACTTCATATTACGTTTTATTATAAGGTATTTTCAATGATACACTGCATATTACGTTATATTATATGGTATTTTCAATGATACACTGCATATTACGTTATATTATAAAGTATTTTCAATGATAAACTATATATTACGATATATTATATGGTATTTTCAATGATACACTCGCATATTACGTTATATTATAAGGTATTTTCATTGATACACTACAAATTACCATATATTATAAGGTATTTTCAATGATACACTGCATATTACGTTATATTATAAGGTATTTTCATTGATACACTACAAATTACGATATATTATAAGGTATTTTCAATGATTCACTGCATATTACGTTATACTATATGGTATTTTCAATGATATACTACAAATTACGATATATTATAAGGTATTTTCAATGATACACTGCATATTACGTTGTATTATAAGGTTTTTTCATTGATAGACTAGAATTACCATATATTCTAAGGTATTTTCAATGATACACTTCATATTACGTTTTATTATAATGTATTTTCAATGATACACTGCATATTACGTTATATTATATGGTATTTTCAATGATACACTGCATATTACGTTATATTATAAAGTATTTTCAATGATAAACTATATATTACGATATATTATATGGTATTTTCAATGATACACTCGCATATTACGTTATATTATAAGGTATTTTCATTGATACACTACAAATTACCATATATTATAAGGTATTTTCAATGATACACTGCATATTACGTTATATTATAAGGTATTTTCATTGATACACTACAAATTACGATATATTATAAGGTATTTTCAATGATACACTGCATATTACGTTATATTATAACGTATTTTCAATGATACACTACAAATTACGATATATTATAAGGTATTTTCGATGATACACTGCATTTTACGATATATTAGAAGGTATTTTGATTGATACAGTTCAAATTACCATATATTATAAGGTATTTTCAATGATATACTGCACATTACGTTGTATCATAAGGTATTTTCAATGATACACTGCATATTACGTTATATTATAAGATGTTTTCAATGATAAACTACTATATATTATAAGGTATTTTCAATGATGCACTGCATATTACGTTATACTATATGGTATTTTCAATGATACACTACAAATTACGATATATTATAAGGTATTTTCAATGATACACTGCATATTACGTTGTATTATAAGGTATTTTCATTGATAGACTAGAATTACCATATATTCTAAGGTATTTTCAATGATACACTGCATATTACGTTTTATTATAAGGTATTTTCAATGATACACTGCATATTACGTTATATTATAAGGTATTTTCAATGATACACTGCATATTACGTTATATTATAAGGTATTTTCAATGATGCACTGCATATTACGTTATACTATATGGTATTTTCAATGATACACTACAAATTACGATATATTATAAGGTATTTTCAAAGATACACTACAAATTACGATATATTATAAGGTATTTTCAATGATACACTGCATATTACGTTATATTATAAGGTATTTTCAATGATGCACTGCATATTACGTTGTATTATAAGGTATTTTCATTGATAGACTAGAATTACCATATATTCTAAGGTATTTTCAATGATACACTGCATATTACGTTTTATTATAAGCTATTTTCAATGATACACTGCATATTACGTTATATCATAAGGTATTTTCAATGATACACTGCATATTACGTTATATTATAAGGTATTTTCAATGATACACTGCATATTACGTTATATTATAAGGTATTTTCAATGATGCACTGCATATTACGTTATACTATATGGTATTTTCAATGATACACTACAAATTACGATATATTATAAGGTATTTTCAATGATACACTGCATATTACGTTGTATTATAAGGTTTTTTCATTGATAGACTAGAATTACCATATATTCTAAGGTATTTTCAATGATACACTTCATATTACGTTTTATTATAAGGTATTTTCAATGATACACTGCATATTACGTTATATTATATGGTATTTTCAATGATACACTGCATATTACGTTATATTATAAAGTATTTTCAATGATACACTACAAATTACGATATATTATAAGGTATTTTCAATGATACACTGCATATTACGTTGTATTATAAGGTATTTTCATTGATAGACTAGAATTACCATATATTCTAAGGTATTTTCAATGATACACTGCATATTACGTTTTATTATAAGCTATTTTCAATGATACACTGCATATTACGTTATATTATAAGGTATATTCAATGATACACTGCATATTACGTTATATTATAAGGTATTTTCAATGATGCACTGCATATTACGTTATACTATATGGTATTTTCAATGATACACTACAAATTACGATATATTATAAGGTATTTTCAATGATACACTGCATATTACGTTGTATTATAAGGTTTTTTCATTGATAGACTAGAATTACCATATATTCTAAGGTATTTTCAATGATACACTGCATATTACGTTTTATTATAAGGTATTGTCAATGATACACTGCATATTACGTTTTATTATAAGCTATTTTCAATGATGCACTGCATATTACGTTGTATTATAAGGTATTTTCATTGATAGACTAGAATTACCATATATTCTAAGGTATTTTCAATGATACACTGCATATTACGTTTTATTATAAGCTATTTTCAATGATACACTGCATATTACGTTATATCATAAGGTATTTTCAATGATACACTACATATTACGTTATATTATAAGGTATTTTCAATGATACACTGCATATTACGTTTTATTATAAGGTATTTTCAATGATACACTGCATATTACATTATATTATTAGGTATTTTCAATGATACACTAAAAAATTACGATATATTATAAGGTATTTTCGATGATACACTGCATATTACGATATATTAGAAGGTATTTTGATTGATACAGTTCAAATTACCATATATTATAAGGTATTTTCAATGATGCACTGCATATTACGTTTTATTATAAGGTATTTTCAATGATACACTGCATATTACGTTATATTATTAGGTATTTTCAATGATACACTAAAAAATTACGATATATTATAAGGTATTTTCAATGATACACAGCATATTACGTTATATTATAAGGTATTTTCAATGATAAACTACCATATATTATAAGGTATTTTCAATGATACACTGCATATTACGTTATATTATAAGGTATTTTCAAAGATACACTGCATATTACGTTATATTATAATGTATTTTCAATGATACACTGCATATTACGTTTTATTATAAGGTATTTTCAATGATACACTGCATATTACGTTATATTATAAGGTATTTTCAATGATACACTGCATATTACGTTATATTATAATGTATTTTCAATGATAAACTACTATATATTACAAGGTATTTTCAATGATACACTACAAATTACGATATATTATAAGGTATTTTCAATGATACACTGCATATTACTTTATATTATAAGGTATTTTCATTGATACACTACAAATTACGATATATTATAAGGTATTTTCAATGATACACTGCATATTCCGTTATATTATAAGGTATTTTCAATGATACACTGCATATTACGTTATATTATAAGGTATTTTCAATGATACACTGCATATTACGTTATATTATAAGGTATTTTCAATGATACACTGCATATTACGTTATATTATAAGGTATTTTCAATGATAAACTACTATATATTACAAGGTATTTTCAATGATACAGTACAAATTACGATATATTATAAGGTATTTTCACTGATACACTGCATATTACGTTATATTATAAGGTATTTTCATTGATACACTACAAATTACGATATATTATAAGGTATTTTCAATGATACACTGCATATTACGTTATATTATAACGTATTTTCAATGATACACTACAAATTACGATATATTATAAGGTATTTTCGATGATACACTGCATTTTACGATATATTAGAAGGTATTTTGATTGATACAGTTCAAATTACCATATATTATAAGGTATTTTCAATGATATACTGCACATTACGTTGTATCATAAGGTATTTTCAATGATACACTGCATATTACGTTATATTATAAGATGTTTTCAATGATAAACTACTATATATTATAAGGTATTTTCAATGATGCACTGCATATTACGTTATACTATATGGTATTTTCAATGATACACTACAAATTACGATATATTATAAGGTATTTTCAATGATACACTGCATATTACGTTGTATTATAAGGTATTTTCATTGATAGACTAGAATTACCATATATTCTAAGGTATTTTCAATGATACACTGCATATTACGTTTTATTATAAGGTATTTTCAATGATACACTGCATATTACGTTATATTATAAGGTATTTTCAATGATACACTGCATATTACGTTATATTATAAGGTATTTTCAATGATGCACTGCATATTACGTTATACTATATGGTATTTTCAATGATACACTACAAATTACGATATATTATAAGGTATTTTCAAAGATACACTACAAATTACGTTATATTATAAGGTATTTTCAATGATACACTGCATATTACGTTGTATTATAAGGTTTTTTCATTGATAGACTAGAATTACCATATATTCTAAGGTATTTTCAATGATACACTTCATATTACGTTTTATTATAAGGTATTTTCAATGAGACACTGCATATTACGTTATATTATATGGTATTTTCAATGATACACTGCATATTACGTTATATTATAAAGTATTTTCAATGATACACTACAAATTACGATATATTATAAGGTATTTTCAATGATACACTGCATATTACGTTGTATTATAAGGTATTTTCATTGATAGACTAGAATTACCATATATTCTAAGGTATTTTCAATGATACACTGCATATTACGTTTTATTATAAGCTATTTTCAATGATACACTGCATATTACGTTATATTATAAGGTATATTCAATGATACACTGCATATTACGTTATATTATAAGGTATTTTCAATGATGCACTGCATATTACGTTATACTATATGGTATTTTCAATGATACACTACAAATTACGATATATTATAAGGTATTTTCAATGATACACTGCATATTACGTTGTATTATAAGGTTTTTTCATTGATAGACTAGAATTACCATATATTCTAAGGTATTTTCAATGATACACTGCATATTACGTTTTATTATAAGGTATTTTCAATGATACACTGCATATTACGTTTTATTATAAGCTATTTTCAATGATACACTGCATATTACGTTATATTATAAGGTATATTCAATGATACACTGCATATTACGTTATATTATAAGGTATTTTCAATGATGCACTGCATATTACGTTATATTATATGATATTTTCAATGATACACTGCATATTACGTTATATTATAAAGTATTTTCAATGATAAACTATATATTACGATATATTATATGGTATTTTCAATGATACTCTGCATATTACGTTATATTATAAGGTATTTTCATTGATACACTACAAATTACCATATATTATAAGGTATTTTCAATGATACACTGCATATTACGTTATATTATAAGGTATTTTCAATGATACACTGCATATTACGTTATATTATAAGGTATTTTCAATGATGCACTGCATATTACGTTGTATTATAAGGTATTTTCATTGATAGACTAGAATTACCATATATTCTAAGGTATTTTCAATGATACACTGCATATTACGTTTTATTATAAGCTATTTTCAATGATACACTGCATATTACGTTATATCATAAGGTATTTTCAATGATACACTACATATTACGTTATATTATAAGGTATTTTCAATGATACACTGCATATTACGTTTTATTATAAGGTATTTTCAATGATACACTGCATATTACATTATATTATTAGGTATTTTCAATGATACACTAAAAAATTACGATATATTATAAGGTATTTTCGATGATACACTGCATACTACGATATATTAGAAGGTATTTTGATTGATACAGTTCAAATTACCATATATTATAAGGTATTTTCAATGATATACTGCATATTACGTTATATCATAATGTATCTTCAATGATACACTGCATATTACGTTATATTATAAGATGTTTTCAATGATAAACTACTATATATTATAAGGTATTTTCAATGATGCACTGCATATTACGTTTTATTATAAGGTATTTTCAATGATACACTGCATATTACGTTATATTATATGGTATTTTCAATGATACACTGCATATTACGTTATATTATAAAGTATTTTCAATGATAAACTGTATATTACGATATATTATATGGTATTTTCAATGATACACTGCATATTACGTTATATTATATGGTATTTTCAATGATACACTGCATATTACGTTATATTATAAAGTATTTGCAATGATAAACTATATATTACGATATATTATACGGTATTTTCAATGATACACTGCATATTACGTTATATTATAAGGTATTTTCAATGATGCACTGCATATTACGTTATACTATATGGTATTTTCAATGATACACTACAAATTACGATATATTATAAGGTATTTTCAATGATACACTGCATATTACATTGTATTATAAGGTTTTTTCATTGATAGACTAGAATTACCATATATTCTAAGGTATTTTCAATGATACACTTCATATTACGTTTTATTATAAGGTATTTTCAATGATACACTGCATATTACGTTATATTATATGGTATTTTCAATGATACACTGCATATTACGTTATATTATAAGGTATTTTCATTGATACACTACAAATTACCATATGTTATAAGGTATTTTCAATGATACACTGCATATTACATTATATCATAAGATATTTTCAATGATACACTGCATATTACGTTGTATTATAAGGTTTTTTCATTGATAGACTAGAATTACCATATATTCTAAGGTATTTTCAATGATACACTTCATATTACGTTTTATTATAAGGTATTTTCAATGATACACTGCATATTACGTTATATTATATGGTATTTTCAATGATACACTGCATATTACGTTATATTATAAAGTATTTTCAATGATAAACTATATATTACGATATATTATATGGTATTTTCAATGATACACTCGCATATTACGTTATATTATAAGGTATTTTCATTGATACACTACAAATTACCATATATTATAAGGTATTTTCAATGATACACTGCATATTACGTTATATTATAAGGTATTTTCATTGATACACTACAAATTACGATATATTATAAGGTATTTTCAATGATTCACTGCATATTACGTTATACTATATGGTATTTTCAATGATATACTACAAATTACGATATATTATAAGGTATTTTCAATGATACACTGCATATTACGTTGTATTATAAGGTTTTTTCATTGATAGACTAGAATTACCATATATTCTAAGGTATTTTCAATGATACACTTCATATTACGTTTTATTATAAGGTATTTTCAATGATACACTGCATATTACGTTATATTATATGGTATTTTCAATGATACACTGCATATTACGTTATATTATAAAGTATTTTCAATGATAAACTATATATTACGATATATTATATGGTATTTTCAATGATACACTCGCATATTACGTTATATTATAAGGTATTTTCATTGATACACTACAAATTACCATATATTATAAGGTATTTTCAATGATACACTGCATATTACGTTATATTATAAGGTATTTTCATTGATACACTACAAATTACGATATATTATAAGGTATTTTCAATGATACACTGCATATTACGTTATATTATAACGTATTTTCAATGATACACTACAAATTACGATATATTATAAGGTATTTTCGATGATACACTGCATTTTACGATATATTAGAAGGTATTTTGATTGATACAGTTCAAATTACCATATATTATAAGGTATTTTCAATGATATACTGCACATTACGTTGTATCATAAGGTATTTTCAATGATACACTGCATATTACGTTATATTATAAGATGTTTTCAATGATAAACTACTATATATTATAAGGTATTTTCAATGATGCACTGCATATTACGTTATACTATATGGTATTTTCAATGATACACTACAAATTACGATATATTATAAGGTATTTTCAATGATACACTGCATATTACGTTGTATTATAAGGTATTTTCATTGATAGACTAGAATTACCATATATTCTAAGGTATTTTCAATGATACACTGCATATTACGTTTTATTATAAGGTATTTTCAATGATACACTGCATATTACGTTATATTATAAGGTATTTTCAATGATACACTGCATATTACGTTATATTATAAGGTATTTTCAATGATGCACTGCATATTACGTTATACTATATGGTATTTTCAATGATACACTACAAATTACGATATATTATAAGGTATTTTCAAAGATACACTACAAATTACGTTATATTATAAGGTATTTTCAATGATACACTGCATATTACGTTATATTATAAGGTATTTTCAATGATGCACTGCATATTACGTTGTATTATAAGGTATTTTCATTGATAGACTAGAATTACCATATATTCTAAGGTATTTTCAATGATACACTGCATATTACGTTTTATTATAAGCTATTTTCAATGATACACTGCATATTACGTTATATCATAAGGTATTTTCAATGATACACTGCATATTACGTTATATTATAAGGTATTTTCAATGATACACTGCATATTACGTTATATTATAAGGTATTTTCAATGATGCACTGCATATTACGTTATACTATATGGTATTTTCAATGATACACTACAAATTACGATATATTATAAGGTATTTTCAATGATACACTGCATATTACGTTGTATTATAAGGTTTTTTCATTGATAGACTAGAATTACCATATATTCTAAGGTATTTTCAATGATACACTTCATATTACGTTTTATTATAAGGTATTTTCAATGATACACTGCATATTACGTTATATTATATGGTATTTTCAATGATACACTGCATATTACGTTATATTATAAAGTATTTTCAATGATACACTACAAATTACGATATATTATAAGGTATTTTCAATGATACACTGCATATTACGTTGTATTATAAGGTATTTTCATTGATAGACTAGAATTACCATATATTCTAAGGTATTTTCAATGATACACTGCATATTACGTTTTATTATAAGCTATTTTCAATGATACACTGCATATTACGTTATATTATAAGGTATATTCAATGATACACTGCATATTACGTTATATTATAAGGTATTTTCAATGATGCACTGCATATTACGTTATACTATATGGTATTTTCAATGATACACTACAAATTACGATATATTATAAGGTATTTTCAATGATACACTGCATATTACGTTGTATTATAAGGTTTTTTCATTGATAGACTAGAATTACCATATATTCTAAGGTATTTTCAATGATACACTGCATATTACGTTTTATTATAAGGTATTGTCAATGATACACTGCATATTACGTTTTATTATAAGCTATTTTCAATGATGCACTGCATATTACGTTGTATTATAAGGTATTTTCATTGATAGACTAGAATTACCATATATTCTAAGGTATTTTCAATGATACACTGCATATTACGTTTTATTATAAGCTATTTTCAATGATACACTGCATATTACGTTATATCATAAGGTATTTTCAATGATACACTACATATTACGTTATATTATAAGGTATTTTCAATGATACACTGCATATTACGTTTTATTATAAGGTATTTTCAATGATACACTGCATATTACATTATATTATTAGGTATTTTCAATGATACACTAAAAAATTACGATATATTATAAGGTATTTTCGATGATACACTGCATATTACGATATATTAGAAGGTATTTTGATTGATACAGTTCAAATTACCATATATTATAAGGTATTTTCAATGATGCACTGCATATTACGTTTTATTATAAGGTATTTTCAATGATACACTGCATATTACGTTATATTATTAGGTATTTTCAATGATACACTAAAAAATTACGATATATTATAAGGTATTTTCAATGATACACAGCATATTACGTTATATTATAAGGTATTTTCAATGATAAACTACCATATATTATAAGGTATTTTCAATGATACACTGCATATTACGTTATATTATAAGGTATTTTCAAAGATACACTGCATATTACGTTATATTATAATGTATTTTCAATGATACACTGCATATTACGTTTTATTATAAGGTATTTTCAATGATACACTGCATATTACGTTATATTATAAGGTATTTTCAATGATACACTGCATATTACGTTATATTATAAGGTATTTTCAATGATAAACTACTATATATTACAAGGTATTTTCAATGATACACTACAAATTACGATATATTATAAGGTATTTTCAATGATACACTGCATATTACTTTATATTATAAGGTATTTTCATTGATACACTACAAATTACGATATATTATAAGGTATTTTCAATGATACACTGCATATTCCGTTATATTATAAGGTATTTTCAATGATACACTGCATATTACGTTATATTATAAGGTATTTTCAATGATACACTGCATATTACGTTATATTATAAGGTATTTTCAATGATACACTGCATATTACGTTATATTATAAGGTATTTTCAATGATAAACTACTATATATTACAAGGTATTTTCAATGATACACTACAAATTACGATATATTATAAGGTATTTTCACTGATACACTGCATATTACGTTATATTATAAGGTATTTTCATTGATACACTACAAATTATGATATATTATAAGGTATTTTCAATGATACACTGCATATTACGTTATATTATAACGTATTTTCAATGATACACTACAAATTACGATATATTATAAGGTATTTTCGATGATACACTGCATTTTACGATATATTAGAAGGTATTTTGATTGATACAGTTCAAATTACCATATATTATAAGGTATTTTCAATGATATACTGCACATTACGTTGTATCATAAGGTATTTTCAATGATACACTGCATATTACGTTATATTATAAGATGTTTTCAATGATAAACTACTATATATTATAAGGTATTTTCAATGATGCACTGCATATTACGTTATACTATATGGTATTTTCAATGATACACTACAAATTACGATATATTATAAGGTATTTTCAATGATACACTGCATATTACGTTGTATTATAAGGTATTTTCATTGATAGACTAGAATTACCATATATTCTAAGGTATTTTCAATGATACACTGCATATTACGTTTTATTATAAGGTATTTTCAATGATACACTGCATATTACGTTATATTATAAGGTATTTTCAATGATACACTGCATATTACGTTATATTATAAGGTATTTTCAATGATGCACTGCATATTACGTTATACTATATGGTATTTTCAATGATACACTACAAATTACGATATATTATAAGGTATTTTCAAAGATACACTACAAATTACGTTATATTATAAGGTATTTTCAATGATACACTGCATATTACGTTATATTATAATGTATTTTCAATGATGCACTGCATATTACGTTGTATTATAAGGTATTTTCATTGATAGACTAGAATTACCATATATTCTAAGGTATTTTCAATGATACACTGCATATTACGTTTTATTATAAGCTATTTTCAATGATACACTGCATATTACGTTATATCATAAGGTATTTTCAATGATACACTGCATATTACGTTATATTGTAAGGTATTTTCAATGATACACTGCATATTACGTTATATTATAAGGTATTTTCAATGATGCACTGCATATTACGTTATACTATATGGTATTTTCAATGATACACTACAAATTACGATATATTATAAGGTATTTTCAATGATACACTGCATATTACGTTGTATTATAAGGTTTTTTCATTGATAGACTAGAATTACCATATATTCTAAGGTATTTTCAATGATACACTTCATATTACGTTTTATTATAAGGTATTTTCAATGAGACACTGCATATTACGTTATATTATATGGTATTTTCAATGATACACTGCATATTACGTTATATTATAAAGTATTTTCAATGATACACTACAAATTACGATATATTATAAGGTATTTTCAATGATACACTGCATATTACGTTGTATTATAAGGTATTTTCATTGATAGACTAGAATTACCATATATTCTAAGGTATTTTCAATGATACACTGCATATTACGTTTTATTATAAGCTATTTTCAATGATACACTGCATATTACGTTATATTATAAGGTATATTCAATGATACACTGCATATTACGTTATATTATAAGGTATTTTCAATGATGCACTGCATATTACGTTATACTATATGGTATTTTCAATGATACACTACAAATTACGATATATTATAAGGTATTTTCAATGATACACTGCATATTACGTTGTATTATAAGGTTTTTTCATTGATAGACTAGAATTACCATATATTCTAAGGTATTTTCAATGATACACTGCATATTACGTTTTATTATAAGGTATTGTCAATGATACACTGCATATTACGTTTTATTATAAGCTATTTTCAATGATACACTGCATATTACGTTATATTATAAGGTATATTCAATGATACACTGCATATTACGTTATATTATAAGGTATTTTCAATGATGCACTGCATATTACGTTATATTATATGATATTTTCAATGATACACTGCATATTACGTTATATTATAAAGTATTTTCAATGATAAACTATATATTACGATATATTATATGGTATTTTCAATGATACTCTGCATATTACGTTATATTATAAGGTATTTTCATTGATACACTACAAATTACCATATATTATAAGGTATTTTCAATGATACACTGCATATTACGTTATATTATAAGGTATTTTCAATGATACACTGCATATTACGTTATATTATAAGGTATTTTCAATGATGCACTGCATATTACGTTGTATTATAAGGTATTTTCATTGATAGACTAGAATTACCATATATTCTAAGGTATTTTCAATGATACACTGCATATTACGTTTTATTATAAGCTATTTTCAATGATACACTGCATATTACGTTATATCATAAGGTATTTTCAATGATACACTGCATATTACGTTATATTATAAGGTATTTTCAATGATACACTGCATATTACGTTTTATTATAAGGTATTTTCAATGATACACTGCATATTACATTATATTATTAGGTATTTTCAATGATACACTAAAAAATTACGATATATTATAAGGTATTTTCGATGATACACTGCATATTACGATATATTAGAAGGTATTTTGATTGATACAGTTCAAATTACCATATATTATAAGGTATTTTCAATGATATACTGCATATTACGTTATATCATAATGTATCTTCAATGATACACTGCATATTACGTTATATTATAAGATGTTTTCAATGATAAACTACTATATATTATAAGGTATTTTCAATGATGCACTGCATATTACGTTTTATTATAAGGTATTTTCAATGATACACTGCATATTACGTTATATTATTAGGTATTTTCAATGATACACTAAAAAATTACGATATATTATAAGGTATTTTCAATGATACACAGCATATTACGTTATATTATAAGGTATTTTCAATGATACACTGCATATTACGTTATATTATAATGTATTTTCAATGATAAACTACTATATATTACAAGGTATTTTCAATGATACACTACAAATTACGATATATTATAAGGTATTTTCAATGATACACTGCATATTACTTTATATTATAAGGTATTTTCATTGATACACTACAAATTACGATATATTATAAGGTATTTTCAATGATACACTGCATATTACGTTATATTATAAGGTATTTTCAATGATACACTGCATATTACGTTATATTATAAGGTATTTTCAATGATACACTGCATATTACGTTATATTATAAGGTATTTTCAATGATACACTGCATATTACGTTATATTATAAGGTATTTTCAATGATAAACTACTATATATTACAAGGTATTTTCAATGATACACTACAAATTACGATATATTATAAGGTATTTTCACTGATACACTGCATATTACGTTATATTATAAGGTATTTTCATTGATAGACTAGAATTACCATATATTCTAAGGTATTTTCAATGATACACTGCATATTACGTTATATTATAAGGTATTTTCAATGATACACTGCATATTACGTTATATTATAATGGTATTTTCAATGATACACTGCATATTACGTTATATTATAAGGTATTTTCAATGATACACTGCATATTACGTTATATTATAAGGTATTTTCAATGATACACTGCATATTACGTTATATTATAAGGTATTTTCAATGATACACTGCATATTACGTTATATTATAAGGTATTTTCAATGATACACTGCATATTACGTTATATTATAAGGTATTTTCAATGATACACTGCATATTACGTTATATTATAAGGTATTTTCAATGATACACTGCATATTACGTTATATTATAAGGTATTTTCATTGATACACTACAAATTACCATATATTATAAGGTATTTTCATTGATAGACTAGAATTACCATATATTCTAAGGTATTTGCAATGATACACTGCATATTACGTTATATTATAAGGTATTTTCAATGATACACTGCATATTACGTTATATTATAAGGTATTTTCAATGATACACTGCATATTACGTTATATTATAAGGTATTTTCAATGATACACTGCATATTACGTTATATTATAAGGTATTTTCAATGATACACTGCATATTACGTTATATTATAAGGTATTTTCAATGATACACTGCATATTACGTTATATTATAAGGTATTTTCAATGATAAACTACTATATATTACAAGGTATTTTCAATGATACACTACAAATTACGATATATTATAAGGTATTTTCATTGATACACTGCATATTACTTTATATTATAAGGTATTTTCATTGATACACTACTATATATTACAAGGTAGTTTCAATGATACACTACAAATTACGATATATTATAAGGTATTTTCAATGATACACTGCATATTACGTTATATTATAAGGTATTTTCAATGATACACTGCATATTACGTTATATTATAAGGTATTTTCAATGATACACTGCATATTACGTTATATTATAAGGTATTTTCAATGATAAACTACTATATATTACAAGGTATTTTCAATGATACACTACAATTTACGATATATTATAAGGTATTTTCAATGATACACTGCATATTACTTTATATTATAAGGTATTTTCAATGATACACTGCATATTACGTTATATTATAATGTATTTTCAATGATACACAGAATATTACGTTATATTATAAGGTATTTTCAATGATACACAGAATATTACGTTATATTATAAGGTATTTTCATTGATACACTACAAATTACCATATATTATAAGGTATTTTCAATGATACACTACAAATTACGATATATTATAAAGTATTTCCAATGATACATTGCATATTACGTTATATTATAAGGTATTTTCAATGATACACTGCATATTACGTCATATTATAAGGTATTTTCAATGATACACTGCATATTACGTTATATTATAAGGTATTTTCAATGATACACAGGATATTACGTTTTGTAATAAGGTATTTTCAATGATAAACTACTATATATTATAAGGTATTTTCAATGATACACTACAAATTACGATATATTACAAGGTATTTTCAATGATACACTGCATATTACGTTATATTATAAGGTATTTTCATTGATAGACTAGAATTACCATATATTCTAAGGTATTTTCAATGATACACTGCATATTACGTTAAATTATAAGGTATTTTCAATGATAAACTATATATTACGATATATTATATGGTATTTTCAATGATACACTGCATATTACATTATATTATAAGGTATTTTCGTTGATACATTACAAATTAAAATATATTATAAGGTATTTTCAATGATACACTGCATATTACGTTATATCATAAGGTACTTTCAACGATACACTGCATATTACGTTATATCATAATGTATTTTCAATGATACACTGCATATTACGTTATATTATAAGGTATTTTCAATGATACACTGCATATTACGTTATATTATAAGGTATTTTCAATGATACACTGCATATTACGTTTTATTATAAGGTATTTTCAATGATACACAGCATATTACGTTATATTATAAGGTATTTTCAATGATAAACTACTATATATTACAAGGTAGTTTCAATGATACACTACAAATTACGATATATTATAAGGTATTTTCAATGATACACTGCATATTACTTTATATTATAAGGTATTTTCAATGACACACTGCATATTACGTTATATCATAAGGTATTTTCAATGATACACGGCATATTACGTTATATTATAAGGTATTTTCAATGATACACTGCATATTACGTTTTATTATAAGGTATTTTCAATGATACACAGCATATTACGTTATATTATAAGGTATTTGCAATGATACACTACTATATATTACAAGGTAGTTTCAATGATACACTACAAATTACGATATATTATAAGGTTTTTTTCAATGATACACTGCATATTACTTTATATTATAAGGTATTTTCATTGATACACTACAAATTACGATATATTATAAGGTATTTTCAATGATACACAGCATATTACGTTATATTATTAGGTATTTTCAATGATACACTAAAAAATTACGATATATTATAAGGTATTTCCAATGATACTCTGCATATTACGTTATATTATAAGGTATTTTCACTGATACACTGCATGTTACGTTATATTATAAGGTATTTTCATTGATAGACTAGAATTAGCATATGTTCTAAGGTATTTTCAATGATACACTGCATATTACGTTTTATTATAAGGTATTTTCAATGATACACTGCATATTACGTTGTATTATAAGGTTTTTTCATTGATAGACTAGAATTACCATATATTCTAAGGTATTTTCAATGATACACTGCATATTACGTTTTATTATAAGGTATTTTCAATGATTCACTGCATATTACGTTATATTATATGATATTTTCAATGATACACTGCATATTACGTTATATTATAAAGTATTTTCAATGATAAACTATATATTACGATATATTATATGGTATTTTCAATGATACACTGCATATTACGTTATATTATAAGGTATTTTCATTGATACACTACAAATTACCATATATTATAAGGTATTTTCAATGATACACTGCATATTACGTTATATTATAAGGTATTTTCAATGATACACTGCATATTACATTATATTATAAGGTTTTTTCATTGATAGACTAGAATTACCATATATTCTAAGGTATTTTCAATGATACACTGCATATTACGTTTTATTATAAGGTATTTTCAATGATTCACTGCATATTACGTTATATTATATGATATTTTCAATGATACACTGCATATTACATTATATCATAAGGTATTTTCAATGATACACTGCATATTACTTTATATTATAAGGTATTTTCAATGATACACTGCATATTACGTTATATTATAAGGTATTTTTAATGATACACTACAAATTACGATATATTATAAGGTATTTTCAATGATACACTGCATATTACGTTATATTATAACGTATTTTCAATGATACACTGCATATTACGTTATATTATAAGGTATTTTCAATGATACACTGCATATTACGTTATATTATAATGTATTTTCAATGATACACAGAATATTACGTTATATTATAAGGTATTTTCAATGATACACTGCATATTACGTTATATTATAAGGTATTTTCATTGATACACTACAAATTACCATATATTATAAGGTATTTTCAATGATACACTACAAATTACGATATAGTATAAGGTATTTCCAATGATACACTGCATATTACGTTATATTATAAGGTATTTTGAATGATACACTGCATATTACGTTATATTATAAGGTATTTTCATTGATAGACTAGAATTACCATATATTCTAAGGTATTTTCAATGATACACTGCATATTACGTTATATTATAAGGAATTTTCAATGATACACTGCATATTACGTTATATTATAAGGTATTTTCATTGATAGCCTAGAATTACCATATATTCTAAGGTATTTCCAATGATACATTGCATATTACGTTATATTATAAGGTATTTTCAATGATACACTGCATATTACGTTATATTATATGATATTTTCAATGATACACTGCATATTACGTTATATTATAAAGTATTTTCAATGATAAACTATATATTACGATATATTATATGGTATTTTCAATGATACACTGCATATTACGTTATATTATAAGGTATTTTCATTGATACACTACAAATTACCATATATTATAAGGTATTTTCAATGATACACTGCATATTACGTTATATTATAAGGTATTTTCAATGATACACTGCATATTACATTATATTATAAGGTTTTTTCATTGATAGACTAGAATTACCATATATTCTAAGGTATTTTCAATGATACACTGCATATTACGTTTTATTATAAGGTATTTTCAATGATTCACTGCATATTACGTTATATTATATGATATTTTCAATGATACACTGCATATTACATTATATCATAAGGTATTTTCAATGATACACTGCATATTACGTTATATTATAAGGTATTTTCAATGATACACTGCATATTACGTTATATTATAAGGTATTTTTAATGATACACTACAAATTACGATATATTATAAGGTATTTTCAATGATACACTGCATATTACGTTATATTATAACGTATTTTCAATGATACACTGCATATTACGTTATATTATAAGGTATTTTCAATGATACACTGCATATTACGTTATATTATAATGTATTTTCAATGATACACAACATATTACGTTATATTATAAGGTATTTTCAATGATACACTGCATATTACGTTATATTATAAGGTATTTTCATTGATACACTACAAATTACCATATATTATAAGGTATTTTCAATGATACACTACAAATTACGATATAGTATAAGGTATTTCCAATGATACACTGCATATTACGTTATATTATAAGGTATTTTGAATGATACACTGCATATTACGTTATATTATAAGGTATTTTCATTGATAGACTAGAATTACCATATATTCTAAGGTATTTTCAATGATACACTGCATATTACGTTATATTATAAGGAATTTTCAATGATACACTGCATATTACGTTATATTATAAGGTATTTTCATTGATAGCCTAGAATTACCATATATTCTAAGGTATTTCCAATGATACATTGCATATTACGTTATATTATAAGGTATTTTCAATGATACACTGCATATTACGTTATATTATAAGGTATTTTCAATGATACACTGCATATTACGTCATATTATAAGGTATTTTCAATGATACACTGCATATTACGTTATATTATAAGGTATTTTCAATGATACACAGAATATTACGTTTTATAATAAGGTATTTTCAATGATAAACTACTATATATTATAAGGTATTTTCAATGATACACTACAAATTACGATATATTACAAGGTATTTTCAATGATACACTGCATATTACGTTATATTATAAGGTATTTTCAATGATACACTGCATATTACGTTATATTATAATGTATTTTCAATGATACACAGAATATTACGTTATATTATAAGGTATTTTCAATTATACACAGAATATTACGTTATATTATAAGGTATTTTCATTGATACACTACAAATTACCATATATTATAAGGTATTTTCAATGATACACTACAAATTACGATATAGTATAAGGTATTTCCAATGATACACTGCATATTACGTTGTATTATAAGGTTTTTTCATTGATAGACTAGAATTACCATATATTCTAAGGTATTTTCAATGATACACTGCATATTACGTTTTATTATAAGGTATTTTCAATGATTCACTGCATATTACGTTATATTATATGATATTTTCAATGATACACTGCATATTACGTTATATTATAAAGTATTTTCAATGATAAACTATATATTACGATATATTATATGGTATTTTCAATGATACACTGCATATTACGTTATATTATAAGGTATTTTCATTGATACACTACAAATTACCATATATTATAAGGTATTTTCAATGATACACTGCATATTACGTTATATTATAAGGTATTTTCAATGATACACTGCATATTACATTATATTATAAGGTTTTTTCATTGATAGACTAGAATTACCATATATTCTAAGGTATTTTCAATGATACACTGCATATTACGTTTTATTATAAGGTATTTTCAATGATACACTGCATATTACGTTATATTATATGATATTTTCAATGATACACTGCATATTACATTATATCATAAGGTATTTTCAATGATACACTGCATATTACGTTATATTATAAGGTATTTTCAATGATACACTGCATATTACGTTATATTATAAGGTATTTTTAATGATACACTACAAATTACGATATATTATAAGGTATTTTCAATGATACACTGCATATTACGTTATATTATAACGTATTTTCAATGATACACTGCATATTACGTTATATTATAAGGTATTTTCAATGATACACTGCATATTACGTTATATTATAATGTATTTTCAATGATACACAGAATATTACGTTATATTATAAGGTATTTTCAATGATACACTGCATATTACGTTATATTATAAGGTATTTTCAATGATACACTACAAATTACCATATATTATAAGGTATTTTCAATGATACACTACAAATTACGATATAGTATAAGGTATTTCCAATGATACACTGCATATTACGTTATATTATAAGGTATTTTGAATGATACACTGCATATTACGTTATATTATAAGGTATTTTCATTGATAGACTAGAATTACCATATATTCTAAGGTATTTTCAATGATACACTGCATATTACGTTATATTATAAGGAATTTTCAATGATACACTGCATATTACGTTATATTATAAGGTATTTTCATTGATAGCCTAGAATTACCATATATTCTAAGGTATTTCCAATGATACATTGCATATTACGTTATATTATAAGGTATTTTCAATGATACACTGCATATTACGTTATATTATAAGGTATTTTCAATGATACACTGCATATTACGTCATATTATAAGGTATTTTCAATGATACACTGCATATTACGTTATATTATAAGGTATTTTCAATGATACACAGAATATTACGTTTTATAATAAGGTATTTTCAATGATAAACTACTATATATTATAAGGTATTTTCAATGATACACTACAAATTACGATATATTACAAGGTATTTTCAATGATACACTGCATATTACGTTATATTATAAGGTATTTTGAATGATACACTGCATATTACGTTATATTATAAGGTATTTTCATTGATAGACTAGAATTACCATATATTCTAAGGTATTTTCAATGATACACTGCATATTACGTTATATTATAAGGTATTTTCAATGATACACTGCATATTACGTTATATTATAAGGTATTTTCAATGATACACTGCATATTACGTTATATGATAAGGTATTTTCATTGATAGACTAGAATTACCATATATTCTAAGGTATTTTCAATGATACACTGCATATTACGTTATATTATAAGGAATTTTCAATGATACACTGCATATTACGTTATATTATAAGGTATTTTCATTGATAGCCTAGAATTACCATATATTCTAAGGTATTTCCAATGATACATTGCATATTACGTTATATTATAAGGTATTTTCAATGATACACTGCATATTACGTTATATTATAAGGTATTTTCATTGATAGCCTAGAATTACCATATATTCTAAGGTATTTCCAATGATACATTGCATATTACGTTATATTATAAGGTATTTTCAATGATACACTACAAATTACGATATAGTATAAGGTATTTCCAATGATACACTGCATATTACGTTATATTATAAGGTATTTTGAATGATACACTGCATATTACGTTATATTATAAGGTATTTTCATTGATAGACTAGAATTACCATATATTCTAAGGTATTTTCAATGATACACTGCATATTACGTTATATTATAAGGAATTTTCAATGATACACTGCATATTACGTTATATTATAAGGTATTTTCATTGATAGCCTAGAATTACCATATATTCTAAGGTATTTCCAATGATACATTGCATATTACGTTATATTATAAGGTATTTTCAATGATACACTGCATATTACGTTATATTATAAGGTATTTTCAATGATACACTGCATATTACGTCATATTATAAGGTATTTTCAATGATACACTGCATATTACGTTATATTATAAGGTATTTTCAATGATACACAGAATATTACGTTTTATAATAAGGTATTTTCAATGATAAACTACTATATATTATAAGGTATTTTCAATGATACACTACAAATTACGATATATTACAAGGTATTTTCAATGATACACTGCATATTACGTTATATTATAATGTATTTTCAATGATACACAGAATATTACGTTATATTATAAGGTATTTTCAATTATACACAGAATATTACGTTATATTATAAGGTATTTTCATTGATACACTACAAATTACCATATATTATAAGGTATTTTCAATGATACACTACAAATTACGATATAGTATAAGGTATTTCCAATGATACACTGCATATTACGTTGTATTATAAGGTTTTTTCATTGATAGACTAGAATTACCATATATTCTAAGGTATTTTCAATGATACACTGCATATTACGTTTTATTATAAGGTATTTTCAATGATTCACTGCATATTACGTTATATTATATGATATTTTCAATGATACACTGCATATTACGTTATATTATAAAGTATTTTCAATGATAAACTATATATTACGATATATTATATGGTATTTTCAATGATACACTGCATATTACGTTATATTATAAGGTATTTTCATTGATACACTACAAATTACCATATATTATAAGGTATTTTCAATGATACACTACAAATTACCATATATTATAAGGTATTTTCAATGATACACTACAAATTACGATATAGTATAAGGTATTTCCAATGATACACTGCATATTACGTTATATTATAAGGTATTTTGAATGATACACTGCATATTACGTTATATTATAAGGTATTTTCATTGATAGACTAGAATTACCATATATTCTAAGGTATTTTCAATGATACACTGCATATTACGTTATATTATAAGGAATTTTCAATGATACACTGCATATTACGTTATATTATAAGGTATTTTCATTGATAGCCTAGAATTACCATATATTCTAAGGTATTTCCAATGATACATTGCATATTACGTTATATTATAAGGTATTTTCAATGATACACTGCATATTACGTTATATTATAAGGTATTTTCAATGATACACTGCATATTACGTCATATTATAAGGTATTTTCAATGATACACTGCATATTACGTTATATTATAAGGTATTTTCAATGATACACAGAATATTACGTTTTATAATAAGGTATTTTCAATGATAAACTACTATATATTATAAGGTATTTTCAATGATACACTACAAATTACGATATATTACAAGGTATTTTCAATGATACACTGCATATTACGTTATATTATAAGGTATTTTCAATGATACACTGCATATTACGTTATATTATAATGTATTTTCAATGATACACAGAATATTACGTTATATTATAAGGTATTTTCAATGATACACTGCATATTACATTATATTATAAGGTTTTTTCATTGATAGACTAGAATTACCATATATTCTAAGGTATTTTCAATGATACACTGCATATTACGTTTTATTATAAGGTATTTTCAATGATTCACTGCATATTACGTTATATTATATGATATTTTCAATGATACACTGCATATTACATTATATCATAAGGTATTTTCAATGATACACTGCATATTACTTTATATTATAAGGTATTTTCAATGATACACTGCATATTACGTTATATTATAAGGTATTTTTAATGATACACTACAAATTACGATATATTATAAGGTATTTTCAATGATACACTGCATATTACGTTATATTATAACGTATTTTCAATGATACACTGCATATTACGTAATATTATAAGGTATTTTCAATGATACACTGCATATTACGTTATATTATAATGTATTTTCAATGATACACAGAATATTACGTTATATTATAAGGTATTTTCAATGATACACTGCATATTACGTTATATTATAAGGTATTTTCATTGATACACTACAAATTACCATATATTATAAGGTATTTTCAATGATACACTACAAATTACGATTATAGTATAAGGTATTTCCAATGATACACTGCATATTACGTTATATTATAAGGTATTTTGAATGATACACTGCATATTACGTTATATTATAAGGTATTTTCATTGATAGACTAGAATTACCATATATTCTAAGGTATTTTCAATGATACACTGCATATTACGTTATATTATAAGGAATTTTCAATGATACACTGCATATTACGTTATATTATAAGGTATTTTCATTGATAGCCTAGAATTACCATATATTCTAAGGTATTTCCAATGATACATTGCATATTACGTTATATTATAAGGTATTTTCAATGATACACTGCATATTACGTTATATTATAAGGTATTTTCAATGATACACTGCATATTACGTCATATTATAAGGTATTTTCAATGATACACTGCATATTACGTTATATTATAAGGTATTTTCAATGATACACAGAATATTACGTTTTATAATAAGGTATTTTCAATGATAAACTACTATATATTATAAGGTATTTTCAATGATACACTACAAATTACGATATATTACAAGGTATTTTCAATGATACACTGCATATTACGTTATATTATAAGGTATTTTGAATGATACACTGCATATTACGTTATATTATAAGGTATTTTCATTGATAGACTAGAATTACCATATATTCTAAGGTATTTTCAATGATACACTGCATATTACGTTATATTATAAGGTATTTTCAATGATACACTGCATATTACGTTATATTATAAGGTATTTTCAATGATACACTGCATATTACGTTATATTATAAGGTATTTTCATTGATAGACTAGAATTACCATATATTCTAAGGTATTTTCAATGATACACTGCATATTACGTTATATTATAAGGAATTTTCAATGATACACTGCATATTACGTTATATTATAAGGTATTTTCATTGATAGCCTAGAATTACCATATATTCTAAGGTATTTCCAATGATACATTGCATATTACGTTATATTATAAGGTATTTTCAATGATACACTGCATATTACGTTATATTATAAGGTATTTTCATTGATAGCCTAGAATTACCATATATTCTAAGGTATTTCCAATGATACATTGCATATTACGTTTATTATAAGGTATTTTCAATGATACACTACAAATTACGATATAGTATAAGGTATTTCCAATGATACACTGCATATTACGTTATATTATAAGGTATTTTGAATGATACACTGCATATTACGTTATATTATAAGGTATTTTCATTGATAGACTAGAATTACCATATATTCTAAGGTATTTTCAATGATACACTGCATATTACGTTATATTATAAGGAATTTTCAATGATACACTGCATATTACGTTATATTATAAGGTATTTTCATTGATAGCCTAGAATTACCATATATTCTAAGGTATTTCCAATGATACACTGCATATTACGTTATATTATAAGGTATTTTCAATGATACACTACAAATTACGATATAGTATAAGGTATTTCCAATGATACACTGCATATTACGTTATATTATAAGGTATTTTGAATGATACACTGCATATTACGTTATATTATAAGGTATTTTCATTGATAGACTAGAATTACCATATATTCTAAGGTATTTTCAATGATACACTGCATATTACGTTATATTATAAGGAATTTTCAATGATACACTGCATATTACGTTATATTATAAGGTATTTTCATTGATAGCCTAGAATTACCATATATTCTAAGGTATTTCCAATGATACATTGCATATTACGTTATATTATAAGGTATTTTCAATGATACACTGCATATTACGTTATATTATAAGGTATTTTCAATGATACACTGCATATTACGTCATATTATAAGGTATTTTCAATGATACACTGCATATTACGTTATATTATAAGGTATTTTCAATGATACACAGAATATTACGTTTTATAATAAGGTATTTTCAATGATAAACTACTATATATTATAAGGTATTTTCAATGATACACTACAAATTACGATATATTACAAGGTATTTTCAATGATACACTGCATATTACGTTATATTATAAGGTATTTTCAATGATACACTGCATATTACGTTATATTATAATGTATTTTCAATGATACACAGAATATTACGTTATATTATAAGGTATTTTCAATTATACACAGAATATTACGTTATATTATAAGGTATTTTCATTGATACACTACAAATTACCATATATTATAAGGTATTTTCAATGATACACTACAAATTACGATATAGTATAAGGTATTTCCAATGATACACTGCATATTACGTTATATTATAAGGTATTTTGAATGATACACTGCATATTACGTTATATTATAAGGTATTTTCATTGATAGACTAGAATTACCATATATTCTAAGGTATTTTCAATGATACACTGCATATTACGTTATATTATAAGGTATTTTCAATGATACACTGCATATTACGTTATATTATAAGGTATTTTCAATGATACACTGCATATTACGTTATATTATAAGGTATTTTCATTGATAGACTAGAATTACCATATATTCTAAGGTATTTTCAATGATACACTGCATATTACGTTATATTATAAGGAATTTTCAATGATACACTGCATATTACGTTATATTATAAGGTATTTTCATTGATAGCCTAGAATTACCATATATTCTAAGGTATTTCCAATGATACATTGCATATTACGTTATATTATAAGGTATTTTCAATGATACACTGCATATTACGTTATATTATAAGGTATTTTCAATGATACACTGCATATTACGTCATATTATAAGGTATTTTCAATGATACACTGCATATTACGTTATATTATAAGGTATTTTCAATGATACACAGAATATTACGTTTTATAATAAGGTATTTTCAATGATAAACTACTATATATTATAAGGTATTTTCAATGATACACTACAAATTACGATATATTACAAGGTATTTTCAATGATACACTGCATATTACGTTATATTATAAGGTATTTTCAATGATACACTGCATATTACGTTATATTATAATGTATTTTCAATGATACACAGAATATTACGTTATATTATAAGGTATTTTCAATTATACACAGAATATTACGTTATATTATAAGGTATTTTCATTGATACACTACAAATTACCATATATTATAAGGTATTTTCAATGATACACTACAAATTACGATATAGTATAAGGTATTTCCAATGATACACTGCATATTACGTTATATTATAAGGTATTTTGAATGATACACTGCATATTACGTTATATTATAAGGTATTTTCATTGATAGACTAGAATTACCATATATTCTAAGGTATTTTCAATGATACACTGCATATTACGTTATATTATAAGGTATTTTCAATGATACACTGCATATTACGTTATATTATAAGGTATTTTCAATGATACACTGCATATTACGTTTTATTATAAGGTATTTTCAATGATACACTGCATATTACGTTGTATTATAAGGTTTTTTCATTGATAGACTAGAATTACCATATATTCTAAGGTATTTTCAATGATACACTGCATATTACGTTTTATTATAAGGTATTTTCAATGATTCACTGCATATTACGTTATATTATATGATATTTTCAATGATACACTGCATATTACGTTATATTATAAAGTATTTTCAATGATAAACTATATATTACGATATATTATATGGTATTTTCAATGATACACTGCATATTACGTTATATTATAAGGTATTTTCATTGATACACTACAAATTACCATATATTATAAGGTATTTTCAATGATACACTGCATATTACGTTATATTATAAGGTATTTTCAATGATACACTGCATATTACATTATATTATAAGGTTTTTTCATTGATAGACTAGAATTACCATATATTCTAAGGTATTTTCAATGATACACTGCATATTACGTTTTATTATAAGGTATTTTCAATGATTCACTGCATATTACGTTATATTATATGATATTTTCAATGATACACTGCATATTACGTTATATCATAAGGTATTTTCAATGATACACTGCATATTACGTTATATTATAAGGTATTTTCAATGATACACTGCATATTACGTTATATTATAAGGTATTTTTAATGATACACTACAAATTACGATATATTATAAGGTATTTTCAATGATACACTGCATATTACGTTATATTATAACGTATTTTCAATGATACACTGCATATTACGTTATATTATAAGGTATTTTCAATGATACACTGCATATTACGTTATATTATAATGTATTTTCAATGATACACAGAATATTACGTTATATTATAAGGTATTTTCAATGATACACTGCATATTACGTTATATTATAAGGTATTTTCATTGATACACTACAAATTACCATATATTATAAGGTATTTTCAATGATACACTACAAATTACGATATAGTATAAGGTATTTCCAATGATACACTGCATATTACGTTATATTATAAGGTATTTTGAATGATACACTGCATATTACGTTATATTATAAGGTATTTTCATTGATAGACTAGAATTACCATATATTCTAAGGTATTTTCAATGGTACACAGAATATTACGTTATATTATAAGGTATTTTCAATTATACACAGAATATTACGTTATATTATAAGGTATTTTCATTGATACACTACAAATTACCATATATTATAAGGTATTTTCAATGATACACTACAAATTACGATATAGTATAAGGTATTTCCAATGATACACTGCATATTACGTTATATTATAAGGTATTTTGAATGATACACTGCATATTACGTTATATTATAAGGTATTTTCATTGATAGACTAGAATTACCATATATTCTAAGGTATTTTCAATGATACACTGCATATTACGTTATATTATAACGTATTTTCAATGATAAACTACATATTACGATATGTTATATGGTATTTTCAATGATACACTGCATATTACCTTATATTATATGGTATTTTCAATGATACACTGCATATTACGTTATATTATAAAGTATTTTCAATGATAAACTATATATTACGATATATTATATGGTATTTTCAATGATACACTGCATATTACGTTATATTATAAGGTATTTTCATTGATAGCCTAGAATTACCATATATTCTCAGGTATTTTCATTGATACACTACAAATTACGATATATTATAAGGTATTTTCAATGATACACTGCATATTACATTGTATTATAAGGTTTTTTCATTGATAGACTAGAATTACCATATATTCTAAGGTATTTTCAATGATACACTTCATATTACGTTTTATTATAAGGTATTTTCAATGATACACTGCATATTACGTTATATTATATGGTATTTTCAATGATACACTGCATATTACGTTATATTATAAGGTATTTTCATTGATACACTACAAATTACCATATGTTATAAGGTATTTTCAATGATACACTGCATATTACATTATATCATAAGATATTTTCAATGATACACTGCATATTACGTTATATTATAAGGTATTTTCAATGATACACTGCATATGACGTTATATTATAAGATTTTTTCAATGATACACTGCATATTAGGTTATATTATGAGGTATTTTCGTTGATACATTACAAATTACCATATATTATAAGGTATTTTCAATGATACACTGCATATTACGTTATATCATAAGGTACTTTCAATGATACACTGCATATTACGTTTTATTATAAGGTATTTTCAATGATACACTGCATATTACGTTGTATTATAAGGCATTTTCATTGATAGACTAGAATTATCATATATTCTAAGGTATTTTCAATGATACACTGCATATTACGTTTTATTATAAGGTATTTTCAATGATACACTGCATATTACGTTATATTATAAGGTATTTTCAATGATACAATGCATATTACGTTATATTATAAGGTATTTTCAATGATTCACTGCATATTACGTTATACTATATGGTATTTTCAATGATACACTACAAATTACGATATATTATAAGGTATTTTCAATGATACACTGCATATTACGTTGTATTATAAGGTTTTTTCATTGATAGACTAGAATTTCCATATATTCTAAGGTATTTTCAATGATACACTTCATATTACGTTTTATTATAAGGTATTTTCAACGATACACTGCATATTACGTTATATTATATGGTATTTTCAATGATACACTGCATATTACGTTATATTATAAAGTATTTTCAATGATAAACTATATATTACGATATATTATATGGTATTTTCAATGATACACTCGCATATTACGTTATATTATAAGGTATTTTCATTGATACACTACAAATTACCATATATTATAAGGTATTTTCAATGATACACTGCATATTACGTTATATTATAAGGTATTTTCATTGATACACTACAAATTACGATATATTATAAGGTATTTTCAATGATACACTGCATATTACGTTATATTATAACGTATTTTCAATGATACACTACAAATTACGATATATTATAAGGTATTTTCGATGATACACTGCATTTTACGATATATTAGAAGGTATTTTGATTGATACAGTTCAAATTACCATATATTATAAGGTATTTTCAATGATATACTGCACATTACGTTATATCATAAGGTATTTTCAATGATACACTGCATATTACGTTATATTATAAGATGTTTTCAATGATAAACTACTATATATTATAAGGTATTTTCAATGATGCACTGCATATTACGTTATACTATATGGTATTTTCAATGATACACTACAAATTACGATATATTATAAGGTATTTTCAATGATACACTGCATATTACGTTATATTATAAGGTATTTTCAATGATGCACTGCATATTACGTTATACTATATGGTATTTTCAATGATACACTACAAATTACGATATATTATAAGGTATTTTCAAAGATACACTACAAATTACGTTATATTATTAGGTATTTTCAATGATACACTGCATATTACGTTATATTATAAGGTATTTTCAATGATGCACTGCATATTACGTTGTATTATAAGGTATTTTCATTGATAGACTAGAATTACCATATATTCTAAGGTATTTTCAATGATACACTGCATATTACGTTTTATTATAAGCTATTTTCAATGATACACTGCATATTACGTTATATCATAAGGTATTTTCAATGATACACTGCATATTACGTTATATTATAATGTATTTTCAATGATACACTGCATATTACGTTATATTATAATGTATTTTCAATGATAAACTACTATATATTACAAGGTATTTTCAATGATACACTACAAATTACGATATATTATAAGGTATTTTCAATGATACACTGCATATTACTTTATATTATAAGGTATTTTCATTGATACACTACAAATTACGATATATTATAAGGTATTTTCAATGATACACTGCATATTACGTTGTATTATAAGGCATTTTCATTGATAGACTAGAATTATCATATATTCTAAGGTATTTTCAATGATACACTGCATATTACGTTTTATTATAAGGTATTTTCAATGATACACTGCATATTACGTTATATTATAAGGTATTTTCAATGATACAATGCATATTACGTTATATTATAAGGTATTTTCAATGATTCACTGCATATTACGTTATACTATATGGTATTTTCAATGATACACTACAAATTACGATATATTATAAGGTATTTTCAATGATACACTGCATATTACGTTGTATTATAAGGTTTTTTCATTGATAGACTAGAATTTCCATATATTCTAAGGTATTTTCAATGATACACTTCATATTACGTTTTATTATAAGGTATTTTCAACGATACACTGCATATTACGTTATATTATATGGTATTTTCAATGATACACTGCATATTACGTTATATTATAAAGTATTTTCAATGATAAACTATATATTACGATATATTATATGGTATTTTCAATGATACACTCGCATATTACGTTATATTATAAGGTATTTTCATTGATACACTACAAATTACCATATATTATAAGGTATTTTCAATGATACACTGCATATTACGTTATATTATAAGGTATTTTCATTGATACACTACAAATTACGATATATTATAAGGTATTTTCAATGATACACTGCATATTACGTTATATTATAACGTATTTTCAATGATACACTACAAATTACGATATATTATAAGGTATTTTCGATGATACACTGCATTTTACGATATATTAGAAGGTATTTTGATTGATACAGTTCAAATTACCATATATTATAAGGTATTTTCAATGATATACTGCACATTACGTTATATCATAAGGTATTTTCAATGATACACTGCATATTACGTTATATTATAAGATGTTTTCAATGATAAACTACTATATATTATAAGGTATTTTCAATGATGCACTGCATATTACGTTATACTATATGGTATTTTCAATGATACACTACAAATTACGATATATTATAAGGTATTTTCAATGATACACTGCATATTACGTTATATTATAAGGTATTTTCAATGATGCACTGCATATTACGTTATACTATATGGTATTTTCAATGATACACTACAAATTACGATATATTATAAGGTATTTTCAAAGATACACTACAAATTACGTTATATTATTAGGTATTTTCAATGATACACTGCATATTACGTTATATTATAAGGTATTTTCAATGATGCACTGCATATTACGTTGTATTATAAGGTATTTTCATTGATAGACTAGAATTACCATATATTCTAAGGTATTTTCAATGATACACTGCATATTACGTTTTATTATAAGCTATTTTCAATGATACACTGCATATTACGTTATATCATAAGGTATTTTCAATGATACACTGCATATTACGTTATATTATAATGTATTTTCAATGATACACTGCATATTACGTTATATTATAATGTATTTTCAATGATAAACTACTATATATTACAAGGTATTTTCAATGATACACTACAAATTACGATATATTATAAGGTATTTTCAATGATACACTGCATATTACTTTATATTATAAGGTATTTTCATTGATACACTACAAATTACGATATATTATAAGGTATTTTCAATGATACACTGCATATTACGTTATATTATAAGGTATTTTCAATGATACACTGCATATTACGTTATATTATAAGGTATTTTCATTGATAGACTAGAATTACCATATATTCTAAGGTATTTTAAATGATACACTGCATATTACGTTATATTATAAGGTATTTTCAATGATACACTGCATATTACGTTATATTATAAGGTATTTTCAATGATACACTGCATATTACGTTATATTATAAGGTATTTTCAATGATACACTGCATATTACGTTATATTATAAGGTATTTTCAATGATACACTGCATATTACGTTATATTATAAGGTATTTTCAATGATACACTGCATATTACGTTATATTATAAGGTATTTTCAATGATACACTGCATATTACGTTATATTATAAGGTATTTTCAATGATACACTGCATATTACGTTATATTATAAGGTATTTTCAATGATACACTGCATATTACGTTATATTATAAGGTATTTTCATTGATACACTACAAATTACCATATATTATAAGGTATTTTCATTGATAGACTAGAATTACCATATATTCTAAGGTATTTTCAATGATACACTGCATATTACGTTATATTATAAGGTATTTTCAATGATACACTGCATATTACGTTATATTATAAGGTATTTTCAATGATACACTGCATATTACGTTATATTATAAGGTATTTTCAATGATACACTGCATATTACGTTATATTATAAGGTATTTTCAATGATAAACTACTATATATTACAAGGTATTTTCAATGATACACTACAAATTACGATATATTATAAGGTATTTTCATTGATACACTGCATATTACTTTATATTATAAGGTATTTTCATTGATACACTACTATATATTACAAGGTAGTTTCAATGATACACTACAAATTACGATATATTATAAGGTATTTTCAATGATACACTGCATATTACGTTGTATTATAAGGTTTTTTCATTGATAGACTAGAATTACCATATATTCTAAGGTATTTTCAATGATACACTGCATATTACGTTTTATTATAAGGTATTGTCAATGATACACTGCATATTACGTTTTATTATAAGCTATTTTCAATGATACACTGCATATTACGTTATATTATAAGGTATATTCAATGATACACTGCATATTACGTTATATTATAAGGTATTTTCAATGATGCACTGCATATTACGTTATATTATATGATATTTTCAATGATACACTGCATATTACGTTATATTATAAAGTATTTTCAATGATAAACTATATATTACGATATATTATATGGTATTTTCAATGATACTCTGCATATTACGTTATATTATAAGGTATTTTCATTGATACACTACAAATTACCATATATTATAAGGTATTTTCAATGATACACTGCATATTACGTTATATTATAAGGTATTTTCAATGATACACTGCATATTACGTTATATTATAAGGTATTTTCAATGATACACTGCATATTACGTTGTATTATAAGGTATTTTCATTGATAGACTAGAATTACCATATATTCTAAGGTATTTTCAATGATACACTGCATATTACGTTTTATTATAAGCTATTTTCAATGATACACTGCATATTACGTTATATCATAAGGTATTTTCAATGATACACTACATATTACGTTATATTATAAGGTATTTTCAATGATACACTGCATATTACGTTTTATTATAAGGTATTTTCAATGATACACTGCATATTACATTATATTATTAGGTATTTTCAATGATACACTAAAAAATTACGATATATTATAAGGTATTTTCGATGATACACTGCATATTACGATATATTAGAAGGTATTTTGATTGATACAGTTCAAATTACCATATATTATAAGGTATTTTCAATGATATACTGCATATTACGTTATATCATAATGTATCTTCAATGATACACTGCATATTACGTTATATTATAAGATGTTTTCAATGATAAACTACTATATATTATAAGGTATTTTCAATGATGCACTGCATATTACGTTTTATTATAAGGTATTTTCAATGATACACTGCATATTACGTTATATTATAAGGTATTTTCAATGATACACTAAAAAATTACGATATATTATAAGGTATTTTCAATGATACACAGCATATTACGTTATATTATAAGGTATTTTCAATGATAAACTACCATATATTATAAGGTATTTTCAATGATACACTGCATATTACGTTATATTATAAGGTATTTTCAAAGATACACTGCATATTACGTTATATTATAATGTATTTTCAATGATACACTGCATATTACGTTTTATTATAAGGTATTTTCAATGATACACTGCATATTACGTTATATTATAAGGTATTTTCAATGATACACTGCATATTACGTTATATTATAATGTATTTTCAATGATAAACTACTATATATTACAAGGTATTTTCAATGATACACTACAAATTACGATATATTATAAGGTATTTTCAATGATACACTGCATATTACTTTATATTATAAGGTATTTTCATTGATACACTACAAATTACGATATATTATAAGGTATTTTCAATGATACACTGCATATTACGTTATATTATAAGGTATTTTCAATGATACACTGCATATTACGTTATATTATAAGGTATTTTCAATGATACACTGCATATTACGTTATATTATAAGGTATTTTCAATGATACACTGCATATTACGTTATATTATAAGGTATTTTCAATGATAAACTACTATATATTACAAGGTATTTTCAATGATACACTACAAATTACGATATATTATAAGGTATTTTCACTGATACACTGCATATTACGTTATATTATAAGGTATTTTCATTGATAGACTAGAATTACCATATATTCTAAGGTATTTTCAATGATACACTGCATATTACGTTATATTATAAGGTATTTTCAATGATACACTGCATATTACGTTATATTATAAGGTATTTTCAATGATACACTGCATATTACGTTATATTATAAGGTATTTTCAATGATACACTGCATATTACGTTATATTATAATGTATTTTCAATGATACACTGCATATTACGTTATATTATAAGGTATTTTCAATGATATACTGCATATTACGTTATATCATAATGTATCTTCAATGATACACTGCATATTACGTTATATTATAAGATGTTTTCAATGATAAACTACTATATATTATAAGGTATTTTCAATGATGCACTGCATATTACGTTTTATTATAAGGTATTTTCAATGATACACTGCATATTACGTTATATTATAAGGTATTTTCAATGATACACTAAAAAATTACGATATATTATAAGGTATTTTCAATGATACACAGCATATTACGTTATATTATAAGGTATTTTCAATGATAAACTACCATATATTATAAGGTATTTTCAATGATACACTGCATATTACGTTATATTATAAGGTATTTTCAAAGATACACTGCATATTACGTTATATTATAATGTATTTTCAATGATACACTGCATATTACGTTTTATTATAAGGTATTTTCAATGATACACTGCATATTACGTTATATTATAAGGTATTTTCAATGATACACTGCATATTACGTTATATTATAATGTATTTTCAATGATAAACTACTATATATTACAAGGTATTTTCAATGATACACTACAAATTACGATATATTATAAGGTATTTTCAATGATACACTGCATATTACTTTATATTATAAGGTATTTTCATTGATACACTACAAATTACGATATATTATAAGGTATTTTCAATGATACACTGCATATTACGTTATATTATAAGGTATTTTCAATGATACACTGCATATTACGTTATATTATAAGGTATTTTCAATGATACACTGCATATTACGTTATATTATAAGGTATTTTCAATGATACACTGCATATTACGTTATATTATAAGGTATTTTCAATGATACACTGCATATTACGTTATATTATAATGTATTTTCAATGATAAACTACTATATATTACAAGGTATTTTCAATGATACACTACAAATTACGATATATTATAAGGTATTTTCAATGATACACTGCATATTACTTTATATTATAAGGTATTTTCATTGATACACTACAAATTACGATATATTATAAGGTATTTTCAATGATACACTGCATATTACGTTATATTATAAGGTATTTTCAATGATACACTGCATATTACGTTATATTATAAGGTATTTTCAATGATACACTGCATATTACGTTATATTATAAGGTATTTTCAATGATACACTGCATATTACGTTATATTATAAGGTATTTTCAATGATAAACTACTATATATTACAAGGTATTTTCAATGATACACTACAAATTACGATATATTATAAGGTATTTTCACTGATACACTGCATATTACGTTATATTATAAGGTATTTTCATTGATAGACTAGAATTACCATATATTCTAAGGTATTTTCAATGATACACTGCATATTACGTTATATTATAAGGTATTTTCAATGATACACTGCATATTACGTTATATTATAAGGTATTTTCAATGATACACTGCATATTACGTTATATTATAAGGTATTTTCAATGATACACTGCATATTACGTTATATTATAATGTATTTTCAATGATACACTGCATATTACGTTATATTATAAGGTATTTTCAATGATATACTGCATATTACGTTATATCATAATGTATCTTCAATGATACACTGCATATTACGTTATATTATAAGATGTTTTCAATGATAAACTACTATATATTATAAGGTATTTTCAATGATGCACTGCATATTACGTTTTATTATAAGGTATTTTCAATGATACACTGCATATTACGTTATATTATTAGGTATTTTCAATGATACACTAAAAAATTACGATATATTATAAGGTATTTTCAATGATACACAGCATATTACGTTATATTATAAGGTATTTTCAATGATAAACTACCATATATTATAAGGTATTTTCAATGATACACTGCATATTACGTTATATTATAAGGTATTTTCAATGATACACTGCATATTACGTTATATTATAATGTATTTTCAATGATACACTGCATATTACGTTATATTATAAGGTATTTTCAATGATACACTGCATATTACGTTATATTATAAGGTATTTTCAATGATACACTGCATATTACGTTATATTATAATGTATTTTCAATGATAAACTACTATATATTACAAGGTATTTTCAATGATACACTACAAATTACGATATATTATAAGGTATTTTCAATGATACACTGCATATTACTTTATATTATAAGGTATTTTCATTGATACACTACAAATTACGATATATTATAAGGTATTTTCAATGATACACTGCATATTACGTTATATTATAAGGTATTTTCAATGATACACTGCATATTACGTTATATTATAAGGTATTTTCAATGATACACTGCATATTACGTTATATTATAAGGTATTTTCAATGATACACTGCATATTACGTTATATTATAAGGTATTTTCAATGATAAACTACTATATATTACAAGGTATTTTCAATGATACACTACACATTACGATATATTATAAGGTATTTTCACTGATACACTGCATATTACGTTATATTATAAGGTATTTTCATTGATAGACTAGAATTACCATATATTCTAAGGTATTTTCAATGATACACTGCATATTACGTTATATTATAAGGTATTTTCAATGATACACTGCATATTACGTTATATTATAAGGTATTTTCAATGATACACTGCATATTACGTTATATTATAAGGTATTTTCAATGATACACTGCATATTACGTTATATTATAAGGTATTTTCAATGATACACTGCATATTACGTTATATTATAAGGTATTTTCAATGATACACTGCATATTACGTTATATTATAAGGTATTTTCAATGATACACTGCATATTACGTTATATTATAAGGTATTTTCAATGATACACTGCATATTACGTTATATTATAAGGTATTTTCAATGATACACTGCATATTACGTTATATTATAAGGTATTTTCATTGATACACTACAAATTACCATATATTATAAGGTATTTTCATTGATAGACTAGAATTACCATATATTCTAAGGTATTTTCAATGATACACTGCATATTACGTTATATTATAAGGTATTTTCAATGATACACTGCATATTACGTTATATTATAAGGTATTTTCAATGATACACTGCATATTACGTTATATTATAAGGTATTTTCAATGATACACTGCATATTACGTTATATTATAAGGTATTTTCAATGATACACTGCATATTACGTTATATTATAAGGTATTTTCAATGATACACTGCATATTACGTTATATTATAAGGTATTTTCAATGATAAACTACTATATATTACAAGGTATTTTCAATGATACACTACAAATTACGATATATTATAAGGTATTTTCATTGATACACTGCATATTACTTTATATTATAAGGTATTTTCATTGATACACTACTATATATTACAAGGTAGTTTCAATGATACACTACAAATTACGATATATTATAAGGTATTTTCAATGATACACTGCATATTACGTTATATTATAAGGTATTTTCAATGATACACTGCATATTACGTTATATTATAAGGTATTTTCAATGATACACTGCATATTACGTTATATTATAAGGTATTTTCAATGATAAACTACTATATATTACAAGGTATTTTCAATGATACACTACAAATTACGATATATTATAAGGTATTTTCAATGATACACTGCATATTACTTTATATTATAAGGTATTTTCAATGATACACTGCATATTACGTTATATTATAATGTATTTTCAATGATACACAGAATATTACGTTATATTATAAGGTATTTTCAATGATACACAGAATATTACGTTATATTATAAGGTATTTTCATTGATACACTACAAATTACCATATATTATAAGGTATTTTCAATGATACACTACAAATTACGATATATTATAAAGTATTTCCAATGATACATTGCATATTACGTTATATTATAAGGTATTTTCAATGATACACTGCATATTACGTCATATTATAAGGTATTTTCAATGATACACTGCATATTACGTTATATTATAAGGTATTTTCAATGATACACAGGATATTACGTTTTGTAATAAGGTATTTTCAATGATAAACTACTATATATTATAAGGTATTTTCAATGATACACTACAAATTACGATATATTACAAGGTATTTTCAATGATACACTGCATATTACGTTATATTATAAGGTATTTTCATTGATAGACTAGAATTACCATATATTCTAAGGTATTTTCAATGATACACTGCATATTACGTTAAATTATAAGGTATTTTCAATGATAAACTATATATTACGATATATTATATGGTATTTTCAATGATACACTGCATATTACATTATATTATAAGGTATTTTCGTTGATACATTACAAATTAAAATATATTATAAGGTATTTTCAATGATACACTGCATATTACGTTATATCATAAAGTACTTTCAACGATACACTGCATATTACGTTATATCATAATGTATTTTCAATGATACACTGCATATTACGTTATATTATAAGGTATTTTCAATGATACACTGCATATTACGTTATATTATAAGGTATTTTCAATGATACACTGCATATTACGTTTTATTATAAGGTATTTTCAATGATACACAGCATATTACGTTATATTATAAGGTATTTTCAATGATAAACTACTATATATTACAAGGTAGTTTCAATGATACACTACAAATTACGATATATTATAAGGTATTTTCAATGATACACTGCATATTACTTTATATTATAAGGTATTTTCAATGATACACTGCATATTACGTTATATCATAAGGTATTTTCAATGATACACGGCATATTACGTTATATTATAAGGTATTTTCAATGATACACTGCATATTACGTTTTATTATAAGGTATTTTCAATGATACACAGCATATTACGTTATATTATAAGGTATTTGCAATGATACACTACTATATATTACAAGGTAGTTTCAATGATACACTACAAATTACGATATATTATAAGGTTTTTTCAATGATACACTGCATATTACTTTATATTATAAGGTATTTTCATTGATACACTACAAATTACGATATATTATAAGGTATTTTCAATGATACACAGCATATTACGTTATATTATTAGGTATTTTCAATGATACACTAAAAAATTACGATATATTATAAGGTATTTCCAATGATACTCTGCATATTACGTTATATTATAAGGTATTTTCACTGATACACTGCATATTACGTTATATTATAAGGTATTTTCATTGATAGACTAGAATTAGCATATATTCTAAGGTATTTTCAATGATACACTGCATATTACGTTTTATTATAAGGTATTTTCAATGATACACTGCATATTACGTTGTATTATAAGGTTTTTTCATTGATAGACTAGAATTACCATATATTCTAAGGTATTTTCAATGATACACTGCATATTACGTTATATTATAAGGTATTTTCATTGATACACTACAAATTACCATATATTATAAGGTATTTTCAATGATACACTACAAATTACGATATAGTATAAGGTATTTCCAATGATACACTGCATATTACGTTATATTATAAGGTATTTTGAATGATACACTGCATATTACGTTATATTATAAGGTATTTTCATTGATAGACTAGAATTACCATATATTCTAAGGTATTTTCAATGATACACTGCATATTACGTTATATTATAAGGTATTTTCAATGATACACTGCATATTACGTTATATTATAAGGTATTTTCATTGATAGCCTAGAATTACCATATATTCTAAGGTATTTCCAATGATACATTGCATATTACGTTATATTATAAGGTATTTTCAATGATACACTGCATATTACGTTATATTATAAGGTATTTTCAATGATACACTGCATATTACGTCATATTATAAGGTATTTTCAATGATACACTGCATATTACGTTATATTATAAGGTATTTTCAATGATACACAGAATATTACGTTTTATAATAAGGTATTTTCAATGATAAACTACTATATATTATAAGGTATTTTCAATGATACACTACAAATTACGATATATTACAAGGTATTTTCAATGATACACTGCATATTACGTTATATTATAAGGTATTTTCAATGATACACAGCATATTACGTTATATTATAAGGTATTTGCAATGATACACTACTATATATTACAAGGTATTTTCATTGATACACTACAAATTACGATATATTATAAGGTATTTTCAATGATACACAGCATATTACGTTATATTATTAGGTATTTTCAATGATACACTAAAAAATTACGATATATTATAAGGTATTTCCAATGATACTCTGCATATTACGTTATATTATAAGGTATTTTCACTGATACACTGCATATTACGTTATATTATAAGGTATTTTCATTGATAGACTAGAATTAGCATATATTCTAAGGTATTTTCAATGATACACTGCATATTACGTTTTATTATAAGGTATTTTCAATGATACACTGCATATTACGTTTTATTATAAGCTATTTTCAATGATACACTGCATATTACGTTATATCATAAGGTATTTTCAATGATACACTACATATTACGTTATATTATAAGGTATTTTCAATGATACACTGCATATTACGTTTTATTATAAGGTATTTTCAATGATACACTGCATATTACATTATATTATTAGGTATTTTCAATGATACACTAAAAAATTACGATATATTATAAGGTATTTTCGATGATACACTGCATATTACGATATATTAGAAGGTATTTTGATTGATACAGTTCAAATTACCATATATTATAAGGTATTTTCAATGATATACTGCATATTACGTTATATCATAATGTATCTTCAATGATACACTGCATATTACGTTATATTATAAGATGTTTTCAATGATAAACTACTATATATTATAAGGTATTTTCAATGATGCACTGCATATTACGTTATATTATAAGGTATTTTCAATGATACACTGCATATTACGTTATATTATTAGGTATTTTCAATGATACACTAAAAAATTACGATATATTATAAGGTATTTTCAATGATACACAGCATATTACGTTATATTATAAGGTATTTTCAATGATAAACTACCATATATTATAAGGTATTTTCAATGATACACTGCATATTACGTTATATTATAAGGTATTTTCAAAGATACACTGCATATTACGTTATATTATAATGTATTTTCAATGATACACTGCATATTACGTTTTATTATAAGGTATTTTCAATGATACACTGCATATTACGTTATATTATAAGGTATTTTCAATGATACACTGCATATTACGTTATATTATAATGTATTTTCAATGATAAACTACTATATATTACAAGGTATTTTCAATGATACACTACAAATTACGATATATTATAAGGTATTTTCAATGATACACTGCATATTACGTTATATTATAAGGTATTTTCAATGATACACTGCATATTACGTTATATTATAAGGTATTTTCAATGATACACTGCATATTACGTTATATTATAAGGTATTTTCAATGATAAACTACTATATATTACAAGGTATTTTCAATGATACACTACAAATTACGATATATTATAAGGTATTTTCACTGATACACTGCATATTACGTTATATTATAAGGTATTTTCATTGATAGACTAGAATTACCATATATTCTAAGGTATTTTCAATGATACACTGCATATTACGTTATATTATAAGGTATTTTCAATGATACACTGCATATTACGTTATATTATAAGGTATTTTCAATGATACACTGCATATTACGTTATATTATAAGGTATTTTCAATGATACACTGCATATTACGTTATATTATAAGGTATTTTCAATGATACACTGCATATTACGTTATATTATAAGGTATTTTCAATGATATACTGCATATTACGTTATATCATAATGTATCTTCAATGATACACTGCATATTACGTTATATTATAAGATGTTTTCAATGATAAACTACTATATATTATAAGGTATTTTCAATGATGCACTGCATATTACGTTTTATTATAAGGTATTTTCAATGATACACTGCATATTACGTTATATTATAAGGTATTTTCAATGATACACTAAAAAATTACGATATATTATAAGGTATTTTCAATGATACACAGCATATTACGTTATATTATAAGGTATTTTCAATGATAAACTACCATATATTATAAGGTATTTTCAATGATACACTGCATATTACGTTATATTATAAGGTATTTTCAATGATACACTGCATATTACGTTATATTATAATGTATTTTCAATGATACACTGCATATTACGTTTTATTATAAGGTATTTTCAATGATACACTGCATATTACGTTATATTATAAGGTATTTTCAATGATACACTGCATATTACGTTATATTATAATGTATTTTCAATGATAAACTACTATATATTAAAAGGTATTTTCAATGATACACTACAAATTACGATATATTATAAGGTATTTTCAATGATACACTGCATATTACTTTATATTATAAGGTATTTTCATTGATACACTACAAATTACGATATATTATAAGGTATTTTCAATGATACACTGCATATTACGTTATATTATAAGGTATTTTCAATGATACACTGCATATTACGTTATATTATAAGGTATTTTCAATGATACACTGCATATTACGTTATATTATAAGGTATTTTCAATGATACACTGCATATTACGTTATATTATAAGGTATTTTCAATGATAAACTACTATATATTACAAGGTATTTTCAATGATACACTACAAATTACGATATATTATAAGGTATTTTCACTGATACACTGCATATTACGTTATATTATAAGGTATTTTCATTGATAGACTAGAATTACCATATATTCTAAGGTATTTTCAATGATACACTGCATATTACGTTATATTATAAGGTATTTTCAATGATACACTGCATATTACGTTATATTATAAGGTATTTTCAATGATACACTGCATATTACGTTATATTATAAGGTATTTTCAATGATACACTGCATATTACGTTATATTATAAGGTATTTTCAATGATACACTGCATATTACGTTATATTATAAGGTATTTTCAATGATACACTGCATATTACGTTATATTATAAGGTATTTTCAATGATACACTGCATATTACGTTATATTATAAGGTATTTTCAATGATACACTGCATATTACGTTATATTATAAGGTATTTTCAATGATACACTGCATATTACTTTATATTATAAGGTATTTTCAATGATACACTGCATATTACGTTATATTATAATGTATTTTCAATGATACACTGCATATTACGTTAAATTATAAGGTATTTTCAATGATACACTGCATATTACGTCATATTATAAGGTATTTTCAATGATACACTGCATATTACGTTATATTATAAGGTATTTTCAATGATACACAGGATATTACGTTTTGTAATAAGGTATTTTCAATGATAAACTACTATATATTATAAGGTATTTTCAATGATACACTACAAATTACGATATATTACAAGGTATTTTCAATGATACACTGCATATTACGTTATATTATAAGGTATTTTCATTGATAGACTAGAATTACCATATATTCTAAGGTATTTTCAATGATACACTGCATATTACGTTAAATTATAAGGTATTTTCAATGATAAACTATATATTACGATATATTATATGGTATTTTCAATGATACACTGCATATTACATTATATTATAAGGTATTTTCGTTGATACATTACAAATTAAAATATATTATAAGGTATTTTCAATGATACACTGCATATTACGTTATATCATAAAGTACTTTCAACGATACACTGCATATTACGTTATATCATAATGTATTTTCAATGATACACTGCATATTACGTTATATTATAAGGTATTTTCAATGATACACTGCATATTACGTTATATTATAAGGTATTTTCAATGATACACTGCATATTACGTTATATTATAAGGTATTTTCAATGATAAACTACTATATATTACAAGGTATTTTCAATGATACACTACAAATTACGATATATTATAAGGTATTTTCACTGATACACTGCATATTACGTTATATTATAAGGTATTTTCATTGATAGACTAGAATTACCATATATTCTAAGGTATTTTCAATGATACACTGCATATTACGTTATATTATAAGGTATTTTCAATGATACACTGCATATTACGTTATATTATAAGGTATTTTCAATGATACACTGCATATTACGTTATATTATAAGGTATTTTCAATGATACACTGCATATTACGTTATATTATAAGGTATTTTCAATGATACACTGCATATTACGTTATATTATAAGGTATTTTCAATGATATACTGCATATTACGTTATATCATAATGTATCTTCAATGATACACTGCATATTACGTTATATTATAAGATGTTTTCAATGATAAACTACTATATATTATAAGGTATTTTCAATGATGCACTGCATATTACGTTTTATTATAAGGTATTTTCAATGATACACTGCATATTACGTTATATTATTAGGTATTTTCAATGATACACTAAAAAATTACGATATATTATAAGGTATTTTCAATGATACACAGCATATTACGTTATATTATAAGGTATTTTCAATGATAAACTACCATATATTATAAGGTATTTTCAATGATACACTGCATATTACGTTATATTATAAGGTATTTTCAAAGATACACTGCATATTACGTTATATTATAATGTATTTTCAATGATACACTGCATATTACGTTTTATTATAAGGTATTTTCAATGATACACTGCATATTACGTTATATTATAAGGTATTTTCAATGATACACTGCATATTACGTTATATTATAAGGTATTTTCAATGATAAACTACTATATATTACAAGGTATTTTCAATGATACACTACAAATTACGATATATTATAAGGTATTTTCAATGATACACTGCATATTACTTTATATTATAAGGTATTTTCATTGATACACTACAAATTACGATATATTATAAGGTATTTTCAATGATACACTGCATATTACGTTATATTATAAGGTATTTTCAATGATACACTGCATATTACGTTATATTATAAGGTATTTTCAATGATACACTGCATATTACGTTATATTATAAGGTATTTTCAATGATACACTGCATATTACGTTATATTATAAGGTATTTTCAATGATAAACTACTATATATTACAAGGTATTTTCAATGATACACTACAAATTACGATATATTATAAGGTATTTTCACTGATACACTGCATATTACGTTATATTATAAGGTATTTTCATTGATAGACTAGAATTACCATATATTCTAAGGTATTTTCAATGATACACTGCATATTACGTTATATTATAAGGTATTTTCAATGATACACTGCATATTACGTTATATTATAAGGTATTTTCAATGATACACTGCATATTACGTTATATTATAAGGTATTTTCAATGATACACTGCATATTACGTTATATTATAAGGTATTTTCAATGATACACTGCATATTACGTTATATTATAAGGTATTTTCAATGATACACTGCATATTACGTTATATTATAAGGTATTTTCAATGATACACTGCATATTACGTTATATTATAAGGTATTTTCAATGATACACTGCATATTACGTTATATTATAAGGTATTTTCAATGATACACTGCATATTACTTTATATTATAAGGTATTTTCAATGATACACTGCATATTACGTTATATTATAATGTATTTTCAATGATACACAGAATATTACGTTATATTATAAGGTATTTTCAATGATACACAGAATATTACGTTATATTATAAGGTATTTTCATTGATACACTACAAATTACCATATATTATAAGGTATTTTCAATGATACACTACAAATTACGATATATTATAAAGTATTTCCAATGATACATTGCATATTACGTTATATTATAAGGTATTTTCAATGATACACTGCATATTACGTTATATTATAAGGTATTTTCAATGATACACTGCATATTACGTTATATTATAAGGTATTTTCAATGATACACAGGATATTACGTTTTGTAATAAGGTATTTTCAATGATAAACTACTATATATTATAAGGTATTTTCAATGATACACTACAAATTACGATATATTACAAGGTATTTTCAATGATACACTGCATATTACGTTATATTATAAGGTATTTTCATTGATAGACTAGAATTACCATATATTCTAAGGTATTTTCAATGATACACTGCATATTACGTTATATTATAAGGTATTTTCAATGATAAACTATATATTACGATATATTATATGGTATTTTCAATGATACACTGCATATTACATTATATTATAAGGTATTTTCGTTGATACATTACAAATTAAAATATATTATAAGGTATTTTCAATGATACACTGCATATTACGTTATATCATAAAGTACTTTCAACGATACACTGCATATTACGTTATATCATAATGTATTTTCAATGATACACTGCATATTACGTTATATTATAAGGTATTTTCAATGATACACTGCATATTACGTTATATTATAAGGTATTTTCAATGATACACTGCATATTACGTTTTATTATAAGGTATTTTCAATGATACACAGCATATTACGTTATATTATAAGGTATTTTCAATGATAAACTACTATATATTACAAGGTAGTTTCAATGATACACTACAAATTACGATATATTATAAGGTATTTTCAATGATACACTGCATATTACTTTATATTATAAGGTATTTTCAATGATACACTGCATATTACGTTATATCATAAGGTATTTTCAATGATACACGGCATATTACGTTATATTATAAGGTATTTTCAATGATACACTGCATATTACGTTTTATTATAAGGTATTTTCAATGATACACAGCATATTACGTTATATTATAAGGTATTTGCAATGATACACTACTATATATTACAAGGTAGTTTCAATGATACACTACAAATTACGATATATTATAAGGTTTTTTCAATGATACACTGCATATTACTTTATATTATAAGGTATTTTCATTGATACACTACAAATTACGATATATTATATGGTATTTTCAATGATACACAGCATATTACGTTATATTATTAGGTATTTTCAATGATACACTAAAAAATTACGATATATTATAAGGTATTTCCAATGATACTCTGCATATTACGTTATATTATAAGGTATTTTCACTGATACACTGCATATTACGTTATATTATAAGGTATTTTCATTGATAGACTAGAATTAGCATATATTCTAAGGTATTTTCAATGATACACTGCATATTACGTTTTATTATAAGGTATTTTCAATGATACACTGCATATTACGTTGTATTATAAGGTTTTTTCATTGATAGACTAGAATTACCATATATTCTAAGGTATTTTCAATGATACACTGCATATTACGTTTTATTATAAGGTATTTTCAATGATTCACTGCATATTACGTTATATTATATGATATTTTCAATGATACACTGCATATTACGTTATATTATAAAGTATTTTCAATGATAAACTATATATTACGATATATTATATGGTATTTTCAATGATACACTGCATATTACGTTATATTATAAGGTATTTTCAATGATACACTGCATATTACGTTATATTATAAGGTATTTTCATTGATACACTACAAATTACCATATATTATAAGGTATTTTCAATGATACACTACAAATTACGATATAGTATAAGGTATTTCCAATGATACACTGCATATTACGTTATATTATAAGGTATTTTCAATGATACACTGCATATTACGTTATATTATAAGGTATTTTCATTGATAGACTAGAATTACCATATATTCTAAGGTATTTTCAATGATACACTGCATATTACGTTATATTATAAGGAATTTTCAATGATACACTGCATATTACGTTATATTATAAGGTATTTTCATTGATAGCCTAGAATTACCATATATTCTAAGGTATTTCCAATGATACATTGCATATTACGTTATATTATAAGGTATTTTCAATGATACACTGCATATTACGTTATATTATAAGGTATTTTCAATGATACACTGCATATTACGTCATATTATAAGGTATTTTCAATGATACACTGCATATTACGTTATATTATAAGGTATTTTCAATGATACACAGAATATTACGTTTTATAATAAGGTATTTTCAATGATAAACTACTATATATTATAAGGTATTTTCAATGATACACTACAAATTACGATATATTACAAGGTATTTTCAATGATACACTGCATATTACGTTATATTATAAGGTATTTTCAATGATACACAGCATATTACGTTATATTATAAGGTATTTGCAATGATACACTACTATATATTACAAGGTATTTTCATTGATACACTACAAATTACGATATATTATAAGGTATTTTCAATGATACACAGCATATTACGTTATATTATTAGGTATTTTCAATGATACACTAAAAAATTACGATATATTATAAGGTATTTCCAATGATACTCTGCATATTACGTTATATTATAAGGTATTTTCACTGATACACTGCATATTACGTTATATTATAAGGTATTTTCATTGATAGACTAGAATTAGCATATATTCTAAGGTATTTTCAATGATACACTGCATATTACGTTTTATTATAAGGTATTTTCAATGATACACTGCATATTACGTTGTATTATAAGGTTTTTTCATTGATAGACTAGAATTACCATATATTCTAAGGTATTTTCAATGATACACTGCATATTACGTTTTATTATAAGGTATTTTCAATGATTCACTGCATATTACGTTATATTATATGATATTTTCAATGATACACTGCATATTACGTTATATTATAAAGTATTTTCAATGATAAACTATATATTACGATATATTATATGGTATTTTCAATGATACACTGCATATTACGTTATATTATAAGGTATTTTCAATGATACACTGCATATTACGTTATATTATAAGGTATTTTCATTGATACACTACAAATTACCATATATTATAAGGTATTTTCAATGATACACTACAAATTACGATATAGTATAAGGTATTTTCAATGATACACTGCATATTACGTTATATTATAAGGTATTTTGAATGATACACTGCATATTACGTTATATTATAAGGTATTTTCATTGATAGACTAGAATTACCATATATTCTAAGGTATTTTCAATGATACACTGCATATTACGTTATATTATAAGGAATTTTCAATGATACACTGCATATTACGTTATATTATAAGGTATTTTCATTGATAGCCTAGAATTACCATATATTCTAAGGTATTTCCAATGATACATTGCATATTACGTTATATTATAAGGTATTTTCAATGATACACTGCATATTACGTTATATTATAAGGTATTTTCAATGATACACTGCATATTACGTCATATTATAAGGTATTTTCAATGATACACTGCATATTACGTTATATTATAAGGTATTTTCAATGATACACAGAATATTACGTTTTATAATAAGGTATTTTCAATGATAAACTACTATATATTATAAGGTATTTTCAATGATACACTACAAATTACGATATATTACAAGGTATTTTCAATGATACACTGCATATTACGTTATATTATAAGGTATTTTCAATGATACACTGCATATTACGTTATATTATAAGGTATTTTCATTGATACACTACAAATTACCATATATTATAAGGTATTTTCAATGATACACTACAAATTACGATATAGTATAAGGTATTTCCAATGATACACTGCATATTACGTTATATTATAAGGTATTTTGAATGATACACTGCATATTACGTTATATTATAAGGTATTTTCATTGATAGACTAGAATTACCATATATTCTAAGGTATTTTCAATGATACACTGCATATTACGTTATATTATAAGGTATTTTCAATGATACACTGCATATTACGTTATATTATAAGGTATTTTCAATGATACACTGCATATTACGTTTTATTATAAGGTATTTTCGATGATACACTGCATATTACGTTATATTATTAGGTATTTTCAATGATACACTAAAAAATTACGATATATTATAAGGTATTTCCAATGATACACTGCATATTACGTTATATTATAAGGTATTTTCAATGATACACTGCATATTACGTCATATTATAAGGTATTTTCAATAATACACTGCATATTACGTTATATTATAAGGTATTTTCATTGATACACTACAAATTACCATATATTATAAGGTATTTTCAATGATACACTACAAATTACGATATAGTATAAGGTATTTCCAATGATACACTGCATATTACGTTATATTATAAGGTATTTTCAATGATACACAGAATATTACGTTATATTATAAGGTATTTTCAATGATAAACTACTATATATTATAAGGTATTTCCAATGATACTCTGCATATTACGTTATATTATAAGGAATTTTCAATGATACACTGCATATTACGTTATATTATAAGGTATTTTCATTGATAGCCTAGAATTACCATATATTCTCAGGTATTTTCATTGATACACTACAAATTACCATATATTATAAGGTATTTTCAATGATACACTACAAGTTACGATATAGTATAAGGTATTTCCAATGATACACTGCATATTACGTTATATTATAAGGTATTTTGAATGATACACTGCATATTACGTTATATTATAAGGTATTTTCATTGATAGACTAGAATTACCATATATTCTAAGGTATTTTCAATGATACACTGCATATTACGTTAAATTATAAGGTATTTTCAATGATACACTGCATATTTCGTTATATTATAAGGAATTTTCAATGATACACTGCATATTACGTTATATTATAAGGTATTTTCATTGATAGCCTAGAATTACCATATATTCTAAGGTATTTCCAATGATACATTGCATATTACGTTATATTATAAGGTATTTTCAATGATACACTGTATATTACGTTATATTATAAGGTATTTTCAATGATACACTGCATATTACGTTATATTATAAGGTATTTTCAATGATACACAGAATGTTACGTTATATTATAAGGTATTTTCAATGATAAACTACTATATATTATAAGGTATTTCCAATGATACTCTGCATATTACGTTATATTATAAGGAATTTTCAATGATACACTGCATATTACGTTATATTATAAGGTATTTTCATTGATAGCCTAGAATTACCATATATTCTCAGGTATTTTCATTGATACACTACAAATTACCATATATTATAAGGTATTTTCAATGATACACTACAAATTACGATATAGTATAAGGTATTTTCAATGATACACTGCATATTACGTTATATTATAAGGTATTTTCATTGATAGACTAGAATTACCATATATTCTAAGGTATTTTCAATGATACACTGCATATTACGTTAAATTATAAGGTATTTTCAATGATACACTGCATATTACGTTTTATTATAAGGTATTTTCGATGATACACTGCATATTACGTTATATTATTAGGTATTTTCAATGATACACTAAAAAATTACGATATATTATAAGGTATTTCCAATGATACACTGCATATTACGTTATATTATAAGGTATTTTCAATGATACACTGCATATTACGTCATATTATAAGGTATTTTCAATGATACACTGCATATTACGTTATATTATAAGGTATTTTCAATGATACACTGAATATTACGTTTTATAATAAGGTATTTTCAATGATAAACTACTATATATTATAAGGTATTTTCAATGATACACTACAAATAACGATATATTACAAGGTATTTTCAATGATACACTGCATATTACGTTATATTATAAGGTATTTTCAATGATACACTGCATATTACGTTATATTATAAGGTATTTTCAATGATACACAGAATGTTACGTTATATTATAAGGTATTTTCAATGATAAACTACTATATATTATAAGGTATTTTCAATGATACACTGCATATTACGTTATATTATAAGGTATTTTCATTGATACACTACAAATTACCATATATTATAAGGTATTTTCAATGATACACTACAAATTACGATATAGTATAAGGTATTTCCAATGATACACTGCATATTACGTTATATTATAAGGTATTTTGAATGATACACTGCATATTACGTTATATTATAAGGTATTTTCATTGATACACTGCATATTACGTTTTATTATAAGGTATTTTCGATGATACACTGCATATTACGTTATATTATTAGGTATTTTCAATGATACACTAAAAAATTACGATATATTATAAGGTATTTCCAATGATACACTGCATATTACGTTATATTATAAGGTATTTTCAATGATACACTGCATATTACGTCATATTATAAGGTATTTTCAATAATACACTGCATATTACGTTATATTATAAGGTATTTTCATTGATACACTACAAATTACCATATATTATAAGGTATTTTCAATGATACACTACAAATTACGATATAGTATAAGGTATTTCCAATGATACACTGCATATTACGTTATATTATAAGGTATTTTCAATGATACACAGAATATTACGTTATATTATAAGGTATTTTCAATGATAAACTACTATATATTATAAGGTATTTCCAATGATACTCTGCATATTACGTTATATTATAAGGAATTTTCAATGATACACTGCATATTACGTTATATTATAAGGTATTTTCATTGATAGCCTAGAATTACCATATATTCTCAGGTATTTTCATTGATACACTACAAATTACCATATATTATAAGGTATTTTCAATGATACACTACAAATTACGATATAGTATAAGGTATTTCCAATGATACACTGCATATTACGTTATATTATAAGGTATTTTGAATGATACACTGCATATTACGTTATATTATAAGGTATTTTCATTGATAGACTAGAATTACCATATATTCTAAGGTATTTTCAATGATACACTGCATATTACGTTAAATTATAAGGTATTTTCAATGATACACTGCATATTTCGTTATATTATAAGGAATTTTCAATGATACACTGCATATTACGTTATATTATAAGGTATTTTCATTGATAGCCTAGAATTACCATATATTCTAAGGTATTTCCAATGATACATTGCATATTACGTTATATTATAAGGTATTTTCAATGATACACTGTATATTACGTTATATTATAAGGTATTTTCAATGATACACTGCATATTACGTTATATTATAAGGTATTTTCAATGATACACAGAATGTTACGTTATATTATAAGGTATTTTCAATGATAAACTACTATATATTATAAGGTATTTCCAATGATACTCTGCATATTACGTTATATTATAAGGAATTTTCAATGATACACTGCATATTACGTTATATTATAAGGTATTTTCATTGATAGCCTAGAATTACCATATATTCTCAGGTATTTTCATTGATACACTACAAATTACCATATATTATAAGGTATTTTCAATGATACACTACAAATTACGATATAGTATAAGGTATTTTGAATGATACACTGCATATTACGTTATATTATAAGGTATTTTCAATGATAGACTAGAATTACCATATATTCTAAGGTATTTTCAATGATACACTGCATATTACGTTAAATTATAAGGTATTTTCAATGATACACTGCATATTACGTTTTATTATAAGGTATTTTCGATGATACACTGCATATTACGTTATATTATTAGGTATTTTCAATGATACACTAAAAAATTACGATATATTATAAGGTATTTCCAATGATACACTGCATATTACGTTATATTATAAGGTATTTTCAATGATACACTGCATATTACGTTATATTATAAGGTATTTTCAATGATACACTGCATATTACGTTATATTATAAGGTATTTTCAATGATACACTGAATATTACGTTTTATAATAAGGTATTTTCAATGATAAACTACTATATATTATAAGGTATTTTCAATGATACACTACAAATAACGATATATTACAAGGTATTTTCAATGATACACTGCATATTACGTTATATTATAAGGTATTTTCAATGATACACTGCATATTACGTTATATTATAAGGTATTTTCAATGATACACAGAATGTTACGTTATATTATAAGGTATTTTCAATGATAAACTACTATATATTATAAGGTATTTTGAATGATACACTGCATATTACGTTATATTATAAGGTATTTTCATTGATAGACTAGAATTACCATATATTCTAAGGTATTTTCAATGATACACTGCATATTACGTTATATTATAAGGTATTTTCAATGATACACTGCATATTACGTTATATTATAAGGTATTTTCAATGATACACTGCATATTACGTTTTATTATAAGGTATTTTCGATGATACACTGCATATTACGTTATATTATTAGGTATTTTCAATGATACACTAAAAAATTACGATATATTATAAGGTATTTCCAATGATACACTGCATATTACGTTATATTATAAGGTATTTTCAATGATACACTGCATATTACGTCATATTATAAGGTATTTTCAATAATACACTGCATATTACGTTATATTATAAGGTATTTTCATTGATACACTACAAATTACCATATATTATAAGGTATTTTCAATGATACACTACAAATTACGATATAGTATAAGGTATTTCCAATGATACACTGCATATTACGTTATATTATAAGGTATTTTCAATGATACACAGAATATTACGTTATATTATAAGGTATTTTCAATGATAAACTACTATATATTATAAGGTATTTCCAATGATACTCTGCATATTACGTTATATTATAAGGAATTTTCAATGATACACTGCATATTACGTTATATTATAAGGTATTTTCATTGATAGCCTAGAATTACCATATATTCTCAGGTATTTTCATTGATACACTACAAATTACCATATATTATAAGGTATTTTCAATGATACACTACAAATTACGATATAGTATAAGGTATTTCCAATGATACACTGCATATTACGTTATATTATAAGGTATTTTGAATGATACACTGCATATTACGTTATATTATAAGGTATTTTCATTGATAGCCTAGAATTACCATATATTCTAAGGTATTTCCAATGATACATTGCATATTACGTTATATTATAAGGTATTTTCAATGATACACTGCATATTTCGTTATATTATAAGGAATTTTCAATGATACACTGCATATTACGTTATATTATAAGGTATTTTCATTGATAGCCTAGAATTACCATATATTCTAAGGTATTTCCAATGATACATTGCATATTACGTTATATTATAAGGTATTTTCAATGATACACTGTATATTACGTTATATTATAAGGTATTTTCAATGATACACTGCATATTACGTTATATTATAAGGTATTTTCAATGATACACAGAATGTTACGTTATATTATAAGGTATTTTCAATGATAAACTACTATATATTATAAGGTATTTCCAATGATACTCTGCATATTACGTTATATTATAAGGAATTTTCAATGATACGCTGCATATTACGTTATATTATAAGGTATTTTCATTGATAGCCTAGAATTACCATATATTCTCAGGTATTTTCATTGATACACTACAAATTACCATATATTATAAGGTATTTTCAATGATACACTACAAATTACGATATAGTATAAGGTATTTTGAATGATACACTGCATATTACGTTATATTATAAGGTATTTTCATTGATAGACTAGAATTACCATATATTCTAAGGTATTTTCAATGATACACTGCATATTACGTTAAATTATAAGGTATTTTCAATGATACACTGCATATTACGTTTTATTATAAGGTATTTTCGATGATACACTGCATATTACGTTATATTATTAGGTATTTTCAATGATACACTAAAAAATTACGATATATTATAAGGTATTTCCAATGATACACTGCATATTACGTTATATTATAAGGTATTTTCAATGATACACTGCATATTACGTCATATTATAAGGTATTTTCAATGATACACTGCATATTACGTTATATTATAAGGTATTTTCAATGATACACTGAATATTACGTTTTATAATAAGGTATTTTCAATGATAAACTACTATATATTATAAGGTATTTTCAATGATACACTACAAATAACGATATATTACAAGGTATTTTCAATGATACACTGCATATTACGTTATATTATAAGGTATTTTCAATGATACACTGCATATTACGTTATATTATAAGGTATTTTCAATGATACACAGAATGTTACGTTATATTATAAGGTATTTTCAATGATAAACTACTATATATTATAAGGTATTTTCAATGATACACTGCATATTACGTTATATTATAAGGTATTTTCATTGATACACTACAAATTACCATATATTATAAGGTATTTTCAATGATACACTACAAATTACGATATAGTATAAGGTATTTCCAATGATACACTGCATATTACGTTATATTATAAGGTATTTTGAATGATACACTGCATATTACGTTATATTATAAGGTATTTTCATTGATAGACTAGAATTACCATATATTCTAAGGTATTTTCAATGATACACTGCATATTACGTTATATTATAATGTATTTTCAATGATACACTGCATATTACGTTATATTATAAGGTATTTTCAATGATACACTGCATATTACGTTATATTATAAGGTATTTTCATTGATAGCCTAGAATTACCATATATTCTGAGGTATTTCCAATGATACATTGCATATTACGTTATATTATAAGGTATTTTCAATGATACACTGCATATTACGTTATATTATAAGGTATTTTCAATGATACACAGAATGTTACGTTATATTATAAGGTATTTTCAATGATAAACTACTATATATTATAAGGTATTTTCAATGATACACTGCATATTACGTTATATTATAAGGTATTTTCAATGATACACTGCATATTACGTTATATTATAAGGTATTTTCAATGATACACCGCATATTACGTTATATTATAATGTATTTTCAATGATACACTGCATATTACGTTATATTATAAGGTATTTTCAATGATACACTGCATATTACGTTATATTATAAGGTATTTTCATTGATACACTACAAATTACCATATATTATAAGGTATCTTCAATGATACACTGCATATTACGTTATATTATAAGGTATTCTCAATGATAAACTACTATATATTATAAGGTATTTTCAATGATACACTACAAATTACGTTATATTATAAGGTATTTTCAATGATACACTGCATATTACGTTATATTATAAGGTATTTTCAATGATACACGGCATATTACGTTATATTATAAGGTATTTTGAATGATACACTTCATATTACGTTATATTATAATGTTGCACCGACCCTTTACCTTTTGATGGAGTCGGGAACTATAAACGCTGGATTTTTTATTTCAGGAAAAGTACTCGAGGATTCGGCCGGGTTCAGGTTGTAAGAACCGTTCTAACTCCTTTATTTTTTTTTGCTTCAAACCCGGGTTTCTGCGGCTTCACTGTCACTTTTATTGTTCAATGAAATATACACAATCTTGTACCGAATCCGAGCGTTACCGTTTACGCTTGCACTGTGGCGAGATACAATTGTTCTACTAAATAAACTATTGAACAACTGTACGTGGTATTGCTTCTCTCAGAGGAGACTATAGACCCGCACTGGTCTCTCGCAGGGGAGCTGACCGTAGTTCAATAAGAGAATCGCAATTGGAAGACTGAAAAACACTCGGAGATATCACGTGTACTCGCAGAGGAGGTTAACGATAATCGGATTATCGCCCGGCAGGGGGGCCTATTTACGTGCGTGGAGAGATGCCCCACCACGTACACATACGGGAGCTCGCTTCGTGGCGTCTTCTCGGGTCGAGTTGACGAGGGGGGTGTTGACGGTGCTAGGCATTCGTAAAAGTCCGTTGAACGCGTCTAACAAACCGCCCGCCTTGCGCGATCGCGCAATAGAACCGGAGTAAATATTACCTAATTTCGGCGAGCTCCCCACACACACATACACACACCCACACACTCACCCATACCTTACATGCTAGCTATATACAATACAATACGCGACTGGGTGACACCTGGGCCGACGGCCGGCCGCGATTGTACGTCACGTAGGTAGTGACGTCGCCCGCTTGATAACGCGAGCTTCGGGCGAAAGGGTTACGCGCGATCGGTGACTCAGCGCCCGCTCGGGGGGTGCCGCGTCAATTGTTTACAGGTAACCGGCAGATACGGGTGATGGGTCGTTTGTACGTTGAGGTAGACGTCTTGATCTCCACCACTCGTACGTGTCCGTCGGTACCTGGGAACGTTTTTATGACCCTCCCTAATTCCCATTTATTAGGCGGTAGGAGGGGATTGTCCAAGAGGACCACGGCTCCTTCCCTTATTTCCTTCTGAGCGGTCTGCCATTTGTACCGCGACTGCAGTTCCTGCAGGTACTCGCGGGACCATACTCGCCAAAGTTGCTCGTGGAAGTTCTGTACTTGTTGCCATCTTGATAAGTGCGATGTCGGTTCGTCACTCACTGGAGGAATCGGACGTGAAATAAGTGGATTACCGGTTAAGAAGTGCCCTGGCGTGAGAATTTCCAGGCACTCCGGATCGTCTCGCACCCGCGTAATTGGACGCGAATTCAAGGTGGCTTCCACCTTGCAGAGGAGTGTGGACATTTCCTCGTTGGTTGGCGCGAATGACCCCATGATTCGACGAAGGTGGTGCTTGGTCGACCTGACTGCGGCTTCCTGCATTCCTCCGTGGTGAGGAGCACCCGGGGGATAGAAGCTCCACTGGATTTGAAGAGTGGAACAGCGGCTCTTCAACTCCTGGGAATTCGTGACCTCGACGAAGTGTCGGGCGAGTTCGTTGGACGCGCCTACGAAATTCGTCCCATTGTCGCTGGTGATCGTCTGAGGGACACCACGTCTGGACGTGAAGCGGTCGAAGGCTGCGAGGAAAGCAGCCGTGGAATAATCATCGACCAACTCTAAATGGATCGCGTGAGTTGCGAAACAGATAAATACGGCTATGTATTTTTTGTACGTTCGTTTTCCGCGCCCCGGTGCTTCCCTAACTTGGTACGGACCAGCGTAATCTACCCCCATGTGAGTGAAGGGAGGGGACGGACGGCAACGTGACGTCACGAGGTCTTGCATCACTTGCGTGGCGGTTTCCGCCCGCCACCGCGCGCATTTGACGCATCGATGGATCACGCGACGGACCGAATTGCGTAGCCCTAAAATCCAATATTTTTGGCGAGTCGTATATGTGGTTAATTGCGTGCCGCCATGCAGGGAGAGAAGATGCGACTCCCGAATGATGAGGTCGGAAACGTGATGTTTCGGCAATATCGCGGGGTGCTTCGTTTCCCAGGGCAAAACGGAATTTCGGAGCCTCCCGCCTACGCGTACGACTCCATATTGATCGGTGAAGGGGTTGAGCGGTAAGAGTGGCGATCGCTTCGGCAACGGCTCCGCGTTCGCGAGCGCGACGATTTCGGTCGCGAAGAAAGCTCGTTGGATTAAACGCAGCAGAGTGCGTTCCGCGTCACGTAGCTCAGGAGCGGTGAGGAGAGTGGGGTGCGCGACACGTGTATGGGTTCGCGCTGTGTTTATGAACCGTCGCACGAGACTGAATACGCGGATTAAGCGTTGCCAGCTGGAGAAACGAGACAGAACGTCCCAATCCTCGACGTTTGTTGTGTTGTGGACGATGATCTTGCTTCTCTGTTCCTCCGTCTCGTATGTTCGCTGCACAGGCCATTCCTCTTCCGTCCCCTTCAGCCACGATGGTCCCTCAATCCAGAAGGTCGATGTCAGAAGGCTTTCAGCCGTTACACCGCGCGAATTCAGATCTGCCGGATTGCATTGCGTGGGCACGTGCCTCCAGACAGCATTCGGCAGCGTGGTGTGTATCTTGGACGTCCGATTCGCCACCGCGGTCTTCCAAGCAGCGGGATGTTTCCGCAACCATGCGAGGACTATCGTGGAATCGGTCCAGCAAACGATACGGCTGACGGGGATCTCGATCGACTGAATTACGTGGGCGATCAGCTCCGTCAACATCACGACGCCATTCAGCTCCAAGACCGGGATAGACATAGTTTTTATGGGAGCTACTCGCGACTTTGCGGTGAGCAGCGTGCTGTGCGTTTCACCGGAGAGCGACGTCACACGTGCGTAGACCGCACACGAGTACGCGGCATGAGACGCATCGCTAAATCCGTGCAATTGGAGGTCAAGCGAGTCAGGTGCGTACTGAATCCATCGCGGTACCCTTAGTGAATTTAAGGCGCGCCAGTCTGTACAGAAGATGTTCCACGTGTCCCGTGTGGTGTCCGATACGCTGTCATCCCAGGTGAGTTTTTCCAGCCATTGTTGCTGCATCAATATTTTTGCGCGAACGATAATGGGGGACAACCAACCCAGGGGATCGAACAGTGTTGCGATTTCCGATAATAATTCGCGTTTGCTCAGTTTACCCTGCCTAACCGCGAATTTTTTCAGGTCAAAATAGAACGCGTCGTCCGAGGGGATCCACTTTATCCCCAGGACTTTCAGCTCCGAATCGTTGAAGATTCGCAGATCCGGCGCTCCCATAAACACGTCGTCGACATAGACACTGTTTCTGAGGATCGGGGAGGCGAGGGGGTAATCCGCGCCTTCCAGCGTGTTTACTTCTTGTATCACGCGCATCGAGAGGTACGGGGCGCAGGCGGTTCCATAGGTTACCGTGTTTAGTTCGAACGCTTCCAAATTATCGTTTCTTTCGTTTTTCCACAGGATGCCCTGGTACCTGCGATCTTGAGGATGGACCAGAATTTGCCGAAACATCTTTTCGATATCTGCGAAGAGTACATACTTGTGGAGACGCCACGCGAGCAGTATTCTGGAGATCTCCAACTGCAGCTTAGGACCGGTGTGGAGGATATCGTTTAGAGAGTACCCGCTTGACGTTTGGCTCGATGCGTTGAAGACAACTCGCAGTTTTGTCGTCAAGCTTTCCTCGCGGAGGACTGCGCGATGTGGGATGTATGTCCTCGAGCGGTGGATGGAGCTGAGGCGCGTCATGTGTCCCAGCGATTCATATTCGCGAATAAATTTAGTATATTCGCGGTTGACCGCGTCGTTTTTGCGCAGCTTGAGGGCCAAACGTTTCAGGGACGCGGTGGCTCCTCGGAGGGAATCTCCGAGGAAGTCTTCAGGGACCGCTTTGAGGAACGGCAGTCTCACAATGAATCGGCCGGTATCGTCCCGTGAATAAGTGGACGCGAAATACCGCTCGCATTCGTCCTCTAAAGGGGTAAGAGCACGCGTTTCGGGGACAGCTTCCGTTTCCCAAAACCGAGTTAGAACTCGCTCCAGCGGGTCCATCGTTGTACCGTGATGGGTAGCGATCGCGAGACGAGGGGATTCCGCTGTGTGGGTGCGCCCTGACAAAATCCACCCGAATATCGTGTTTTGGGCTATCGGCCCATGTTCTTCGGAACATCGGATACCGGGCTGGATAATTTGGGCGTAGATGTCCGCTCCTAAAAGCACCTCGATACGCTGCGTTGACGAAGGACTGGGGTCAGCGAGCGTGAGGGTTGAGAAGGCGCGGTAATCGACCACCTTGATAGACGGCGGCACATACTGCGATATATTGCGTACAATGAACGCGCGGGTCGAGATCGCGGGCGAAGTATGCGTGGAACCGCCTACGCTCAGGTGCACGCTAAAATCTATATCGTTCCTGTGCTCGCCGCCGAGCCCTGTCACGGAAATCGGAGACCGAACTTTTGGCAAGCGTAATTGTTGCACGAGATTAGCGGACACGAAAGAGGATTGAGATCCCTGATCAAGGAGCGCACGGGCTACTCGTGATTGGCCGTTCGGGGCAAACACGGTCACCATCGCGGTCGCGAGTAGGACGGTTTTTCCGCCATTCGGACCGGCCTCGGCAAAATGAATCGCGACGCTGTTGACACTCTCTTCCGTATTCGAGGGGCGCGTTGTATTTTGGAACGACGAAGGTGTCGACGGTTCCTGCTCAGGGGCAGGCGGTCGCGAGCTCGGCGACTTGGAGAACGCGGCCGGTTTTCTTTTGTAGCTGCTTGGGTTCGGCGTGCGGGGGGCCCGATATTCCCCTCGGTGCAACAATGTGTGGTTTCTCCCCACAATGCCGACAAACATTCGTGCTCGTGCAAGTCGACACGGTATGACTTGCACCGAGACAATTGATGCACACGTGTCGATCTTTTAATGTCTCGAAACGCGCAAGCGGAGACAGCCTACGGAACGTGCTGCAATCGCGGGGTGAATGCGCGTCTTTGCATATGAAGCAAGTCAAAGTAGCGGTAACCTCGTCGACCACGTGCGTGGTCGATTTTTGCCGCGAGACTTTGGACGGGTCCGCGGGGGAGGAAAGTTGTTGCGTCGTTTGACACGACATCTTGATCGCCGCGGTTTGTTCCAAGATGAACTTTTCGAGAGTCGCGTATGACGGATAGGTTCGCGCATCGCCGAGGGATTTGTTCCATTCCGCTTCCATTTCGCGATCGAATTTAGTCGAGACGAAATAGACGAGGTGATCCTCTTTTGTGCCCCGACCTAATCCGTGCAACGCCTCGAGGGTGTTACGATAATGAATCGAGAATTGATTCAGCGAGTCAAGCTGCGTTAATTTGATTGTATTTAACGAATAGAGCTTATCCATCAACGCGTGGACGATGACTCGCTCATTATCGTAAACCTCCTTGAGACGGTTCCAGCCGATCTGGAAATTCTCGTCGGTTACTTCGAGGTGCTGTATTACCGCGTACGCTTCGCCCGACAGAGTGCTCAGTAGATACTGCAATTTGTCCGCGTCCGCCAGTGCGTCATTCTTTGTTACCGCGGAGTTAAATCGCGATACGAATGACTTCCAACGTGTATAATCCCCGTCGAATTTCGGAAGTTCGAGTCGCGGTAATTTCACGTGCGCGGGACGGTTTACCGGAGTTGCTGGGTACGCCATGGACGAATTTGCCGCAGGGGGTGAGATCGGGGGGCGTAGATGCGAGATCTGCTCCCGAAGATAGGACCAGCCCTCGAGGTACGCGTCCTCCATCCTGTCCATGGTGTTGGCCTTGAAGTAAGGAAGGTCATCCTTCGTCCTGTCCGCCTTCCGATACGCCTGGAGGTAGCCGTTGAGGAGGGAGATTTGGGACCAAGTCTCCTGGTACATGGTCAGCCTTGAGTCCAGGTACTCCACCGTGTAGTTGGCTGCCCCCTTCTTCTTCGTGTTCGTCAATATTTTTGACAGCTGGGTGAACGCCTGTGTTTGGCGCTCAAGGACCGCCTCGAATGTTTCCGTGACACTTGTATTCATTTTCGAACTTGTTGTTCACTTCAAAGTCACGGAACTCGACACACTCCCGTTTGAAATCGACGGTTTGTTAACGGCCACACAACCGATTCCGAATGTCCAATGTCTTTTTCCCGTATCCGGCTCGAAGGACCAAACTGTTGCACCGACCCTTTACCTTTTGATGGAGTCGGGAACTATAAACGCTGGATTTTTTATTTCAGGAAAAGTACTCGAGGATTCGGCCGGGTTCAGGTTGTAAGAACCGTTCTAACTCCTTTATTTTTTTTTGCTTCAAACCCGGGTTTCTGCGGCTTCACTGTCACTTTTATTGTTCAATGAAATATACACAATCTTGTACCGAATCCGAGCGTTACCGTTTACGCTTGCACTGTGGCGAGATACAATTGTTCTACTAAATAAACTATTGAACAACTGTACGTGGTATTGCTTCTCTCAGAGGAGACTATAGACCCGCACTGGTCTCTCGCAGGGGAGCTGACCGTAGTTCAATAAGAGAATCGCAATTGGAAGACTGAAAAACACTCGGAGATATCACGTGTACTCGCAGAGGAGGTTAACGATAATCGGATTATCGCCCGGCAGGGGGGCCTATTTACGTGCGTGGAGAGATGCCCCACCACGTACACATACGGGAGCTCGCTTCGTGGCGTCTTCTCGGGTCGAGTTGACGAGGGGGGTGTTGACGGTGCTAGGCATTCGTAAAAGACCGTTGAACGCGTCTAACAATAAGGTATTTTCATTGATAGACTAGAATTACCATATATTCTAAGGTATTTTCAATGATACACTGCATATTACGTTATATTATTAGGTATTTTCAATGATACACTAAAAAATTACGATATATTATAAGGTATTTCCAATGATACACTGCATATTACATTATATTATAAGGTATTTTCAATGATACAATGCATATTACGTTATATTATAAGGTATTTTCAATGATACACTGCATATTACGTTATATTATAAGGTATTTTCAATGATACACAGAATATTACGTTATATTATAAGGTATTTTCATTGATACACTACAAATTACCATATATTATAAGGTATTTTCAATGATACACTACAAATTACGATATATTATAAGGTATTTCCAATGATACTCTGCATAATACGTTATATTATAAGGAATTTTCAATGATACACTGCATATTACGTTATATTATAAGGTATTTTCATTGATAGACTAGAATTACCATATATTCTAAGGTATTTTCAATGATACACTGCATATTACGTTAAATTATAAGGTATTTTCATTGATACACTACAAATTACCATATATTATAAGGTATTTTCGATGATACACTACAAATTACGATATATTATAAGGTATTTTCAATGATACACTGCATATTACGATATATTATAATGTATTTTCAATGATACACTGCATATTACGTTATATTATAAGGTATTTTCAATGATACACTGCATATTACGTTATATTATAAGGTATTTTGAATGATACACTGCATATTGCGTTATATTATAAGGTATTTTCATTGATAGACTAGAATTACCATATATTCTAAGGTATTTTCAATGATACACTGCATATTACGTTAAATTATAAGGTATTTTCAATGATACGCTGCATATTACGTTTTATTATAAGGTATTTTCGATGATACACTGCATATTACGTTATATTATTAGGTATTTTCAATGATACACTAAAAAATTACGATATATTATAAGGTATTTCCAATGATACTCTGCATATTACGTTATATTATAAGGTATTTTCAATGATACACTAAAAAATTACGATATATTATAAGGTATTTCCAATGATACTCTGCATATTACGTTATATTATAAGGAATTTTCAATGATACACTGCATATTACGTTATATTATAAGGTATTTTCATTGATAGCCTAGAATTACCATATATTCTAAGGTATTTCCAATGATACATTGCATATTACGTTATATTATAAGGTATTTTCAATGATACACTGCATATTATGTTATATTATAAGGTATTTTCAATGATACACAGAATGTTACGTTATATTATAAGGTATTTTCAATGATAAACTACTATATATTATAAGGTATTTTCAATGATACACTGCATATTACGTTATATTATAAGGTATTTTCAATGATACACTGCATATTACGATATATTATAATGTATTTTCAATGATACACTGCATATTACGTTATATTATAAGGTATTTTCAATGATACACTGCATATTACGTTATATTATAAGGTATTTTCATTGATACACTACAAATTACCATATATTATAAGGTATCTTCAATGATACACTGCATATTACGTTATATTATAAGGTATTCTCAATGATAAACTACTATATATTATAAGGTATTTTCAATGATACACTACAAATTACGTTATATTATAAGGTATTTTCAATGATACACAGCATATTACGTTATATTATAAGGTATTTTCAATGATACACTGCATATTACGTTATATTATAAGGTATTATCAATGATGCACTGCATATTACGTTATACTATAAGGTATTTTCAATGATACACTACAAATTACGATATATTATAAGGTATTTGCAATGATACACTGCAATATTACGTTGTATTATAAGGTATTTTCATTGATAGACTAGAATTACCATATATTCTAAGGTATTTCCAATGATACATTGCATATTACGTTATATTATAAGGTATTTTCTATGATACACTGCATATTATGTTATATTATAAGGTATTTTCAATGATACACAGAATGTTACGTTATATTATAAGGTATTTTCAATGATAAACTACTATATATTATAAGGTATTTTCAATGATACACTGCATATTACGTTATATTATAAGGTATTTTCAATGATACACTGCATATTACGTTATATTATAATGTATTTTCAATGATACACTGCATATTACGTTATATTATAAGGTATTTTCAATGATACACTGCATATTACGTTATATTATAAGGTATTTTCATTGATACACTACAAATTACCATATATTATAAGGTATCTTCAATGATACACTGCATATTACGTTATATTATAAGGTATTCTCAATGATAAACTACTATATATTATAAGGTATTTTCAATGATACACTACAAATTACGTTATATTATAAGGTATTTTCAATGATACACTGCATATTATGTTATATTATAAGGTATTTTCAATGATACACAGAATGTTACGTTATATTATAAGGTATTTTCAATGATAAACTACTATATATTATAAGGTATTTTCAATGATACACTGCATATTACGTTATATTATAAGGTATTTTCAATGATACACTGCATATTACGATATATTATAATGTATTTTCAATGATACACTGCATATTACGTTATATTATAAGGTATTTTCAATGATACACTGCATATTACGTTATATTATAAGGTATTTTCATTGATACACTACAAATTACCATATATTATAAGGTATCTTCAATGATACACTGCATATTACGTTATATTATAAGGTATTCTCAATGATAAACTACTATATATTATAAGGTATTTTCAATGATACACTACAAATTACGTTATATTATAAGGTATTTTCAATGATACACAGCATATTACGTTATATTATAAGGTATTTTCAATGATACACTGCATATTACGTTATATTATAAGGTATTATCAATGATGCACTGCATATTACGTTATACTATAAGGTATTTTCAATGATACACTACAAATTACGATATATTATAAGGTATTTGCAATGATACACTGCAATATTACGTTGTATTATAAGGTATTTTCATTGATAGACTAGAATTACCATATATTCTAAGGTATTTCCAATGATACATTGCATATTACGTTATATTATAAGGTATTTTCTATGATACACTGCATATTATGTTATATTATAAGGTATTTTCAATGATACACAGAATGTTACGTTATATTATAAGGTATTTTCAATGATAAACTACTATATATTATAAGGTATTTTCAATGATACACTGCATATTACGTTATATTATAAGGTATTTTCAATGATACACTGCATATTACGTTATATTATAATGTATTTTCAATGATACACTGCATATTACGTTATATTATAAGGTATTTTCAATGATACACTGCATATTACGTTATATTATAAGGTATTTTCATTGATACACTACATATTACCATATATTATAAGGTATCTTCAATGATACACTGCATATTACGTTATATTATAAGGTATTCTCAATGATAAACTACTATATATTATAAGGTATTTTCAATGATACACTACAAATTACGTTATATTATAAGGTATTTTCAATGATACACTGCATATTACGTTATATTATAAGGTATTTTCAATGATACACTACAAATTACGATATATTATAAGGTATTTTCAATGATACACTGCATATTACGTTATATTATAATGTATTTTCAATGATACACTGCATATTACGTTATATTATAAGGTATTTTCAATGATACACTGCATATTACGTCATATTATTAGGTATTTTCAATGATACACTAAAAAATTACGATATATTATAAGGTATTTTCAACGATACACAGCATATTACGTTATATTATAAGGTATTTTCAATGATAAACTACTATATATTATAAGGTATTTTCAATGATACACTACAAATTACGATATATTATAAGGTATTTTCACTGATACACTGCATATTACGTTATATTATAAGGTATTTTCATTGATAGACTAGAATTAGCATATATTCTAAGGTATTTTCAATGATACACAGCATATTACGTTATATTATAAGGTATTTTCAATGATACACTGCATATTACGTTATATTATAAGGTATTATCAATGATGCACTGCATATTACGTTATACTATAAGGTATTTTCAATGATACACTACAAATTACGATATATTATAAGGTATTTGCAATGATACACTGCATATTACGTTATATTATAAGATATTTTCATTGATAGACTAGAATTACCATATATTCTAAGGTATTTTCAATGATACACTGCATATTACGTTATATTATTAGGTATTTTCAATGATACACTACAAATTACGATATATTATAAGGTATTTTCAATGATACACAGCATATTACGTTATATTATAAGGTATTTTCAATGATAAACTACTATATATTATAAGGTATTTTCAATGATACACTACAAATTACGATATATTGTAAGGTATTTTCACTGATACACTGCATATTACGTTATATTATAAGGTATTTTCATTGATAGACTAGAATTACCATATATTCTAAGGTATTTTCAATGATACACTGCATATTACGTTATATTTTAAGGTATTATCAATGATACACTGCATATTACGTTATATTATAAGGTATTTTCAATGATAAACTACTATATATTATGAGGTATTTTCAATGATACACTACAAATTACGATATATTATAAGGTATTTTCACTGATACACTGCATATTACGTTATATTATAAGGTATTTTCATTGATAGACTAGAATTAGCATATATTCTAAGGTATTTTCAATGATACACTGCATATTACGTTATATTATAAGGTATTTTCAATGATACACTGCATATTACGTTATATTATAAGGTATTTTCAATGATACACTGCATATTACGTTTTATTATAAGGTATTTTCAATGATACACAGCATATTACGTCATATTATAAGGTATTTTCAATGATAAACTACTATATATTACAAGGTAGTTTCAATGATACACTACAAATTACGATATATTATAAGGTATTTTCAATGATACACTGCATATTACTTTATATTATAAGGTATTTTCAATGATACACTGCATATTACGTTATATCATAAGGTATTTTCAATGATACACGGCATATTACGTTATATTATAAGGTATTTTCAATGATACACTGCATATTACGTTATATTATAAGGTATTTTCAATGATACACTGCAATATTACGTTGTATTATAAGGTATTTTCATTGATAGACTAGAATTACCATATATTCTAAGGTATTTTCAATGATACACTGCATATTACGTTGTACTATATGGTATTTTCAATGATACACTACAAATTACGATATATTATAAGGTATTTTCAATGATACACTGCAATATTACGTTGTATTATAAGGTATTTTCATTGATAGACTAGAATTACCATATATTCTAAGGTATTTTCAATGATACACTGCATATTACGTTTTATTATAAGGTATTTTCAATGATACACTGCATATTACGTTATACTATAAGGTATTTTCAATGATACACTACAAATTACGATATATTATAAGGTATTTGCAATGATACACTGCATATTACGTTATATTATAAGGTATTTTCAATGATACACTGCATATTACGTTATATCATAAGGTATTTTCAATGATACACTGCATATTACGTTATATTATAAGGTATTTTCAATGATAAACTACTATATATTATAAGGTATTTTCTATGATACACTACAAATTACGATATATTATAAGGTATTTTCACTGATACACTGCATATTACGTTATATTATAAGGTATTTTCAATGATACACTGCATATTACGTTATATTATAAGGTATTTTCAATGATACACTGCATATTACGTTTTATTATAAGGTATTTTCAATGATACACAGCATATTACGTTATATTATAAGGTATTTTCAATGATAAACTACTATATATTACAAGGTAGTTTCAATGATACACTACAAATTACGATATATTATAAGGTATTTTCAATGATACACTGCATATTACTTTATATTATAAGGTATTTTCAATGATACACTGCATATTACGTTATATCATAAGGTATTTTCAATGATACACGGCATATTACGTTATATTATAAGGTATTTTCAATGATACACTGCATATTACGTTATATTATAAGGTATTTTCAATGATGCACTGCATATTACGTTATACTATATGGTATTTTCAATGATACACTACAAATTACGATATATTATAAGGTATTTTCAATGATACACTGCAATATTACGTTGTATTATAAGGTATTTTCATTGATAGACTAGAATTACCATATATTCTAAGGTATTTTCAATGATACACTGCATATTACGTTTTATTATAAGGTATTTTCAATGATACACTGCATATTACGTTATACTATAAGGTATTTTCAATGGTACACTGCATATTACGTTATATTATTAGGTATTTCCAATGATACACTGCATATTACGTTATATTATAAGGTATTTTCATTGATAGACTAGAATTACCATATATTCTAAGGTATTTTCAATGATACACTGCATATTACGTTATATTATAAGGTATTTTCAATGATACACTGCATATTACGTTATATTATAAGGTATTTTCAATGGTACACTGCATATTACGTTATATTATAAGGTATTTTCAATGATACACTGCATATTACGTTTTAATATAAGGTATTGTAAATGATACACTGCATATTACGTTATATTATAAGGTATTATCAATGATACACTGCATATTACGTTATATTATAAGGTATTTTCAATGATACACTGCATATTGCGTTATTTTATAAAGTATTTTCATTGATAGACTAGAATTACCATATATTCTAAGGTATTTTCAATGATACACTGCATATTACGTTATATTATAAGGTATTTTCAATGATAAACTACTACATATTATAAGGTATTTTCAATGATACACTACAAATTACGTTTTATTATAAGGTATTTTCAATGATACACAGCATATTACGTCATATTATAAGGTATTTTCAATGATAAACTACTATATATTACAAGGTAGTTTCAATGATACACTACAAATTACGATATATTATAAGGTATTTTCAATGATGCACTGCATATTACGTTATACTATATGGTATTTTCAATGATACACTACAAATTACGATATATTATAAGGTATTTTCAATGATAAACTACTATATATTACAAGGTAGTTTCAATGATACACTACAAATTACGATATATTATAAGGTATTTTCAATGATACACTGCATATTACTTTATATTATAAGGTATTTTCAATGATACACTGCATATTACGTTATATCATAAGGTATTTTCAATGATACACGGCATATTACGTTATATTATAAGGTATTTTCAATGATACACTGCATATTACGTTATACTATAAGGTATTTTCAATGATACACTACAAATTACGATATATTATAAGGTATTTGCAATGATACACTGCATATTACGTTATATTCTAAGGTATTTTCAATGATACACTGCATATTACGTTATATTATAAGGTATTTTCAATGATACACTGCATATTACGTTATATTATAAGGTATTTTCAATGGTACACTGCATATTACGTTATATTATAAGGTATTTTCAATGATACACTGCATATTACGTTTTAATATAAGGTATTTTCAATGATACACTGCATATTACGTTATATTATAAGGTATTATCAATGATACACTGCATATTACGTTATATTATAAGGTATTTTCAATGATACACTGCATATTGCGTTATTTTATAAGGTATTTTCATTGATAGACTAGAATTACCATATATTCTAAGGTATTTTCAATGATACACTGCATATTACGTTATATTATAAGGTATTTTCAATGATAAACTACTATATATTATAAGGTATTTTCTATGATACACTACAAATTACGATATATTATAAGGTATTTTCACTGATACACTGCATATTACGTTATATTATAAGGTATTTTCAATGATACACTGCATATTACGTTATATTATAAGGTATTTTCAATGATACACTGCATATTACGTTTTATTATAAGGTATTTTCAATGATACACAGCATATTACGTCATATTATAAGGTATTTTCAATGATAAACTACTATATATTACAAGGTAGTTTCAATGATACACTACAAATTACGATATATTATAAGGTATTTTCAATGATACACTGCATATTACTTTATATTATAAGGTATTTTCAATGATACACTGCATATTACGTTATATCATAAGGTATTTTCAATGATACACTGCATATTACGTTATATTATAAGGTATTTTCAATGATACACTGCATATTACGTTATATTATAAGATATTTTCAATGATGCACTGCATATTACGTTATACTATATGGTATTTTCAATGATACACTACAAATTACGATATATTATAAGGTATTTTCAATGATACACTGCAATATTACGTTGTATTATAAGGTATTTTCATTGATAGACTAGAATTACCATATATTCTAAGGTATTTTCAATGATACACTGCATATTACGTTTTATTATAAGGTATTTTCAATGATACACTGCATATTACGTTATACTATAAGGTATTTTCTATGATACACTACAAATTACGATATATTATAAGGTATTTTCAATGATACACTGCATATTACGTTATATTATAAGGTATTTTCACTGATACACTGCATATTACGTTATATCATAAGGTATTTTCAATGATACACTGCATATTACGTTATATTATAAGGTATTTTCAATGATACACTGCATATTACGTTTTATTATAAGGTATTTTCAATGATACACAGCATATTACGTCATATTATAAGGTATTTTCAATGATAAACTACTATATATTACAAGGTAGTTTCAATGATACACTACAAATTACGATATATTATAAGGTATTTTCAATGATACACTACAAATTACGATATATTATAAGGTATTTGCAATGATACACTGCATATTACGTTATATTATAAGGTATTTTCAATGATACACTGCATATTACGTTATATCATAAGGTATTTTCAATGATACACGGCATATTACGTTATATTCTAAGGTATTTTCAATGATACACTGCATATTACGTTATATTATAAGGTATTTTCAATGATACACTGCATATTACGTTATATTATAAGGTATTTTCAATGATACACTGCATATTGCGTTATTTTATAAGGTATTTTCATTGATAGACTAGAATTACCATATATTCTAAGGTATTTTCAATGATACACTGCATATTACGTTATATTATAAGGTATTTTCAATGATAAACTACTATATATTATAAGGTATTTTATATGATACACTACAAATTACGATATATTATAAGGTATTTTCACTGATACACTGCATATTACGTTATATTATAAGGTATTTTCAATGATACACTGCATATTACGTTATATTATAAGGTATTTTCAATGATACACTGCATATTACGTTTTAATATAAGGTATTGTAAATGATACACTGCATATTACGTTATATTATAAGGTATTATCAATGATACACTACAAATTACGATATATTATAAGGTATTTGCAATGATACACTGCATATTACGTTATATTCTAAGGTATTTTCAATGATACACTGCATATTACGTTATATTATAAGGTATTTTCAATGATACACTGCATATTACGTTATATTATAAGGTATTTTCAATGGTACACTGCATATTACGTTATATTATAAGGTATTTTCAATGATACACTGCATATTACGTTTTAATATAAGGTATTTTCAATGATACACTGCATATTACGTTATATTATAAGGTATTATCAATGATACACTGCATATTACGTTATATTATAAGGTATTTTCAATGATACACTGCATATTGCGTTATTTTATAAGGTATTTTCATTGATAGACTAGAATTACCATATATTCTAAGGTATTTTCAATGATACACTGCATATTACGTTATATTATAAGGTATTTTCAATGATAAACTACTATATATTATAAGGTATTTTCTATGATACACTACAAATTACGATATATTATAAGGTATTTTCACTGATACACTGCATATTACGTTATATTATAAGGTATTTTCAATGATACACTGCATATTACGTTATATTATAAGGTATTTTCAATGATACACTGCATATTACGTTTTATTATAAGGTATTTTCAATGATACACAGCATATTACGTCATATTATAAGGTATTTCAATGATAAACTACTATATATTACAAGGTAGTTTCAATGATACACTACAAATTACGATATATTATAAGGTATTTTCAATGATACACTGCATATTACTTTATATTATAAGGTATTTTCAATGATACACTGCATATTACGTTATATCATAAGGTATTTTCAATGATACACTGCATATTACGTTATATTATAAGGTATTTTCAATGATACACTGCATATTACGTTATATTATAAGATATTTTCAATGATGCACTGCATATTACGTTATACTATATGGTATTTTCAATGATACACTACAAATTACGATATATTATAAGGTATTTTCAATGATACACTGCAATATTACGTTGTATTATAAGGTATTTTCATTGATAGACTAGAATTACCATATATTCTAAGGTATTTTCAATGATACACTGCATATTACGTTTTATTATAAGGTATTTTCAATGATACACTGCATATTACGTTATACTATAAGGTATTTTCTATGATACACTACAAATTACGATATATTATAAGGTATTTGCAATGATACACTGCATATTACGTTATATTATAAGGTATTTTCACTGATACACTGCATATTACGTTATATCATAAGGTATTTTCAATGATACACTGCATATTACGTTATATTATAAGGTATTTTCAATGATACACTGCATATTACGTTTTATTATAAGGTATTTTCAATGATACACAGCATATTACGTCATATTATAAGGTATTTTCAATGATAAACTACTATATATTACAAGGTAGTTTCAATGATACACTACAAATTACGATATATTATAAGGTATTTTCAATGATACACTACAAATTACGATATATTATAAGGTATTTGCAATGATACACTGCATATTACGTTATATTATAAGGTATTTTCAATGATACACTGCATATTACGTTATATCATAAGGTATTTTCAATGATACACGGCATATTACGTTATATTCTAAGGTATTTTCAATGATACACTGCATATTACGTTATATTATAAGGTATTTTCAATGATACACTGCATATTACGTTATATTATAAGGTATTTTCAATGATACACTGCATATTGCGTTATTTTATAAGGTATTTTCATTGATACACTGCATATTACGTTTTAATATAAGGTATTGTAAATGATACACTGCATATTACGTTATATTATAAGGTATTATCAATGATACACTGCATATTACGTTTTATTATAAGGTATTTTCAATGATACACTGCATATTACGTTTTATTATAAGGTAATTTCGATTGATACACTGCATATTACGTTATATTATTAGGTATTTTCAATGATACACTAAAAAATTACGATATATTATAAGGTATTTCCAATGATACTCTGCATATTACGTTATATTATAAGGTATTTTCAATGATACACTGCATATTACGTTATACTATAAGGTATTTTCAATGATACACTACAAATTACGATATATTATAAGGTATTTGCAATGATACACTGCATATTACGTTATATTCTAAGGTATTTTCAATGATACACTGCATATTACGTTATATTATAAGGTATTTTCAATGATACACTGCATATTACGTTATATTATAAGGTATTTTCAATGGTACACTGCATATTACGTTATATTATAAGGTATTTTCAATGATACACTGCATATTACGTTTTAATATAAGGTATTTTCAATGATACACTGCATATTACGTTATATTATAAGGTATTATCAATGATACACTGCATATTACGTTATATTATAAGGTATTTTCAATGATACACTGCATATTGCGTTATTTTATAAGGTATTTTCATTGATAGACTAGAATTACCATATATTCTAAGGTATTTTCAATGATACACTGCATATTACGTTATATTATAAGGTATTTTCAATGATAAACTACTATATATTATAAGGTATTTTCTATGATACACTACAAATTACGATATATTATAAGGTATTTTCACTGATACACTGCATATTACGTTATATTATAAGGTATTTTCAATGATACACTGCATATTACGTTATATTATAAGGTATTTTCAATGATACACTGCATATTACGTTTTATTATAAGGTATTTTCAATGATACACAGCATATTACGTCATATTATAAGGTATTTTCAATGATAAACTACTATATATTACAAGGTAGTTTCAATGATACACTACAAATTACGATATATTATAAGGTATTTTCAATGATACACTGCATATTACTTTATATTATAAGGTATTTTCAATGATACACTGCATATTACGTTATATCATAAGGTATTTTCAATGATACACGGCATATTACGTTATATTATAAGGTATTTTCAATGATACACTGCATATTACGTTATATTATAAGATATTTTCAATGATGCACTGCATATTACGTTATACTATATGGTATTTTCAATGATACACTACAAATTACGATATATTATAAGGTATTTTCAATGATACACTGCAATATTACGTTGTATTATAAGGTATTTTCATTGATAGACTAGAATTACCATATATTCTAAGGTATTTTCAATGATACACTGCATATTACGTTTTATTATAAGGTATTTTCAATGATACACTGCATATTACGTTATACTATAAGGTATTTTCTATGATACACTACAAATTACGATATATTATAAGGTATTTGCAATGATACACTGCATATTACGTTATATTATAAGGTATTTTCACTGATACACTGCATATTACGTTATATCATAAGGTATTTTCAATGATACACTGCATATTACGTTATATTATAAGGTATTTTCAATGATACACTGCATATTACGTTATATTATAAGGTATTTTCAATGATACACTGCATATTACGTTATACTATAAGGTATTTTCAATGATACACTGCATATTACGTTTTAATATAAGGTATTTTCAATGATACACTGCATATTACGTTATATTATAAGGTATTATCAATGATACACTGCATATTACGTTATATTATAAGGTATTTTCAATGATACACTGCATATTGCGTTATTTTATAAGGTATTTTCATTGATAGACTAGAATTACCATATATTCTAAGGTATTTTCAATGATACACTGCATATTACGTTATATTATAAGGTATTTTCAATGATAAACTACTATATATTATAAGGTATTTTCTATGATACACTACAAATTAAGATATATTATAAGGTATTTTCACTGATACACTGCATATTACGTTATATTATAAGGTATTTTCAATGATACACTGCATATTACGTTATATTATAAGGTATTTTCAATGATACACTGCATATTACGTTTTATTATAAGGTATTTTCAATGATACACAGCATATTACGTCATATTATAAGGTATTTTCAATGATAAACTACTATATATTACAAGGTAGTTTCAATGATACACTACAAATTACGATATATTATAAGGTATTTTCAATGATACACTGCATATTACTTTATATTATAAGGTATTTTCAATGATACACTGCATATTACGTTATATCATAAGGTATTTTCAATGATACACGGCATATTACGTTATATTATAAGGTATTTTCAATGATACACTGCATATTACGTTATATTATAAGATATTTTCAATGATGCACTGCATATTACGTTATACTATATGGTATTTTCAATGATACACTACAAATTACGATATATTATAAGGTATTTTCAATGATACACTGCAATATTACGTTGTATTATAAGGTATTTTCATTGATAGACTAGAATTACCATAAATTCTAAGGTATTTTCAATGATACACTGCATATTACGTTTTATTATAAGGTATTTTCAATGATACACTGCATATTACGTTATACTATAAGGTATTTTCTATGATACACTACAAATTACGATATATTATAAGGTATTTGCAATGATACACTGCATATTACGTTATATTATAAGGTATTTTCAATGATACACTGCATATTACGTTATATCATAAGGTATTTTCAATGATACACTGCATATTACGTTATATTATAAGGTATTTTCAATGATAAACTACTATATATTATAAGGTATTTTCAATGATACACTACAAATTACGATATATTATAAGGTATTTTCACTGATACACTGCATATTACGTTATATTATAAGGTATTTTCAATGATACACTGCATATTACGTTATATTATAAGGTATTTTCAATGATAAACTACTATATATTATAAGGTATTTTCTATGATACACTACAAATTACGATATATTATAAGGTATTTTCACTGATACACTGCATATTACGTTATATTATAAGGTATTTTCAATGATACACTGCATATTACGTTATATTATAAGGTATTTTCAATGATACACTGCATATTACGTTTTATTATAAGGTATTTTCAATGATACACAGCATATTACGTCATATTATAAGGTATTTTCAATGATAAACTACTATATATTACAAGGTAGTTTCAATGATACACTACAAATTACGATATATTATAAGGTATTTTCAATGATACACTGCATATTACTTTATATTATAAGGTATTTTCAATGATACACTGCATATTACGTTATATCATAAGGTATTTTCAATGATACACGGCATATTACGTTATATTATAAGGTATTTTCAATGATACACTGCATATTACGTTATATTATAAGATATTTTCAATGATGCACTGCATATTACGTTATACTATATGGTATTTTCAATGATACACTACAAATTACGATATATTATAAGGTATTTTCAATGATACACTGCAATATTACGTTGTATTATAAGGTATTTTCATTGATAGACTAGAATTACCATATATTCTAAGGTATTTTCAATGATACACTGCATATTACGTTTTATTATAAGGTATTTTCAATGATACACTGCATATTACGTTATACTATAAGGTATTTTCTATGATACACTACAAATTACGATATATTATAAGGTATTTGCAATGATACACTGCATATTACGTTATATTATAAGGTATTTTCAATGATACACTGCATATTACGTTATATCATAAGGTATTTTCAATGATACACTGCATATTACGTTATATTATAAGGTATTTTCAATGATAAACTACTATATATTATAAGGTATTTTCAATGATACACTACAAATTACGATATATTATAAGGTATTTTCACTGATACACTGCATATTACGTTATATTATAAGGTATTTTCAATGATACACTGCATATTACGTTATATTATAAGGTATTTTCACTGATACACAGCATATTACGTTATATTATAAGGTATTTTCAATGATAAACTACTATATATTACAAGGTAGTTTCAATGATACACTACAAATTACGTTATATTATAAGGTATTTTCAATGATACACTGCATATTACGTCATATTATTAGGTATTTTCAATGATACACTAAAAAATTACGATATATTATAAGGTATTTTCAACGATACACAGCATATTACGTTATATTATAAGGTATTTTCAATGATAAACTACTATATATTATAAGGTATTTTCAATGATACACTACAAATTACGATATATTATAAGGTATTTTCAATGATACACTGCATATTACGTTATATTATAAGGTATTTTCAATGATACACTGCATATTACGTTTTATTATAAGGTATTTTCAATGATACACAGCATATTACGTCATATTATAAGGTATTTTCAATGATAAACTACTATATATTACAAGGTAGTTTCAATGATACACTACAAATTACGATATATTATAAGGTATTTTCAATGATACACTGCATATTACTTTATATTATAAGGTATTTTCAATGATACACTGCATATTACGTTATATCATAAGGTATTTTCAATGATACACGGCATATTACGTTATATTATAAGGTATTTTCAATGATACACTGCATATTACGTTATATTATAAGATATTTTCAATGATGCACTGCATATTACGTTATACTATATGGTATTTTCAATGATACACTACAAATTACGACATATTATAAGGTATTTTCAATGATACACTGCAATATTACGTTGTATTATAAGGTATTTTCATTGATAGACTAGAATTACCATATATTCTAAGGTATTTTCAATGATACACTGCATATTACGTTTTATTATAAGGTATTTTCAATGATACACTGCATATTACGTTATACTATAAGGTATTTTCAATGATACACTACAAATTACGATATATTATAAGGTATTTGCAATGATACACTGCATATTACGTTATATTATAAGGTATTTTCAATGATACACTGCATATTACGTTATATCATAAGGTATTTTCAATGATACACTGCATATTACGTTATATTATAAGGTATTTTCAATGATAAACTACTATATATTATAAGGTATTTTCAATGATACACTACAAATTACGATATATTATAAGGTATTTTCACTGATACACTGCATATTACGTTATATTATAAGGTATTTTCAATGATACACTGCATATTACGTTATATTATAAGGTATTTTCAATGATACACTGCATATTACGTTTTATTATAAGGTATTTTCAATGATAAACTACTATATATTATAAGGTATTTTCAATAATACACTACAAATTACGATATATTATAAGGTATTTTCACTGATACACAGCATATTACGTTATATTATAAGGTATTTTCAATGATAAACTACTATATATTACAAGGTAGTTTCAATGATACACTACAAATTACGATATATTATAAGGTATTTTCACTGATACACTGCATATTACTTTATATTATAAGGTATTTTCAATGATACACTGCATATTACGTTATATTATAAGGTATTTTCAATGATACACTGCATATTACGTTATATTATAAGGTATTTTCAATGATACACAGAATATTACGTTATATTATAAGGTATTTTCAATGATAAACTACTATATATTACAAGGTATTTTCAATGATACACTGCATATTACGTTATATTATAAGGTATTTTCAATGATACACCGCTATATTACGTTATATTATAATGTATTTTCAATGATACACTGCATATTACGTTATATTATAAGGTATTTTCAATGATACACAGAATATTACGTTATATTATAAGGTATTTTCAATGATAAACTACTATATATTACAAGGTATTTTCAATGATACACTGCATATTACGTTATATTATAAGGTATTTTCAATGATACACCGCATATTACGTTATATTATAATGTATTTTCAATGATACACTGCATATTACGTTATATTATAAGGTATTTTCAATGATACACTGCATATTACGTTATATTATAAGGTATTTTCATTGATACACTACAAATTACCATATATTATGAGGTATCTTCAATGATACAGTGCATATTACGTTATATTATAAGGTATTTTCAATGATACACTGCATATTACGTTATATTATAAGGTATTTTCAATGATACACTACAAATTACGATATATTATAAGGTATTTTCAATGATACACTGCATATTACGTTATATTATAATGTATTTTCAATGATACACTGCATATTACGTTATATTATAAGGTATTTTCAATGATACACTGCATATTACGTTATATTATAAGGTATTTTCAGTGATAGCCTAGAATTACCATATATTCTACGGTATTTCCAATGATACATTGCATATTACGTTATATTATAAGGTATTTTCAATGATACACTGCATATTACGTTATATTATAAGGTATTTTCAATGATACACTGCATATTACGTTATATTATAAGGTATTTTCAATGATACACAGCATATTACGTTACATTATAAGGTATTTTCAATGATAAACTACTATATATTACAAGGTAGTTTCAATGATACACTACAAATTACGATATATTATAAGGTATTTTCAATGGTACACTGCATATTACGTTATATTATAATGTATTTTCAATGATACACTGCATATTACGTTATATTATAAGGTATTTTCAATGATACAGTGCATATTACGTTATATTATAAGGTATTTTCATTGATAGCCTAGAATTACCATATATTCTAAGGTATTTCCAATGATACATTGCATATTACGTTATATTATAAGGCAATGATACACAGAATGTTACGTTATATTATAAGGTATTTTCAATGATAAACTACTATATATTATAAGGTATTTTCAATGATACACTGCATATTACGTTATATTATAAGGTATTTTCAATGATACACAGCATATTACGTTACATTATAAGGTATTTTCAATGATAAACTAGTATATATTACAAGGTAGTTTCAATGATACACTACAAATTACGATAGATTATAAGGTATTTTCAATGATACACTGCATATTACTTTATATTATAAGGTATTTTCATTGATACACTACAAATTACGATATATTATAAGGTATTTTCAATGATACACAGCATATTACGTTATATTATTAGGTATTTTCAATGATACACTAAAAAATTACGATATATTATGAGGTATCTTCAATGATACACTGCATATTACGTTATATTATAAGGTATTTTCAATGATACACCGCATATTACGTTATATTATAATGTATTTTCAATGATACACTGCATATTACGTTATATTATAAGGTATTTTCAATGATACACTGCATATTACTTTATATTATAAGGTATTTTCATTGATACACTACAAATTACGATATATTATAAGGTATTTTCAATGATACACAGCATATTACGTTATATTATTAGGTATTTTCAATGATACACTAAAAAATTACGATATATTATGAGGTATCTTCAATGATACACTGCATATTACGTTATATTATAAGGTATTTTCAATGATACACCGCATATTACGTTATATTATAATGTATTTTCAATGATACACTGCATATTACGTTATATTATAAGGTATTTTCAATGATACACTGCATATTACGTTATATTATAAGGTATTTTCATTGATACACTACAAATTACCATATATTATGAGGTATCTTCAATGATACACTGCATATTACGTTATATTATAAGGTATTCTCAATGATAAACTACTATATATTATAAGGTATTTTCAATGATACACTGAATATTACATTACATTATAAGGTATTTTCAATGATACACTGCATATTACGTTATACTATAAGGTATTTTCAATGATACACTACACATTACGATATATTATAAGGTATTTTCAATGATACACTGCATATTACGTTATATGAGAAGGTATTTTCATTGATACACTACAAATTACGATATATTATAAGGTATTTTCAATGATACACTGCATATTACGTTTTATTATAAGGTATTTTCAGTGATAAACTACTATATATTACAAGGTAGTTTCAATGATACACTACAAATTACCATATATTCTAAGGTATTTTCAATGATACACTGCATATTACGTTATATTATAATGTATTTTCAAAGATACACTGCATATTACGTTATATTATAATGTATTTTCAATGATACACTGCATATTATGTTATATTATAAGTTATTTTCAATGATACACAGAATATTACGTTATATTATAATGTATTTTCAATGATACACTGCATATTACGTTATATTATAAGGTATTTTCAATGATACAGTGCATATTACGTTATATTATAAGGTATTTTCATTGATAGCCTAGAATTACCATATATTCTAAGGTATTTCCAATGATACATTGCATATTACGTTATATTATAAGGCAATGATACACAGAATGTTACGTTATATTATAAGGTATTTTCAATGATAAACTACTATATATTATAAGGTATTTTCAATGATACACTGCATATTACGTTATATTATAAGGTATTTTCAATGATACACAGCATATTACGTTACATTATAAGGTATTTTCAATGATAAACTAGTATATATTACAAGGTAGTTTCAATGATACACTACAAATTACGATAGATTATAAGGTATTTTCAATGATACACTGCATATTACTTTATATTATAAGGTATTTTCATTGATACACTACAAATTACGATATATTATAAGGTATTTTCAATGATACAGTGCATATTACGTTATATTATAAGGTATTTTCATTGATAGCCTAGAATTACCATATATTCTAAGGTATTTCCAATGATACATTGCATATTACGTTATATTATAAGGCAATGATACACAGAATGTTACGTTATATTATAAGGTATTTTCAATGATAAACTACTATATATTATAAGGTATTTTCAATGATACACTGCATATTACGTTATATTATAAGGTATTTTCAATGATACACAGCATATTACGTTACATTATAAGGTATTTTCAATGATAAACTAGTATATATTACAAGGTAGTTTCAATGATACACTACAAATTACGATAGATTATAAGGTATTTTCAATGATACACTGCATATTACTTTATATTATAAGGTATTTTCAATGATACACTACAAATTACGATATATTATAAGGTATTTTCAATGATACACAGCATATTACGTTATATTATTAGGTATTTTCAATGATACACTAAAAAATTACGATATATTATGAGGTATCTTCAATGATACACTGCATATTACGTTATATTATAAGGTATTTTCAATGATACACCGCATATTACGTTATATTATAATGTATTTTCAATGATACACTGCATATTACGTTATATTATAAGGTATTTTCAATGATACACTGCATATTACGTTATATTATAAGGTATTTTCATTGATACACTACAAATTACCATATATTATGAGGTATCTTCAATGATACACTGCATATTACGTTATATTATAAGGTATTCTCAATGATAAACTACTATATATTATAAGGTATTTTCAATGATACACTGAATATTACATTACATTATAAGGTATTTTCAATGATACACTGCATATTACGTTATACTATAAGGTATTTTCAATGATACACTACACATTACGATATATTATAAGGTATTTTCAATGATACACTGCATATTACGTTATATGAGAAGGTATTTTCATTGATACACTACAAATTACGATATATTATAAGGTATTTTCAATGATACACTGCATATTACGTTTTATTATAAGGTATTTTCAATGATACATTGCATATTACGTTATATTATAAGGTATTTTCAGTGATAAACTACTATATATTACAAGGTAGTTTCAATGATACACTACAAATTACCATATATTATAATGTATTTTCAATGATACACTGCATATTACGTTATATTATAATGTATTTTCAATGATACACTGCATATTATGTTATATTATAAGTTATTTTCAATGATACACAGAATAATACGTTAAATTACCATATATTATAAGGTATCTTCAATGATACACTGCATATTACGTTATATTATAAGGTATTTTCAAAGATACACTACAAATAACGATATATTATAAGGTATTTTCAATGATACACTGCATATTACGTTATATTATAAGGTATTTTCATTGACAGACTAGAATTACCATATATTATAAGGTATTTTCAATGATACACTGCATATTACGTTATATTATAAGGTATTTTCAATGATAGACTAGAATTACCATATATTCTAAGGTATTTTCAACGATAAACTACAAATTACGATATATTATAAGGTATTTTCAATGATACACTGCATATTACGTTATATTATAAGGTATTTTCAATGATACCCTGCATATTCCGTTATATTATAAGGTATTTTCAATGATACACTGCATATTACGTTATATTATAAGGTATTTTCATTGATAGACTAGAATTACCATATATTCTAAGGTATTTTCAATGATACACTACAAATTACGATATATTATAAGATATTTTCAATGATAACCTGCATATTACGTTATATTATAAGGTATTTTCAATGATACACTGCATATTACGTTATATTATAAGGTATTTTCATTGATCGACTAGAATTACCATATATTCTAAGGTATTTTCAATGATACACTGCATATTACGTTATATGGGAAGGTATTTTCAATGATACACTGCATATTACGTTATAGTATAAGGTATTTTCAATGATACACTGCATATTACGTTATATTATAAGGTATTTTCAATGATACACTACAAATTACGATATATTATAAGGTATTTTCAATGATACACTAGAATTACCATATATTCTAAGGTATTTTCAATGATACACTGCATATTACGTTATATTATAAGGTATTTTCAATGATAGACTAGAATTACCATATATTCTAAGGTATTTTCAATGATACACTACAAATTACGATATATTATAAGGTATTTTCAATTATACCCTGCATATTACGTTATATTATAATGTATTTTCAATGATAAACTGCATATTACGTTATATTATAAGGTATTTTCAATGATGCACTGCATATTACGTTATACGATAAGGTATTTTCATTGTTAGACTAGAATTACCATATATTCTAAGGTATTTTCAATGATACACTGCATATTACGTTATATGAGAAGGTATTTTCATTGATACACTACAAATTACGATATATTATAAGGTATTTTTAATGATACACTGCATATTACGTTATATGGGAAGGTATTTTCAATGATACACTGCATATTACGTTATATTATAAGGTATTTTCAATGATACACTGCATATTACGTTAGATTATAAGGTATTTTCAATGATACAGTACAAATTACGATATATTATAAGGTATTTTCAATGATACACTGCATATTACGTTATATGAGAAGGTATTTTCATTGATACACTACAAATTACGATATATTATAAGGTATTTTCAATGATACCCTGCATATTACGTTATATTATAAGGTATTTTCAATGATACACTGCATATTACGTTATATTATAAGGTATTTTCATTGATCGACTAGAATTACCATATATTCTAAGGTATTTTCAATGATACACTGCATATTACGTTATATGGGAAGGTATTTTCAATGATACACTGCATATTACGTTATAGTATAAGGTATTTTCAATGATACACTGCATATTACGTTATATTATAAGGTATTTTCAATGATACACTACAAATTACGATATATTATAAGGTATTTTCAATGATACACTAGAATTACCATATATTCTAAGGTATTTTCAATGATACACTGCATATTACGTTATATTATAAGGTATTTTCAATGATAGACTAGAATTACCATATATTCTAAGGTATTTTCAATGATACACTACAAATTACGATATATTATAAGGTATTTTCAATTATACCCTGCATATTACGTTATATTATAATGTATTTTCAATGATAAACTGCATATTACGTTATATTATAAGGTATTTTCAATGATGCACTGCATATTACGTTATACGATAAGGTATTTTCATTGTTAGACTAGAATTACCATATATTCTAAGGTATTTTCAATGATACACTGCATATTACGTTATATGAGAAGGTATTTTCATTGATACACTACAAATTACGATATATTATAAGGTATTTTTAATGATACACTGCATATTACGTTATATGGGAAGGTATTTTCAATGATACACTGCATATTACGTTATATTATAAGGTATTTTCAATGATACACTGCATATTACGTTAGATTATAAGGTATTTTCAATGATACAGTACAAATTACGATATATTATAAGGTATTTTCAATGATACACTGCATATTACGTTATATGAGAAGGTATTTTCATTGATACACTACAAATTACGATATATTATAAGGTATTTTCAATGATACCCTGCATATTACGTTATATTATAAGGTATTTTCAATGATACACTGCATATTACGTTATATCATAAGGTATTTTCATTGATAGACAAGAATTACCATATATTCAAAGGTATTTTCAATGATACACTGCATATTACGTTATATCATAAGGTATTTTCAATGATACACTGCATATTAAGTTATATTATAAGGTATTTTCAATGATAAACTACTATATATTATAAGGTATTTTCAATGATACACTGCATATTACGTTATATTATAAGGTATTTTCAAAGATACACTACAAATAACGATATATTATAAAGTATTTTCAATGATACACTGCATATTACGTTATATGAGAAGGTATTTTCATTGATACACTACAAATTACGATATATTATAAGGTATTTTCAATGATACACTGCATATTACGTTATATGGGAAGGTATTTTCAATGATACACTGCATATTACGTTATATTATAAGGTATTTTCAATGATACACTGCATATTACGTTATATTATAAGGTATTTTCAAAGATACACTGCATATTACGTTATATTATAAGGTATTTTCAATGATACACCGCTATATTACGTTATATTATAATGTATTTTCAATGATACACAGCATATTACGTTATATTATAAGGTATTTTCAATGATAAACTACTATATATTACAAGGTAGTTTCAATGATACACTACAAATTACGATATATTATAAGGTATTTTCAATGATACACTGCATATTACTTTATATTATAAGGTATTTTCAATGATACACTGCATATTACGTTATATCATAAGGTATTTTCAATGATACACGGCATATTACGTTATATTATAAGGTATTTTCAATGATACACTGCATATTACGTTATATTATAAGGTATTTTCAATGATACACTGCATATTACGTTTTATTATAAGGTATTTTCAATGATACACTGCATATTACGTTATACTATAAGGTATTTTCAATGATACACTACAAATTACGATATCTTATAAGGTATTTGCAATGATACACTGCATATTACGTTATATTATATGGTATTTTCAATGATACACTGCATATTACGTTATATCATAAGGTATTTTCAATGATACACGGCATATTACGTTATATTCTAAGGTATTTTCAATGATACACTGCATATTACGTTATATTATAAGGTATTTTCAATGATACACCGCATATTACGTTACATTATAAGGTATTTTCAATGATAAACTACTATATATTACAAGGTAGTTTCAATGATACACTGCATATTACGTTATATTATAAGGTATTTTCAATGATAAACTACTATATATTATAAGGTATTTTCTATGATACACTACAAATTACGATATATTATAAGGTATTTTCAATGATACACTGCATATTACTTTATATTATAAGGTATTTTCATTGATACACTACAAATTACGATATATTATAAGGTATTTTCAATGATACACAGCATATTACGTTATATTATTAGGTATTTTCAATGATACACTAAAAAATTACGATATATTATGACGTATCTTCAATGATACACTGCATATTACGTTATATTATAAGGTATTTTCAATGATACACCGCATATTACGTTATATTATAATGTATTTTCAATGATACACTGCATATTACGTTATATTATAAGGTATTTTCAATGATACACTGCATATTACGTTATATTATAAGGTATTTTCATTGATACACTACAAATTACCATATATTATGAGGTATCTTCAATGGTACACTGCATATTACGTTATATTATAAGGTATTCTCAATGATAAACTACTATATATTATAAGGTATTTTCAATGATACACTACAAATTACGATATATTATAAGGTATTTTAAATGATACACTGCATATTACGTTATATTATAAGGTATTTTCAATGATACACTACAAATTACGATATATTATAAGGTATTTTCAATGATACACTGCATATTACGTTATATTATAATGTATTTTCAATGATACACTGCATATTACGTTATATTCTAAGGTATTTTCAATGATACACTGCATATTACGTTATATTATAAGGTATTTTCAATGATACACCGCATATTACGTTACATTATAACGTATTTTCAATGATAAACTACTATATATTACAAGGTAGTTTCAATGATACACTACAAATTACGATAGATTATAAGGTATTTTCAATGATACACTGCATATTACTTTATATTATAAGGTATTTTCATTGATACACTACAAATTACGATATATTATAAGGTATTTTCAATGATACACAGCATATTACGTTATATTATTAGGTATTTTCAATGATACACTAAAAAATTACGATATATTATGAGGTATCTTCAATGATACACTGCATATTACGTTATATTATAAGGTATTTTCAATGATACACCGCATATTACGTTATATTATAATGTATTTTCAATGATACACTGCATATTACGTTATATTATAAGGTATTTTCAATGATACACTGCATATTACGTTATATTATAAGGTATTTTCATTGATACACTACAAATTACCATATATTATGAGGTATCTTCAATGGTACACTGCATATTACGTTATATTATAAGGTATTCTCAATGATAAACTACTATATATTATAAGGTATTTTCAATGATACACTACAAATTACGATATATTATAAGGTATTTTCAATGATACACTGCATATTACGTTATATTATAAGGTATTTTCAATGATACACTACAAATTACGATATATTATAAGGTATTTTCAATGATACACTGCATATTACGTTATATTATAATGTATTTTCAATGATACACTGCATATTACGTTATATAATAAGGTATTTTCAATGATACACTGCATATTACGTTATATTATAAGGTATTTTCATTGATAGCCTAGAATTACCATATATTCTAAGGTATTTCCAATGATACATTGCATATTACGTTATATTATAAGGTATTTTCAATGATACACTGCATATTACGTTATATTATAAGGTATTTTCAATGATACACTGCATATTACGTTATATTATAAGGTATTTTCAATGATACCCTGCATATTCCGTTATATTATAAGGTATTTTCAATGATACACTGCATATTACGTTATATTATAAGGTATTTTCAATGATACACTGCATATTACGTTATATTATAAGGTATTTTCAATGATACACAGAATATTACGTTATATTATAAGGTATTTTCATTGATACACTACAAATTACCATATATTATGAGGTATCTTCAATGATACAGTGCATATTACGTTATATTATAAGGTATTTTCAATGATACACTGCATATTACGTTATATTATAAGGTATTTTCAATGATACACTGCATATTACGTTATATTATAAGGTATTTTCATTGATAGACTAGAATTACCATATATTCTAAGGTATTTTCAATGATACACTGCATATTACGTTATATTATAAGGTATTTTCAATGATACACTGCATATTACGTTATATTATAAGGTATTTTCAATGATACACTACAAATTACGATATATTATAAGGTATTTTCAATTATACCCTGCATATTACGTTATATTATAAGGTATTTTCAATGATACACTGCATATTACGTTATATTATAAGGTATTTTCAATGATACACTGCATATTAAGTTATATTAAAAGGTATTTTCAATGATAAACTGCTATATATTATAAGGTATTTTCAATGATACACTGCATATTACGTTATATTATAAGGTATTTTCAATGATAAACTTCTATATATTATAAGGTATTTTCAATGATACACTGCATATTACGTTATATTATAAGGTATTTTCATTGATAGACTAGAATTACCATATATTCTAAGGTATTTTCAATGATACACTACAAATTACGATATATTATAAGGTATTTTCAATGATAACCTGCATATTACGTTATATTATAAGGTATTTTCAATGATACACTGCATATTACGTTATATTATAAGGTATTTTCATTGATCGACTAGAATTACCATATATTCTAAGGTATTTTCAATGATACACTGCATATTACGTTATATGGGAAGGTATTTTCAATGATACACTGCATATTACGTTATAGTATAAGGTATTTTCAATGATACACTGCATATTACGTTATATTATAAGGTATTTTCAATGATACACTACAAATTACGATATATTATAAGGTATTTTCAATGATACACTAGAATTACCATATATTCTAAGGTATTTTCAATGATACACTGCATATTACGTTATATTATAAGGTATTTTCAATGATACACTGCATATTAAGTTATATTAAAAGGTATTTTCAATGATAAACTGCTATATATTATAAGGTATTTTCAATGATACACTGCATATTACGTTATATTATAAGGTATTTTCAATGATAAACTACTATATATTATAAGGTATTTTCAATGAAACACTGCATATTACGTTATATTATAAGGTATTTTCATTGATAGACTAGAATTACCATATATTCTAAGGTATTTTCAATGATACACTACAAATTACGATATATTATAAGGTATTTTCAATGATAACCTGCATATTACGTTATATTATAAGGTATTTTCAATGATACACTGCATATTACGTTATAGTATAAGGTATTTTCAATGATACACTGCATATTACGTTATATTATAAGGTATTTTCAATGATACACTACAAATTACGATATATTATAAGGTATTTTCAATGATACACTAGAATTACCATATATTCTAAGGTATTTTCAATGATACACTGCATATTACGTTATATTATAAGGTATTTTCAATGATAGACTAGAATTACCATATATTCTAAGGTATTTTCAATGATACACTACAAATTACGATATATTATAAGGTATTTTCAATGATAACCTGCATATTACGTTATATTATAAGGTATTTTCAATGATACACTGCATATTACGTTATAATATTAGGTCTTTTCAATGATACACTAAAAAATTACGATATATTATAAGGTATTTCCAATGATACACTGCATATTACGTTATATTATAAGGAATTTTCAATGATACACTGCATATTACGTTATATTATAAGGTATTTTCATTGATAGACAAGAATTACCATATATTCAAAGGTATTTTCAATGATACACTGCATATTACGTTATATCATAAGGTATTTTCAATGATACACTGCATATTAAGTTATATTATAAGGTATTTTCAATGATAAACTACTATATATTATAAGGTATTTTCAATGATACACTGCATATTACGTTATATTATAAGGTATTTTCAAAGATACACTACAAATAACGATATATTATAAAGTATTTTCAATGATACACTGCATATTACGTTATATGAGAAGGTATTTTCATTGATACACTACAAATTACGATATATTGTAAGGTATTTTCCATGATACACTGCATATTACGTTATATTATAAGGTATTTTCATTGATAGACTAGAATTACCATATATTCTAAGGTATTTTCAATGATACACTACAAATTACGATATATTATAAGGTATTTTCAATGATAACCTGCATATTACGTTATATTATAAGGTATTTTCAATGATACACTGCATATTACATTATATTATAAGGTATTTTCAATGATACACTGCATATTACGTTATATTATAAGGTATTTTCAATGATGCACTGCATATTACGATATATTATAAGGTATTTTCAATGATACACTAGAATTACCATATATTCTAAGGTATTTTCAATGATACACTGCATATTACGTTATATTATAAGGTATTTTCAATGATAGACTAGAATTACCATATATTCTAAGGTATTTTCAATGATACACTACAAATTACGATATATTATAAGGTATTTTCAATGATAACCTGCATATTACGTTATATTATAAGGTATTTTCAATGATACACTGCATATTACGTTATAATATTAGGTCTTTTCAATGATACACTAAAAAATTACGATATATTATAAGGTATTTCCAATGATACACTGCATATTACGTTATATTATAAGGTATTTTCAATGATACACTGCATATTACGTTATATTATAAGGTATTTTCATTGATAGACAAGAATTACCATATATTCAAAGGTATTTTCAATGATACACTGCATATTACGTTATATCATAAGGTATTTTCAATGATACACTGCATATTAAGTTATATTATAAGGTATTTTCAATGATAAACTACTATATATTATAAGGTATTTTCAATGATACACTGCATATTACGTTATATTATAAGGTATTTTCAAAGATACACTACAAATAACGATATATTATAAAGTATTTTCAATGATACACTGCATATTACGTTATATGAGAAGGTATTTTCATTGATACACTACAAATTACGATATATTGTAAGGTATTTTCCATGATACACTGCATATTACGTTATATTATAAGGTATTTTCATTGATAGACTAGAATTACCATATATTCTAAGGTATTTTCAATGATACACTACAAATTACGATATATTATAAGGTATTTTCAATGATAACCTGCATATTACGTTATATTATAAGGTATTTTCAATGATACACTGCATATTACGTTATATTATAAGGTATTTTCAATGATACACTGCATATTACGTTATATTATAAGGTATTTTCAATGATGCACTGCATATTACGTTATACTATAATGTATTTTCAATGATACACTACAAATTACGATATATTATAAGGTATTTTCAATGATACACTGCATATTACGTTATATTATAAGGTATTTTCAATGATGCACTGCATATTACGTTATACTATAATGTATTTTCAATGATACACTTCAAATTACGATATATTATAAGGTATTTTCAATGATACACTGCATATTACGTTTTATTATAAGGTATTTGCAATGATACACTGCATATTACGTTATATTATTAGGTATTTTCAATGATACACTAAAAAATTACGATATATTATAAGGTATTTCCAATGATACACTGCATATTACGTTATATTATAAGGAATTTTCAATGATACACTGCATATTACGTTATATTATAAGGTATTTTCATTGATAGACAAGAATTACCATATATTCAAAGGTATTTTCAATGATACACTGCATATTACGTTATATCATAAGGTATTTTCAATGATACACTGCATATTACGTTATATTATAATGTATTTTCAATGATACACTGCATATTACGTTATATTATAAGGTATTTTCAATGATACACTGCATATTACGTTATATTATAAGGTATTTTCAGTGATAGCCTAGAATTACCATATATTCTAAGGTATTTTCAATGATACACTGCATATTACGTTTTATTATAAGGTATTTTCAATGATACACTGCATATTACGTTATACTATAAGGTATTTTCAATGATACACTACAAATTACGATATATTATAAGGTATTTGCAATGATACACTGCATATTACGTTATATTATAAGGTATTTTCAATGATACACTGCATATTACGTTATATCATAAGGTATTTTCAATGATACACGGCATATTACGTTATATTCTAAGGTATTTTCAATGATACACTGCATATTACGTTATATTATAAGGTATTTTCTATGATACACTGCATATTACGTTATATTATAAGGTATTTTCAATGGTACACTGCATATTACGTTATATTATAAGGTATTTTCAATGATACACTACAAATTACGATATATTATAAGGTATTTTCAATGATACACTGCATATTACGTTATATTATAATGTATTTTCAATGATACACTGCATATTACGTTATATTATAAGGTATTTTCAATGATACACTGCATATTACCTTATATTATAAGGTATTTTCAATGATACACTGCATATTACGTTATATCATAAGGTATTTTCAATGATACACGGCATATTACGTTATATTCTAAGGTATTTTCAATGATACACTGCATATTACGTTATATTATAAGGTATTTTCTATGATACACTGCATATTACGTTATATTATAAGGTATTTTCAATGGTACACTGCATATTACGTTATATTATAAGGTATTTTCAATGATACACTGCATATTACGTTTTAATATAAGGTATTTTCAATGATACACTGCATATTACGTTATATTATAAGGTATTATCAATGATACACTGCATATTACGTTTTATTATAAGGTATTTTCAATGATACACTGCATATTACGTTATATTATAAGGTATTTTCAATGATACACTGCATATTACGTTATATTATAAGGTATTTTCAATGATACACTGCATATTACGTTATATTATAAGGTATTTTCAATGATACACAGCATATTACGTTACATTATAAGGTATTTTCAATGATAAACTACTATATATTACAAGGTAGTTTCAATGATACACTGCATATTACGTTATATTATAAGGTATTTTCAATGATACACCGCATATTACGTTACATTATAAGGTATTTTCAATGATAAACTACTATATATTACAAGGTAGTTTCAATGATACACTACAAATTACGATAGATTATAAGGTATTTTCAATGATACACTGCATATTACTTTATATTATAAGGTATTTTCATTGATACACTACAAATTACGATATATTATAAGGTATTTTCAATGATACACAGCATATTACGTTATATTATTAGGTATTTTCAATGATACACTAAAAAATTACGATATATTATGAGGTATCTTCAATGATACACTGCATATTACGTTATATTATAAGGTATTTTCAATGATACACTGCATATTACGTTATAGTATAAGGTATTTTCAATGATACACTGCATATTACGTTATATTATAAGGTATTTTCAATGATACACTACAAATTACGATATATTATAAGGTATTTTCAATGATACACTAGAATTACCATATATTCTAAGGTATTTTCAATGATACACTGCATATTACGTTATATTATAAGGTATTTTCAATGATAGACTAGAATTACCATATATTCTAAGGTATTTTCAATGATACACTACAAATTACGATATATTATAAGGTATTTTCAATGATAACCTGCATATTACGTTATATTATAAGGTATTTTCAATGATACACTGCATATTACGTTATAATATTAGGTCTTTTCAATGATACACTAAAAAATTACGATATATTATAAGGTATTTCCAATGATACACTGCATATTACGTTATATTATAAGGAATTTTCAATGATACACTGCATATTACGTTATATTATAAGGTATTTTCATTGATAGACAAGAATTACCATATATTCAAAGGTATTTTCAATGATACACTGCATATTACGTTATATCATAAGGTATTTTCAATGATACACTGCATATTAAGTTATATTATAAGGTATTTTCAATGATAAACTACTATATATTATAAGGTATTTTCAATGATACACTGCATATTACGTTATATTATAAGGTATTTTCAAAGATACACTACAAATAACGATATATTATAAAGTATTTTCAATGATACACTGCATATTACGTTATATGAGAAGGTATTTTCATTGATACACTACAAATTACGATATATTGTAAGGTATTTTCCATGATACACTGCATATTACGTTATATTATAAGGTATTTTCATTGATAGACTAGAATTACCATATATTCTAAGGTATTTTCAATGATACACTACAAATTACGATATATTATAAGGTATTTTCAATGATAACCTGCATATTACGTTATATTATAAGGTATTTTCAATGATACACTGCATATTACATTATATTATAAGGTATTTTCAATGATACACTGCATATTACGTTATATTATAAGGTATTTTCAATGATGCACTGCATATTACGTTATATTATAAGGTATTTTCAATGATACACTAGAATTACCATATATTCTAAGGTATTTTCAATGATACACTGCATATTACGTTATATTATAAGGTATTTTCAATGATAGACTAGAATTACCATATATTCTAAGGTATTTTCAATGATACACTACAAATTACGATATATTATAAGGTATTTTCAATGATAACCTGCATATTACGTTATATTATAAGGTATTTTCAATGATACACTGCATATTACGTTATAATATTAGGTCTTTTCAATGATACACTAAAAAATTACGATATATTATAAGGTATTTCCAATGATACACTGCATATTACGTTATATTATAAGGTATTTTCAATGATATTATAAGGTATTTTCATTGATAGACAAGAATTACCATATATTCAAAGGTATTTTCAATGATACACTGCATATTACGTTATATCATAAGGTATTTTCAATGATACACTGCATATTAAGTTATATTATAAGGTATTTTCAATGATAAACTACTATATATTATAAGGTATTTTCAATGATACACTGCATATTACGTTATATTATAAGGTATTTTCAAAGATACACTACAAATAACGATGTATTATAAAGTATTTTCAATGATACACTGCATATTACGTTATATGAGAAGGTATTTTCATTGATACACTACAAATTACGATATATTGTAAGGTATTTTCCATGATACACTGCATATTACGTTATATTATAAGGTATTTTCATTGATAGACTAGAATTACCATATATTCTAAGGTATTTTCAATGATACACTACAAATTACGATATATTATAAGGTATTTTCAATGATAACCTGCATATTACGTTATATTATAAGGTATTTTCAATGATACACTGCATATTACATTATATTATAAGGTATTTTCAATGATACACTGCATATTACGTTATATTATAAGGTATTTTCAATGATGCACTGCATATTACGTTATACTATAATGTATTTTCAATGATACACTACAAATTACGATATATTATAAGGTATTTTCAATGATACACTGCATATTACGTTATATTATAAGGTATTTTCAATGATGCACTGCATATTACGTTATACTATAATGTATTTTCAATGATACACTTCAAATTACGATATATTATAAGGTATTTTCAATGATACACTGCATATTACGTTTTATTATAAGGTATTTGCAATGATACACTGCATATTACGTTATATTATTAGGTATTTTCAATGATACACTAAAAAATTACGATATATTATAAGGTATTTCCAATGATACACTGCATATTACGTTATATTATAAGGAATTTTCAATGATACACTGCATATTACGTTATATTATAAGGTATTTTCATTGATAGACAAGAATTACCATATATTCAAAGGTATTTTCAATGATACACTGCATATTACGTTATATTATAAGGTATTTTCAATGGTACACTGCATATTACGTTATATTATAAGGTATTTTCAATGATACACTGCATATTACGTTTTAATATAAGGTATTTTCAATGATACACTGCATATTACGTTATATTATAAGGTATTATCAATGATACACTGCATATTACGTTTTATTATAAGGTATTTTCAATGATACACTGCATATTACGTTTTATTATAAGGTAATTTCGATGATACACTGCATATTACGTTATATTATTAGGTATTTTCAATGATACACTAAAAAATTACGATATATTATAAGGTATTTCCAATGATACTCTGCATATTACGTTATATTATAAGGAATTTTCAATGATACACTGCATATTACGTTATATTATAAGGTATTTTCAATGATACACTGCATATTACGTTATATTATAAGGTATTTTCAATGATACACAGAATATTACGTTATATTATAAGGTATTTTCATTGATACACTACAAATTACCATATATTATGAGGTATCTTCAATGATACAGTGCATATTACGTTATATTATAAGGTATTTTCAATGATACACTGCATATTACGTTATATTATAAGGTATTTTCAATGATACACTACAAATTACGATATATTATAAGGTATTTTCAATGATACACTGCATATTACGTTATATTATAATGTATTTTCAATGATACACTGCATATTACGTTATATTATAATGTATTTTCAATGATACACTGCATATTACGATATATTATAAGGTATTTTCAGTGATAGCCTCGAATTACCATATATTCTAAGGTATTTCCAATGATACATTGCACATTACGTTATATTATAAGGTATTTTCAATGATACACTGCATATTACGTTATATTATAAGGTATTTTCAATGATACACAGAATATTACGTTATATTATAAGGTATTTTCATTGATACACTACAAATTACCATATATTATGAGGTATCTTCAATGATACACTGCATATTACGTTATATTATAAGGTATTTTCAATGATACACTGCATATTACTTTATATTATAAGGTATTTTCATTGATACACTACAAATTACGATATATTATAAGGTATTTTCAATGATACACAGCATATTACGTTATATTATTAGGTATTTTCAATGATACACTAAAAAATTACGATATATTATGAGGTATCTTCAATGATACACTGCATATTACGTTATATTATAAGGTATTTTCAATGATACACTACAACTTACGATATATTATAAGGTATTTTCAATGATACACTGCATATTACGTTATATTATAATGTATTTTCAATGATACACTGCATATTACGTTATATTATAAGGTATTTTCAATGATACACTGCATATTACGTTATATTATAAGGTATTTTCATTGATAGCCTAGAATTACCATATATTCTAAGGTATTTCCAATGATACATTGCATATTACGTTATATTATAAGGTATTTTCAATGATACACTGCATATTACGTTATATTATAAGGTATTTTCAATGATACACTGCATATTACGTTATATTATAAGGTATTTTCAATGATACCCTGCATATTCCGTTATATTATAAGGTATTTTCATTGATACACTGCATATTACGTTATATTATAAGGTATTTTCATTGATAGACTAGAATTACCATATATTCTAAGGTATTTTCAATGATACACTACAAATTACGATATATTATAAGGTATTTTCAATGATAACCTGCATATTACGTTATATTATAAGGTATTTTCAATGATACACTGCATATTACGTTATATTATAAGGTATTTTCAATGATACACTGCATATTACGTTATATTATAAGGTATTTTCAATGATACACAGCATATTACGTTACATTATAAGGTATTTTCAATGATAAACTACTATATATTACAAGGTAGTTTCAATGATACACTGCATATTACGTTATATTATAAGGTATTTTCAATGATACACCGCATATTACGTTACATTATAAGGTATTTTCAATGATAAACTACTATATATTACAAGGTAGTTTCAATGATACACTACAAATTACGATAGATTATAAGGTATTTTCAATGATACACTGCATATTACTTTATATTATAAGGTATTTTCATTGATACACTACAAATTACGATATATTATAAGGTATTTTCAATGATACACAGCATATTACGTTATATTATTAGGTATTTTCAATGATACACTAAAAAATTACGATATATTATGAGGTATCTTCAATGATACACTGCATATTACGTTATATTATAAGGTATTTTCAATGATACACCGCATATTACGTTATATTATAATGTATTTTCAATGATACACTGCATATTACGTTATATTATAAGGTATTTTCAATGATACACTGCATATTACGTTATATTATAAGGTATTTTCATTGATACACTACAAATTACCATATATTATGAGGTATCTTCAATGGTACACTGCATATTACGTTATATTATAAGGTATTCTCAATGATAAACTACTATATATTATAAGGTATTTTCAATGATACACTACAAATTACGATATATTATAAGGTATTTTCAATGATACACTGCATATTACGTTATATTATAAGGTATTTTCAATGATACACTACAACTTACGATATATTATAAGGTATTTTCAATGATACACTGCATATTACGTTATATTATAATGTATTTTCAATGATACACTGCATATTACGTTATATTATAAGGTATTTTCAATGATACACTGCATATTACGTTATATTATAAGGTATTTTCATTGATAGCCTAGAATTACCATATATTCTAAGGTATTTCCAATGATACATTGCATATTACGTTATATTATAAGGTATTTTCAATGATACACTGCATATTACGTTATATTATAAGGTATTTTCAATGATACACTGCATATTACGTTATATTATAAGGTATTTTCAATGATACACTGCATATTACGTTATATTATAAGGTATTTTCATTGATAGACTAGAATTACCATATATTCTAAGGTATTTTCAATGATTCACTGCATATTACGTTATATTATAAGGTATTTTCAATGATACACTGCATATTACGTTATATTATAAGGTATTTTCATTGATAGACTAGAATTACCATATATTCTAAGGTATTTTCAATGATACACTACAAATTACGATATATTATAAGGTATTTTCAATGATAACCTGCATATTACGTTATATTATAAGGTATTTTCAATGATACACTGCATATTACGTTATATTATAAGGTATTTTCATTGATAGACAAGAATTACCATATATTCAAAGGTATTTTCAATGATACACTGCATATTACGTTATATCATAAGGTATTTTCAATGATACACTGCATATTAAGTTATATTATAAGGTATTTTCAATGATAAACTACTATATATTATAAGGTATTTTCAATGATACACTGCATATTACGTTATATTATAAGGTATTTTCAAAGATACACTACAAATAACGATATATTATAAAGTATTTTCAATGATACACTGCATATTACGTTATATGAGAAGGTATTTTCATTGATACACTACAAATTACGATATATTGTAAGGTATTTTCTATGATACACTGCATATTACGTTATATGGGAAGGTATTTTCAATGATACACTGCATATTACGTTATATTATAAGGTATTTTCAATGATACACTGCATATTACGTTATATTATAAGGTATTTTCAATGATACACTGCATATTACGTTATATTATAAGGTATTTTCAATGATACACTGCATATTACGTTATATTATAAGGTTTTTTCAATGATGCACTGCATATTACGTTATACTATAAGGTATTTTCAATGATACACTACAAATTACGATATATTATAAGGTATTTTCCATGATACACTGCATATTACGTTATATTATAAGGTATTTTCATTGATAGACTAGAATTACCATATATTCTAAGGTATTTTCAATGATACACTACAAATTACGATATATTATAAGGTATTTTCAATGATAACCTGCATATTACGTTATATTATAAGGTATTTTCAATGATACACTGCATATTACATTATATTATAAGGTATTTTCAATGATACACTGCATATTACGTTATATTATAAGGTATTTTCAATGATGCACTGCAAATTACGTTATACTATAATGTATTTTCAATGATACACTACAAATTACGATATATTATAAGGTATTTTCAATGATACACTGCATATTACGTTTTATTATAAGGTATTTGCAATGATACACTGCATATTACGTTATATTATTAGGTATTTTCAATGATACACTAAAAAATTACGATATATTATAAGGTATTTCCAATGATACACTGCATATTACGTTATATTATAAGGAATTTTCAATGATACACTGCATATTACGTTATATTATAAGGTATTTTCATTGATAGACAAGAATTACCATATATTCAAAGGTATTTTCAATGATACACTGCATATTACGTTATATCATAAGGTATTTTCAATGATACACTGCATATTACGTTATATTATAATGTATTTTCAATGATACACTGCATATTACGTTATATTATAAGGTATTTTCAATGATACACTGCATATTACGTTATATTATAAGGTATTTTCAGTGATACACTGCATATTACGTTATATTATAAGGTATTTTCAATGATACACTGCATATTACGTTATATCATAAGGTATTTTCAATGATACACGGCATATTACGTTATATTCTAAGGTATTTTCAATGATACACTGCATATTACGTTATATTATAAGGTATTTTCTATGATACACTGCATATTACGTTTTATTATAAGGTATCTTCAATGATACAGTGCATATTACGTTATATTATAAGGTATTTTCAATGATACACTGCATATTACGTTATATTATAAGGTATTTTCAATGATACACTACAAATTACGATATATTATAAGGTATTTTCAATGGTACACTGCATATTACGTTATATTATAATGTATTTTCAATGATACACTGCATATTACGTTATATTATAAGGTATTTTCAATGATACACTGCATATTACGTTATATTATAAGGTATTTTCAGTGATAGCCTAGAATTACCATATATTCTAAGGTATTTCCAATGATACATTGCATATTACGTTATATTATAAGGTATTTTCAATGATACACTGCATATTACGTTATATTATAAGGTATTTTCAATGATACACTGCATATTACGTTATATTATAAGGTATTTTCAATGATACACAGCATATTACGTTACATTATAAGGTATTTTCAATGATAAACTACTATATATTACAAGGTAGTTTCAATGATACACTGCATATTACGTTATATTATAAGGTATTTTCAATGATACACCGCATATTACGTTACATTATAAGGTATTTTCAATGATAAACTACTATATATTACAAGGTAGTTTCAATGATACACTACAAATTACGATAGATTATTAGGTATTTTCAATGATACACTGCATATTACTTTATATTATAAGGTATTTTCATTGATACACTACAAATTACGATATATTATAAGGTATTTTCAATGATAACCTGCATATTACGTTATATTATAAGGTATTTTCAATGATACACTGCATATTACGTTATAGTATAAGGTATTTTCAATGATACACTGCATATTACGTTATATTATAAGGTATTTTCAATGATACACTACAAATTACGATATATTATAAGGTATTTTCAATGATACACTAGAATTACCATACATTCTAAGGTATTTTCAATGATACACTGCATATTACGTTATATTATAAGGTATTTTCAATGATAGACTAGAATTACCATATAATCTAAGGTATTTTCAATGATACACTACAAATTACGATATATTATAAGGTATTTTCAATGATAACCTGCATATTACGTTATATTATAAGGTATTTTCAATGATACACTGCATATTACGTTATAATATTAGGTCTTTTCAATGATACACTAAAAAATTACGATATATTATAAGGTATTTCCAATGATACACTGCATATTACGTTATATTATAAGGAATTTTCAATGATACACTGCATATTACGTTATATTATAAGGTATTTTCATTGATAGACAAGAATTACCATATATTCAAAGGTATTTTCAATGATACACTGCATATTACGTTATATCATAAGGTATTTTCAATGATACACTGCATATTAAGTTGTATTATAAGGTATTTTCAATGATAAACTACTATATATTATAAGGTATTTTCAATGATACACTGCATATTACGTTATATTATAAGGTATTTTCAAAGATACACTACAAATAACGATATATTATAAAGTATTTTCAATGATACACTGCATATTACGTTATATTATAAGGTATTTTCAATGATGCACTGCATATTACGTTATACTATAATGTATTTTCAATGATACACTTCAAATTACGATATATTATAAGGTATTTTCAATGATACACTGCATATTACGTTTTATTATAAGGTATTTGCAATGATACACTGCATATTACGTTATATTATTAGGTATTTTCAATGATACACTAAAAAATTACGATATATTATAAGGTATTTCCAATGATACACTGCATATTACGTTATATTATAAGGAATTTTCAATGATACACTGCATATTACGTTATATTATAAGGTATTTTCATTGATAGACAAGAATTACCATATATTCTAAGGTATTTTCAATGATACACTGCATATTACGTTATATCATAAGGTATTTTCAATGATACACTCCATATTACGTTATATTATAAGGTATTTTCAATGATACACTGCATATTACGTTATATTATAAGGTATTTTCAATGATACACTGCATATTACGTTATATTATAAGGTATTTTCAGTGATAGCCTAGAATTACCATATATTCTAAGGTATTTTCAATGATACACTGCATATTACGTTTTATTATAAGGTATTTTCAATGATACACTGCATATTACGTTATACTATAAGGTATTTTCAATGATACACTACAAATTACGATATATTATAAGGTATTTTCAATGATACACTGCATATTACGTTATATTATAAGGTATTTTCAATGATACACTGCATATTACGTTATATCATAAGGTATTTTCAATGATACACGGCATATTACGTTATATTCTAAGGTATTTTCAATGATACACTGCATATTACGTTATATTATAAGGTATTTTCTATGATACACTGCATATTACGTTATATTATAAGGTATTTTCAATGGTACACTGCATATTACGTTATATTATAAGGTATTTTCAATGATACACTGCATATTACGTTTTAATATAAGGTATTTTCAATGATACACTGCATATTACGTTATATTATAAGGTATTTTCAATGATACACTACAAATTACGATATATTATAAGGTATTTTCAATGATACACTGCATATTACGTTATATTATAATGTATTTTCAATGATACACTGCATATTACGTTATATTATAAGGTATTTTCAATGATACACTGCATATTACGTTATATTATAAGGTATTTTCAGTGATAGCCTAGAATTACCATATATTCTAAGGTATTTCCAATGATACATTGCATATTACGTTATATTATAAGGTATTTTCAATGATACACTGCATATTACGTTATATTATAAGGTATTTTCAATGATACACTGCATATTACGTTATATTATAAGGTATTTTCAATGATACACAGCATATTACGTTACATTATAAGGTATTTTCAATGATAAACTACTATATATTACAAGGTAGTTTCAATGATACACTGCATATTACGTTATATTATAAGGTATTTTCAATGATACACCGCATATTACGTTACATTATAAGGTATTTTCAATGATAAACTACTATATATTACAAGGTAGTTTCAATGATACACTACAAATTACGATAGATTATAAGGTATTTTCAATGATACACTGCATATTACGTTATAGTATAAGGTATTTTCAATGATACACTGCATATTACGTTATATTATAAGGTATTTTCAATGATACACTACAAATTACGATATATTATAAGGTATTTTCAATGATACACTAGAATTACCATACATTCTAAGGTATTTTCAATGATACACTGCATATTACGTTATATTATAAGGTATTTTCAATGATAGACTAGAATTACCATATAATCTAAGGTATTTTCAATGATACACTACAAATTACGATATATTATAAGGTATTTTCAATGATAACCTGCATATTACGTTATATTATAAGGTATTTTCAATGATACACTGCATATTACGTTATAATATTAGGTCTTTTCAATGATACACTAAAAAATTACGATATATTATAAGGTATTTCCAATGATACACTGCATATTACGTTATATTATAAGGAATTTTCAATGATACACTGCATATTACGTTATATTATAAGGTATTTTCATTGATAGACAAGAATTACCATATATTCAAAGGTATTTTCAATGATACACTGCATATTACGTTATATCATAAGGTATTTTCAATGATACACTGCATATTAAGTTGTATTATAAGGTATTTTCAATGATAAACTACTATATATTATAAGGTATTTTCAATGATACACTGCATATTACGTTATATTATAAGGTATTTTCAAAGATACACTACAAATAACGATATATTATAAAGTATTTTCAATGATACACTGCATATTACGTTATATTATAAGGTATTTTCAATGATGCACTGCATATTACGTTATACTATAATGTATTTTCAATGATACACTTCAAATTACGATATATTATAAGGTATTTTCAATGATACACTGCATATTACGTTTTATTATAAGGTATTTGCAATGATACACTGCATATTACGTTATATTATTAGGTATTTTCAATGATACACTAAAAAATTACGATATATTATAAGGTATTTCCAATGATACACTGCATATTACGTTATATTATAAGGAATTTTCAATGATACACTGCATATTACGTTATATTATAAGGTATTTTCATTGATAGACAAGAATTACCATATATTCAAAGGTATTTTCAATGATACACTGCATATTACGTTATATCATAAGGTATTTTCAATGATACACTCCATATTACGTTATATTATAATGTATTTTCAATGATACACTGCATATTACGTTATATTATAAGGTATTTTCAATGATACACTGCATATTACGTTATATTATAAGGTATTTTCAGTGATAGCCTAGAATTACCATATATTCTAAGGTATTTTCAATGATACACTGCATATTACGTTTTATTATAAGGTATTTTCAATGATACACTGCATATTACGTTATACTATAAGGTATTTTCAATGATACACTACAAATTACGATATATTATAAGGTATTTTCAATGATACACTGCATATTACGTTATATTATAAGTTATTTTCAATGATACACTGCATATTACGTTATATCATAAGGTATTTTCAATGATACACGGCATATTACGTTATATTCTAAGGTATTTTCAATGATACACTGCATATTACGTTATATTATAAGGTATTTTCAATGATACACTGCATATTACGTTATATTATAAGGTATTTTCAATGGTACACTGCATATTACGTTATATTATAAGGTATTTTCAATGATACACTGCATATTACGTTTTAATATAAGGTATTTTCAATGATACACTGCATATTACGTTATATTATAAGGTATTTTCAATGATACACTACAAATTACGATATATTATAAGGTATTTTCAATGATACACTGCATATTACGTTATATTATAAGGTATTTTCAATGATACACTGCATATTACGTTATATTATAAGGTATTTTCAATGATACACTGCATATTACGTTATATTATAAGGTATTTTCAGTGATAGCCTAGAATTACCATATATTCTAAGGTATTTCCAATGATACATTGCATATTACGTTATATTATAAGGTATTTTCAATGATACACTGCATATTACGTTATATTATAAGGTATTTTCAATGATACACTGCATATTACGTTATATTATAAGGTATTTTCAATGATACACAGCATATTACGTTACATTATAAGGTATTTTCAATGATAAACTACTATATATTACAAGGTAGTTTCAATGATACACTGCATATTACGTTATATTATAAGGTATTTTCAATGATACACCGCATATTACGTTACATTATAAGGTATTTTCAATGATAAACTACTATATATTACAAGGTAGTTTCAATGATACACTACAAATTACGATAGATTATAAGGTATTTTCAATGATACACTGCATATTACTTTATATTATAAGGTATTTTCATTGATACACTACAAATTACGATATATTATAAGGTATTTTCAATGATACACAGCATATTACGTTATATTATTAGGTATTTTCAATGATACACTAAAAAATTACGATATATTATGAGGTATCTTCAATGATACACTGCATATTACGTTATATTATAAGGTATTTTCAATGATACACCGCATATTACGTTATATTATAATGTATTTTCAATGATACACTGCATATTACGTTATATTATAAGGTATTTTCAATGATACACTGCATATTACGTTATATTATAAGGTATTTTCATTGATACACTACAAATTACCATATATTATGAGGTATCTTCAATGGTACACTGCATATTACGTTATATTATAAGGTATTCTCAATGATAAACTACTATATATTATAAGGTATTTTCAATGATACACTACAAATTACGATATATTATAAGGTATTTTCAATGATACACTGCATATTACGTTATATTATAAGGTATTTTCAATGATACACTACAAATTACGATATATTATAAGGTATTTTCAATGATACACTGCATATTACGTTATATTATAATGTATTTTCAATGATACACTGCATATTACGTTATATTATAAGGTATTTTCAATGATACACTGCATATTACGTTATATTATAAGGTATTTTCAATGATACACTGCATATTACGTTATACTATAATGTATTTTCAATGATACACTTCAAATTACGATATATTATAAGGTATTTTCAATGATACACTGCATATTACGTTTTATTATAAGGTATTTGCAATGATACACTGCATATTACGTTATATTATTAGGTATTTTCAATGATACACTAAAAAATTACGATATATTATAAGGTATTTCCAATGATACACTGCATATTACGTTATATTATAAGGAATTTTCAATGATACACTGCATATTACGTTATATTATAAGGTATTTTCATTGATAGACAAGAATTACCATATATTCAAAGGTATTTTCAATGATACACTGCATATTACGTTATATCATAAGGTATTTTCAATGATACACTGCATATTACGTTATATTATAATGTATTTTCAATGATACACTGCATATTACGTTATATTATAAGGTATTTTCAATGATACACTGCATATTACGTTATATTATAAGGTATTTTCAGTGATAGCCTAGAATTACCATATATTCTAAGGTATTTTCAATGATACACTGCATATTACGTTTTATTATAAGGTATTTTCAATGATACACTGCATATTACGTTATACTATAAGGTATTTTCAATGATACACTACAAATTACGATATATTATAAGGTATTTGCAATGATACACTGCATATTACGTTATATTATAAGGTATTTTCAATGATACACTGCATATTACGTTATATCATAAGGTATTTTCAATGATACACGGCATATTACGTTATATTCTAAGGTATTTTCAATGATACACTGCATATTACGTTATATTATAAGGTATTTTCTATGATACATTGCATATTACGTTATATTATAAGGTATTTTCAATGGTACACTGCATATTACGTTATATTATAAGGTATTTTCAATGATACACTACACATTACGATATATTATAAGGTATTTTCAATGATACACTGCATATTACGTTATATTATAAGGTATTTTCATTGATAGACTAGAATTACCATATATTCTAAGGTATTTTCAATGATACACTGCATATTACGTGTTATTATAAGGTATTTTCAATGATACACTGCATATTACGTTATATTATAAGGTATTTTCAATGGTACACTGCATATTACGTTATATTATAAGGTATTTTCAATGATACACTGCATATTACGTTTTAATATAAGGTATTTTCAATGATACACTGCATATTACGTTATATTATAAGGTATTTTCAATGATACACTACAAATTACGATATATTATAAGGTATTTTCAATGATACACTGCATATTACGTTATATTATAATGTATTTTCAATGATACACTGCATATTACGTTATATTATAAGGTATTTTCAATGATACACTGCATATTACGTTATATTATAAGGTATTTTCAGTGATAGCCTAGAATTACCATATATTCTAAGGTATTTCCAATGATACATTGCATATTACGTTATATTATAAGGTATTTTCAATGATACACTGCATATTACGTTATATTATAAGGTATTTTCAATGATACACTGCATATTACGTTATATTATAAGGTATTTTCAATGATACACAGCATATTACGTTACATTATAAGGTATTTTCAATGATAAACTACTATATATTACAAGGTAGTTTCAATGATACACTGCATATTACGTTATATTATAAGGTATTTTCAATGATACACCGCATATTACGTTACATTATAAGGTATTTTCAATGATAAACTACTATATATTACAAGGTAGTTTCAATGATACACTACAAATTACGATAGATTATAAGGTATTTTCAATGATACACTGCATATTACTTTATATTATAAGGTATTTTCATTGATACACTACAAATTACGATATATTATAAGGTATTTTCAATGATACACAGCATATTACGTTATATTATTAGGTATTTTCAATGATACACTAAAAAATTACGATATATTATGAGGTATCTTCAATGATACACTGCATATTACGTTATATTATAAGGTATTTTCAATGATACACCGCATATTACGTTATATTATAATGTATTTTCAATGATACACTGCATATTACGTTATATTATAAGGTATTATCAATGATACACTGCATATTACGTTTTATTATAAGGTATTTTCACTGATACACTACAAATTACCATATATTATGAGGTATCTTCAATGGTACACTGCATATTACGTTATATTATAAGGTATTTTCAATGATAAACTACTATATATTATAAGGTATTTTCAATGATACACTACAAATTACGATATATTATAAGGTATTTTCAATGATACACTGCATATTACGTTATATTATAATGTATTTTCAATGATACACTGCATATTACGTTATATTATAAGGTATTTTCAATGATACACTGCATATTACGTTATATTATAAGGTATTTTCATTGATAGCCTAGAATTACCATATATTCTAAGGTATTTCCAATGATACATTGCATATTACGTTATATTATAAGGTATTTTCAATGATACACTGCATATTACGTTATATTATAAGGTATTTTCAATGATACACTGCATATTACGTTATATTATAAGGTATTTTCAATGATACCCTGCATATTCCGTTATATTATAAGGTATTTTCAATGATACACTGCATATTACGTTATATTATAAGGTATTTTCATTGATAGACTAGAATTACCATATATTCTAAGGTATTTTCAATGATACACTACAAATTACGATATATCATAAGGTATTTTCAATGATACACTGCATATTACGTTATATTATAAGGTATTTTCAATGATACACTGCATATTACGTTATATTATAAGGTATTTTCAATGATACACTGCATATTACGTTATATTATAAGGTATTTTCAGTGATAGCCTAGAATTACCATATATTCTAAGGTATTTTCAATGATACACTGCATATTACGTTTTATTATAAGGTATTTTCAATGATACACTGCATATTACGTTATACTATAAGGTATTTTCAATGATACACTACAAATTACGATATATTATAAGGTATTTTCAATGATACACTGCATATTACGTTATATTATAAGGTATTTTCAATGATACACTGCATATTACGTTATATCATAAGGTATTTTCAATGATACACGGCATATTACGTTATATTCTAAGGTATTTTCAATGATACACTGCATATTACGTTATATTATAAGGTATTTTCTATGATACATTGCATATTACGTTATATTATAAGGTACTTTCAATGGTACACTGCATATTACGTTATATTATAAGGTATTTTCAATGATACACTACACATTACGATATATTATAAGGTATTTTCAATGATACACTGCATATTACGTTATATTATAAGGTATTTTCATTGATAGACTAGAATTACCATATATTCTAAGGTATTTTCAATGATACACTGCATATTACGTGTTATTATAAGGTATTTTCAATGATACATTGCATATTACGTTATATTATAAGGTATTTTCAATGGTACACTGCATATTACGTTATATTATAAGGTATTTTCAATGATACACTGCATATTACGTTTTAATATAAGGTATTTTCAATGATACACTGCATATTACGTTATATTATAAGGTATTTTCAATGATACACTACAAATTACGATATATTATAAGGTATTTTCAATGATACACTGCATATTACGTTATATTATAATGTATTTTCAATGATACACTGCATATTACGTTATATTATAAGGTATTTTCAATGATACACTGCATATTACGTTATATTATAAGGTATTTTCAGTGATAGCCTAGAATTACCATATATTCTAAGGTATTTCCAATGATACATTGCATATTACGTTATATTATAAGGTATTTTCAATGATACACTGCATATTACGTTATATTATAAGGTATTTTCAATGATACACTGCATATTACGTTATATTATAAGGTATTTTCAATGATACACAGCATATTACGTTACATTATAAGGTATTTTCAATGATAAACTACTATATATTACAAGGTAGTTTCAATGATACACTACAAATTACGATAGATTATAAGGTATTTTCAATGATACACTGCATATTACTTTATATTATAAGGTATTTTCATTGATACACTACAAATTACGATATATTATAAGGTATTTTCAATGATACACAGCATATTACGTTATATTATTAGGTATTTTCAATGATACACTAAAAAATTACGATATATTATGAGGTATCTTCAATGATACACTGCATATTACGTTATATTATAAGGTATTTTCAATGATACACCGCATATTACGTTATATTATAATGTATTTTCAATGATACACTGCATATTACGTTATATTATAAGGTATTTTCAATGATACACTGCATATTACGTTATATTATAAGGTATTTTCATTGATACACTACAAATTACCATATATTATGAGGTATCTTCAATGGTACACTGCATATTACGTTATATTATAAGGTATTCTCAATGATAAACTACTATATATTATAAGGTATTTTCAATGATACACTACAAATTACGATATATTATAAGGTATTTTCAATGATACACTTGCATATTACGTTATATTATAAGGTATTTTCAATGATACACTACAAATTACGATATATTATAAGGTATTTTCAATGATACACCTGCATATTACGTTATATTATAATGTATTTTCAATGATACACTGCATATTACGTTATATTATAAGGTATTTTCAATGATACACTGCATATTACGTTATATTATAAGGTATTTTTCAATGATACACTGCATATTACGTTATACTATAATGTATTTTCAATGATACACTTCAAATTACGATATATTATAAGGTATTTTCAATGATACACTGCATATTACGTTTTATTATAAGGTATTTGCAATGATACACTGCATATTACGTTATATTATTAGGTATTTTCAATGATACACTAAAAAATTACGATATATTATAAGGTATTTCCAATGATACACTGCATATTACGTTATATTATAAGGAATTTTCCATGATACACCTGCATATTACGTTATATTATAAGGTATTTTCATTGATAGACAAGAATTACCATATATTCATAAGGTATTTTCAATGATACACTGCATATTACGTTATATCATAAGGTATTTTCAATGATACACTGCATATTACGTTATATTATAATGTATTTTCAATGATACACTGCATATTACGTTATATTATAAGGTATATTTCAATGATACACTGCATATTACGTTATATTATAAGGTATTTTCAGTGATAGCCTAGAATTACCATATATTCTAAGGTATTTTCAATGATACACTGCATATTACGTTTTATTATAAGGTATTTTCAATGATACACTGCATATTACGTTATACTATAAGGTATTTTCAATGATACACTACAAATTACGATATATTATAAGGTATTTGCAATGATACACTGCATATTACGTTATATTATAAGGTATTTTCAATGATACACTGCATATTACGTTATATCATAAGGTATTTTCAATGATACACGGCATATTACGTTATATTCTAAGGTATTTTCAATGATACACTGCATATTACGTTATATTATAAGGTATTTTCTATGATACATTGCATATTACGTTATATTATAAGGTATTTCAATGGTACACTGCATATTACGTTATATTATAAGGTATTTTCAATGATACACTACACATTACGATATATTATAAGGTATTTTCAATGATACACTGCATATACGTTATATTATAAGGTATTTTCATTGATAGACTAGAATTACCATATATTCTAAGGTATTTTCAATGATACACTGGCATATTACGTGTTATTATAAGGTATTTTCAATGATACATTGCATATTACGTTATATTATAAGGTATTTTCAATGGTACACTGCATATTACGTTATATTATAAGGTATTTTCAATGATACACTGCATATTACGTTTTAATATAAGGTATTTTCAATGATACACTGCATATTACGTTATATTATAAGGTATTTTCAATGATACACTACAAATTACGATATATTATAAGGTATTTTCAATGATACACTGCATATTACGTTATATTATAATGTATTTTCAATGATACACTGCATATTACGTTATATTATAAGGTATTTTCAATGATACACTGCATATTACGTTATATTATAAGGTATTTTCAGTGATAGCCTAGAATTACCATATATTCTAAGGTATTTCCAATGATACATTGCATATTACGTTATATTATAAGGTATTTTCAATGATACACTGCATATTACGTTATATTATAAGGTATTTTCAATGATACACTGCATATTACGTTATATTATAAGGTATTTTCAATGATACACAGCATATTACGTTACATTATAAGGTATTTTCAATGATAAACTACTATATATTACAAGGTAGTTTCAATGATACACTGCATATTACGTTATATTATAAGGTATTTTCAATGATACACCGCATATTACGTTACATTATAAGGTATTTTCAATGATAAACTACTATATATTACAAGGTAGTTTCAATGATACACTACAAATTACGATAGATTATAAGGTATTTTCAATGATACACTGCATATTACTTTATATTATAAGGTATTTTCATTGATACACTACAAATTACGATATATTATAAGGTATTTTCAATGATACACAGCATATTACGTTATATTATTAGGTATTTTCAATGATACACTAAAAAATTACGATATATTATGAGGTATCTTCAATGATACACTGCATATTACGTTATATTATAAGGTATTTTCAATGATACACCGCATATTACGTTATATTATAATGTATTTTCAATGATACACTGCATATTACGTTATATTATAAGGTATTTTCAATGATACACTGCATATTACGTTATATTATAAGGTATTTTCATTGATACACTACAAATTACCATATATTATGAGGTATCTTCAATGGTACACTGCATATTACGTTATATTATAAGGTATTCTCAATGATAAACTACTATATATTATAAGGTATTTTCAATGATACACTACAAATTACGATATATTATAAGGTATTTTCAATGATACACTGCATATTACGTTATATTATAATGTATTTTCAATGATACACTGCATATTACGTTATATTATAAGGTATTTTCAATGATACACTGCATATTACGTTATATTATAAGGTATTTTCATTGATAGCCTAGAATTACCATATATTCTAAGGTATTTCCAATGATACATTGCATATTACGTTATATTATAAGGTATTTTCAATGATACACTGCATATTACGTTATATTATAAGGTATTTTCAATGATACACTGCATATTACGTTATATTATAAGGTATTTTCAATGATACCCTGCATATTCCGTTATATTATAAGGTATTTTCAATGATACACTGCATATTACGTTATATTATAAGGTATTTTCATTGATAGACTAGAATTACCATATATTCTAAGGTATTTTCAATGATACACTACAAATTACGATATATCATAAGGTATTTTCAATGATACACTGCATATTACGTTATATTATAAGGTATTTTCAATGATACACTGCATATTACGTTATATTATAAGGTATTTTCAATGATACACTGCATATTACGTTATATTATAAGGTATTTTCAGTGATAGCCTAGAATTACCATATATTCTAAGGTATTTTCAATGATACACTGCATATTACGTTTTATTATAAGGTATTTTTAATGATACACTGCATATTACGTTATACTATAAGGTATTTTCAATGATACACTACAAATTACGATATATTATAAGGTATTTTCAATGATACACTGCATATTACGTTATATTATAAGGTATTTTCAATGATACACTGCATATTACGTTATATCATAAGGTATTTTCAATGATACACGGCATATTACGTTATATTCTAAGGTATTTTCAATGATACACTGCATATTACGTTATATTATAAGGTATTTTCTATGATACATTGCATATTACGTTATATTATAAGGTACTTTCAATGGTACACTGCATATTACGTTATATTATAAGGTATTTTCAATGATACACTACACATTACGATATATTATAAGGTATTTTCAATGATACACTGCATATTACGTTATATTATAAGGTATTTTCATTGATAGACTAGAATTACCATATATTCTAAGGTATTTTCAATGATACACTGCATATTACGTGTTATTATAAGGTATTTTCAATGATACATTGCATATTACGTTATATTATAAGGTATTTTCAATGGTACACTGCATATTACGTTATATTATAAGGTATTTTCAATGATACACTGCATATTACGTTTTAATATAAGGTATTTTCAATGATACACTGCATATTACGTTATATTATAAGGTATTTTCAATGATACACTACAAATTACGATATATTATAAGGTATTTTCAATGATACACTGCATATTACGTTATATTATAATGTATTTTCAATGATACACTGCATATTACGTTATATTATAAGGTATTTTCAATGATACACTGCATATTACGTTATATTATAAGGTATTTTCAGTGATAGCCTAGAATTACCATATATTCTAAGGTATTTCCAATGATACATTGCATATTACGTTATATTATAAGGTATTTTCAATGATACACTGCATATTACGTTATATTATAAGGTATTTTCAATGATACACTGCATATTACGTTATATTATAAGGTATTTTCAATGATACACAGCATATTACGTTACATTATAAGGTATTTTCAATGATAAACTACTATATATTACAAGGTAGTTTCAATGATACACTGCATATTACGTTATATTATAAGGTATTTTCAATGATACACCGCATATTACGTTACATTATAAGGTATTTTCAATGATAAACTACTATATATTACAAGGTAGTTTCAATGATACACTACAAATTACGATAGATTATAAGGTATTTTCAATGATACACTGCATATTACTTTATATTATAAGGTATTTTCATTGATACACTACAAATTACGATATATTATAAGGTATTTTCAATGATACACAGCATATTACGTTATATTATTAGGTATTTTCAATGATACACTAAAAAATTACGATATATTATGAGGTATCTTCAATGATACACTGCATATTACGTTATATTATAAGGTATTTTCAATGATACACCGCATATTACGTTATATTATAATGTATTTTCAATGATACACTGCATATTACGTTATATTATAAGGTATTTTCAATGATACACTGCATATTACGTTATATTATAAGGTATTTTCATTGATACACTACAAATTACCATATATTATGAGGTATCTTCAATGGTACACTGCATATTACGTTATATTATAAGGTATTCTCAATGATAAACTACTATATATTATAAGGTATTTTCAATGATACACTACAAATTACGATATATTATAAGGTATTTTCAATGATACACTGCATATTACGTTATATTATAATGTATTTTCAATGATACACTGCATATTACGTTATATTATAAGGTATTTTCAATGATACACTGCATATTACGTTATATTATAAGGTATTTTCATTGATAGCCTAGAATTACCATATATTCTAAGGTATTTCCAATGATACATTGCATATTACGTTATATTATAAGGTATTTTCAATGATACACTGCATATTACGTTATATTATAAGGTATTTTCAATGATACACTGCATATTACGTTATATTATAAGGTATTTTCAATGATACCCTGCATATTCCGTTATATTATAAGGTATTTTCAATGATACACTGCATATTACGTTATATTATAAGGTATTTTCATTGATAGACTAGAATTACCATATATTCTAAGGTATTTTCAATGATACACTACAAATTACGATATATTATAAGGTATTTTCAATGATAACCTGCATATTATGTTATATTATAAGGTATTTTCAATGATACACTGCATATTACGTTATATTATAAGGTATTTTCATTGATAGACTAGAATTACCATATATTATAAGGTATTTTCAATGATACACTACAAATTACGATATATTATAAGGTATTTTCAATTATACCCTGCATATTACGTTATATTATAAGGTATTTTCAATGATACACTGCATATTACGTTATATTATAAGGTATTTTCAATGATACACTGCATATTAAGTTATATTAAAAGGTATTTTCAATGATAAACTACTATATATTACAAGGTAGTTTCAATGATACACTGCATATTACGTTATATTATAAGGTATTTTCAATGATACACCGCATATTACGTTACATTATAAGGTATTTTCAATGATAAACTACTATATATTACAAGGTAGTTTCAATGATACACTACAAATTACGATAGATTATAAGGTATTTTCAATGATACACTGCATATTACTTTATATTATAAGGTATTTTCATTGATACACTACAAATTACGATATATTATAAGGTATTTTCAATGATACACAGCATATTACGTTATATTATTAGGTATTTTCAATGATACACTAAAAAATTACGATATATTATGAGGTATCTTCAATGATACACTGCATATTACGTTATATTATAAGGTATTTTCAATGATACACCGCATATTACGTTATATTATAATGTATTTTCAATGATACACTGCATATTACGTTATATTATAAGGTATTTTCAATGATACACTGCATATTACGTTATATTATAAGGTATTTTCATTGATACACTACAAATTACCATATATTATGAGGTATCTTCAATGGTACACTGCATATTACGTTATATTATAAGGTATTCTCAATGATAAACTACTATATATTATAAGGTATTTTCAATGATACACTACAAATTACGATATATTATAAGGTATTTTCAATGATACACTGCATATTACGTTATATTATAAGGTATTTTCAATGATACACTACAAATTACGATATATTATAAGGTATTTTCAATGATACACTGCATATTACGTTATATTATAATGTATTTTCAATGATACACTGCATATTACGTTATATTATAAGGTATTTTCAATGATACACTGCATATTACGTTATATTATAAGGTATTTTCAATGATACACTGCATATTACGTTATACTATAATGTATTTTCAATGATACACTTCAAATTACGATATATTATAAGGTATTTTCAATGATACACTGCATATTACGTTTTATTATAAGGTATTTGCAATGATACACTGCATATTACGTTATATTATTAGGTATTTTCAATGATACACTAAAAAATTACGATATATTATAAGGTATTTCCAATGATACACTGCATATTACGTTATATTATAAGGAATTTTCAATGATACACTGCATATTACGTTATATTATAAGGTATTTTCATTGATAGACAAGAATTACCATATATTCAAAGGTATTTTCAATGATACACTGCATATTACGTTATATCATAAGGTATTTTCAATGATACACTGCATATTACGTTATATTATAATGTATTTTCAATGATACACTGCATATTACGTTATATTATAAGGTATTTTCAATGATACACTGCATATTACGTTATATTATAAGGTATTTTCAATGATAGCCTAGAATTACCATATATTCTAAGGTATTTTCAATGATACACTGCATATTACGTTTTATTATAAGGTATTTTCAATGATACACTGCATATTACGTTATACTATAAGGTATTTTCAATGATACACTACAAATTACGATATATTATAAGGTATTTGCAATGATACACTGCATATTACGTTATATTATAAGGTATTTTCAATGATACACTGCATATTACGTTATATCATAAGGTATTTTCAATGATACACGGCATATTACGTTATATTCTAAGGTATTTTCAATGATACACTGCATATTACGTTATATTATAAGGTATTTTCTATGATACATTGCATATTACGTTATATTATAAGGTATTTTCAATGGTACACTGCATATTACGTTATATTATAAGGTATTTTCAATGATACACTACACATTACGATATATTATAAGGTATTTTCAATGATACACTGCATATTACGTTATATTATAAGGTATTTTCATTGATAGACTAGAATTACCATATATTCTAAGGTATTTTCAATGATACACTGCATATTACGTGTTATTATAAGGTATTTTCAATGATACATTGCATATTACGTTATATTATAAGGTATTTTCAATGGTACACTGCATATTACGTTATATTATAAGGTATTTTCAATGATACACTGCATATTACGTTTTAATATAAGGTATTTTCAATGATACACTGCATATTACGTTATATTATAAGGTATTTTCAATGATACACTACAAATTACGATATATTATAAGGTATTTTCAATGATACACTGCATATTACGTTATATTATAATGTATTTTCAATGATACACTGCATATTACGTTATATTATAAGGTATTTTCAATGATACACTGCATATTACGTTATATTATAAGGTATTTTCAGTGATAGCCTAGAATTACCATATATTCTAAGGTATTTCCAATGATACATTGCATATTACGTTATATTATAAGGTATTTTCAATGATACACTGCATATTACGTTATATTATAAGGTATTTTCAATGATACACTGCATATTACGTTATATTATAAGGTATTTTCAATGATACACAGCATATTACGTTACATTATAAGGTATTTTCAATGATAAACTACTATATATTACAAGGTAGTTTCAATGATACACTGCATATTACGTTATATTATAAGGTATTTTCAATGATACACCGCATATTACGTTACATTATAAGGTATTTTCAATGATAAACTACTATATATTACAAGGTAGTTTCAATGATACACTACAAATTACGATAGATTATAAGGTATTTTCAATGATACACTGCATATTACTTTATATTATAAGGTATTTTCATTGATACACTACAAATTACGATATATTATAAGGTATTTTCAATGATACACAGCATATTACGTTATATTATTAGGTATTTTCAATGATACACTAAAAAATTACGATATATTATGAGGTATCTTCAATGATACACTGCATATTACGTTATATTATAAGGTATTTTCAATGATACACCGCATATTACGTTATATTATAATGTATTTTCAATGATAGACTAGAATTACCATATATTCTAAGGTATTTTCAATGATACACTACAAATTACGATATATTATAAGGTATTTTCAATGATAACCTGCATATTATGTTATATTATAAGGTATTTTCAATGATACACTGCATATTACGTTATATTATAAGGTATTTTCATTGATAGACTAGAATTACCATATATTATAAGGTATTTTCAATGATACACTACAAATTACGATATATTATAAGGTATTTTCAATTATACCCTGCATATTACGTTATATTATAAGGTATTTTCAATGATACACTGCATATTACGTTATATTATAAGGTATTTTCAATGATACACTGCATATTAAGTTATATTAAAAGGTATTTTCAATGATAAACTGCTATATATTATAAGGTATTTTCAATGATACACTGCATATTACGTTATATTATAAGGTATTTTCAATGATAAACTACTATATATTATAAGGTATTTTCAATGATACACTGCATATTACGTTATATTATAAGGTATTTTCATTGATAGACTAGAATTACCATATATTCTAAGGTATTTTCAATGATACACTACAAATTACGATATATTATAAGGTATTTTCAATGATAACCTGCATATTACGTTATATTATAAGGTATTTTCAATGATACACTGCATATTACGTTATATTATAAGGTATTTTCATTGATAGACAAGAATTACCATATATTCAAAGGTATTTTCAATGATACACTGCATATTACGTTATATCATAAGGTATTTTCAATGATACACTGCATATTAAGTTATAATATAAGGTATTTTCAATGATAAACTACTATATATTATAAGGTATTTTCAATGATACACTGCATATTACGTTATATTATAAGGTATTTTCAAAGATACACTACAAATAACGATATATTATAAAGTATTTTCAATGATACACTGCATATTACGTTATATGAGAAGGTATTTTCATTGATACACTACAAATTACGATATATTGTAAGGTATTTTCAATGATACACTGCATATTACGTTATATGGGAAGGTATTTTCAATGATACACTGCATATTACGTTATATTATAAGGTATTTTCAATGATACACTGCATATTACGTTATATTATAAGGTATTTTCAATGATACACTGCATATTACGTTATATTATAAGGTATTTTCAATGATACACTGCATATTACGTTATATTATAAGGTTTTTTCAATGATGCACTGCATATTACGTTATACTATAAGGTATTTTCAATGATACACTACAAATTACGATATATTATAAGGTATTTTCCATGATACACTGCATATTACGTTATATTATAAGGTATTTTCATTGATAGACTAGAATTACCATATATTCTAAGGTATTTTCAATGATACACTACAAATTACGATATATTATAAGGTATTTTCAATGATAACCTGCATATTACGTTATATTATAAGGTATTTTCAATGATACACTGCATATTACATTATATTATAAGGTATTTTCAATGATACACTGCATATTACGTTATATTATAAGGTATTTTCAATGATGCACTGCATATTACGTTATACTATAATGTATTTTCAATGATACACTACAAATTACGATATATTATAAGGTATTTTCAATGATACACTGCATATTACGTTATATTATCAGGTATTTTCAATGATGCACTGCATATTACGTTATACTATAATGTATTTTCAATGATACACTTCAAATTACGATATATTATAAGGTATTTTCAATGATACACTGCATATTACGTTTTATTATAAGGTATTTGCAATGATACACTGCATATTACGTTATATTATTAGGTATTTTCAATGATACACTAAAAAATTACGATATATTATAAGGTATTTCCAATGATACACTGCATATTACGTTATATTATAAGGAATTTTCAATGATACACTGCATATTACGTTATATTATAAGGTATTTTCATTGATAGACAAGAATTACCATATATTCAAAGGTATTTTCAATGATACACTGCATATTACGTTATATCATAAGGTATTTTCAATGATACACTGCATATTACGTTATATTCTAATGTATTTTCAATGATACACTGCATATTACGTTATATTATAAGGTATTTTCAATGATACACTGCATATTACGTTATATTATAAGGTATTTTCAATGATGCACTGCATATTACGTTATACTATAAGGTATTTTCAATGATACACTACAAATTACGATATATTATAAGGTATTTTCCATGATACACTGCATATTGCGTTATATTATAAGGTTTTTTCAATGATGCACTGCATATTACGTTATACTATAAGGTATTTTCAATGATACACTACAAATTACGATATATTATAAGGTATTTTCAATGATACACTGCATATTACGTTATATTATAATGTATTTTCAATGATACACTGCATATTACGTTATATTATAAGGTATTTTCAATGATACACTGCATATTACGTTATATTATAAGGTATTTTCAGTGATAGCCTAGAATTACCATATATTCTAAGGTATTTTCAATGATACACTGCATATTACGTTTTATTATAAGGTATTTTCAATGATACACTGCATATTACGTTATACTATAAGGTATTTTCAATGATACACTGAATATTACGTTATATCATAAGGTATTTTCAATGATACACGGCATATTACGTTATATTCTAAGGTATTTTCAATGATACACTGCATATTACGTTAAATTATAAGGTATTTTCTATGATACACTGCATATTACGTTTTATTATAAGGTATTTTCAATGATACACTGCATATTACGTTTTATTATAAGGTAATTTCGATGATACACTGCATATTACGTTATATTATTAGGTATTTTCAATGATACACTAAAAAATTACGATATATTATAAGGTATTTCCAATGATACTCTGCATATTACGTTATATTATAAGGAATTTTCAATGATACACTGCATATTACGTTATATTATAAGGTATTTTCAATGATACACTGCATATTACGTTATATTATAAGGTATTTTCAATGATACACAGAATATTACGTTATATTATAAGGTATTTTCATTGATACACTACAAATTACCATATATTATGAGGTATCTTCAATGATACAGTGCATATTACGTTATATTATAAGGTATTTTCAATGATACACTGCATATTACGGTATATTATAAGGTATTTTCAATGATACACTACAAATTACGATATATTATAAGGTATTTTCAATGATACACTGCATATTACGTTATATTATAATGTATTTTCAATGATACACTGCATATTACGTTACATTATAAGGTATTTTCAATGATAAACTACTATATATTACAAGGTAGTTTCAATGATACACTGCATATTACGTTATATTATAAGGTATTTTCAATGATACACCGCATATTACGTTACATTATAAGGTATTTTCAATGATAAACTACTATATATTACAAGGTAGTTTCAATGATACACTACAAATTACGATAGATTATAAGGTATTTTCAATGATACACTGCATATTACTTTATATTATAAGGTATTTTCATTGATACACTACAAATTACGATATATTATAAGGTATTTTCAATGATACACAGCATATTACGTTATATTATTAGGTATTTTCAATGATACACTAAAAAATTACGATATATTATGAGGTATCTTCAATGATACACTGCATATTACGTTATATTATAAGGTATTTTCAATGATACACCGCATATTACGTTATATTATAATGTATTTTCAATGATACACTGCATATTACGTTATATTATAAGGTATTTTCAATGATACACTGCATATTACGTTATATTATAAGGTATTTTCATTGATACACTACAAATTACCATATATTATGAGGTATCTTCAATGGTACACTGCATATTACGTTATATTATAAGGTATTCTCAATGATAAACTACTATATATTATAAGGTATTTTCAATGATACACTACAAATTACGATATATTATAAGGTATTTTCAATGATACACTGCATATTACGTTATATTATAAGGTATTTTCAATGATACACTGCATATTACGTTATATTATAAGGTATTTTCAATGATACCCTGCATATTCCGTTATATTATAAGGTATTTTCAATGATACACTGCATATTACGTTATATTATAAGGTATTTTCATTGATAGACTAGAATTACCATATATTCTAAGGTATTTTCAATGATACACTGCATATTACGTTATATTATAAGGTATTTTCATTGATAGACTAGAATTACCATATATTCTAAGGTATTTTCAATGATACACTGCATATTACGTTATATTATAAGGTATTTTCAATGATACACTGCATATTACGTTATATTATAAGGTATTTTCAATGATACACTACAAATTACGATATATTATAAGGTATTTTCAATTATACCCTGCATATTACGTTATATTATAAGGTATTTTCAATGATACACTGCATATTACGTTATATTATAAGGTATTTTCAATGATACACTGCATATTAAGTTATATTAAAAGGTATTTTCAATGATAAACTGCTATATATTATAAGGTATTTTCAATGATACAATGCATATTACGTTATATTATAAGGTATTTTCAATGATAAACTACTATATATTATAAGGTATTTTCAATGATACACTGCATATTACGTTATATTATAAGGTATTTTCAAAGATACACTACAAATAAGGATATATTATAAGGTATTTTCAATGATACACTGCATATTACGTTATATGAGAAGGTATTTTCATTGATACACTACAAATTACGATATATTATAAGGTATTTTCAATGATACACTGCATATTACGTTATATGGGAAGGTATTTTCAATGATACACTGCATATTACGTTATATTATAAGGTATTTTCAATGATACACTGCATATTACGTTAGATTATAAGGTATTTTCAATGATACACTACAAATTACGATATATTCTAAGGTATTTTCAATGGTGCACTGCATATTACGTTATATTATAAGGTATTTTCATTGACAGACTAGAATTACCATATATTATAAGGTATTTTCAATGATACACTGCATATTACGTTATAGTATAAGGTATTTTCAATGATACACTGCATATTACGTTATATTATAAGGTATTTTCAATGATACACTACAAATTACGATATATTATAAGGTATTTTCAATGATACACTAGAATTACCATATATTCTAAGGTATTTTCAATGATACACTGCATATTACGTTATATTACAAGGTATTTTCAATGATAGACTAGAATTACCATATATTCTAAGGTATTTTCAATGATACACTACAAATTACGATATATTATAAGGTATTTTCAATGATAACCTGCATATTACGTTATATTATAAGGTATTTTCAATGATACACTGCATATTACGTTATAATATTAGGTCTTTTCAATGATACACTAAAAAATTACGATATATTATAAGGTATTTCCAATGATACACTGCATATTACGTTATATTATAAGGAATTTTCAATGATACACTGCATATTACGTTATATTATAAGGTATTTTCATTGATAGACAAGAATTACCATATATTCAAAGGTATTTTCAATGATACACTGCATATTACGTTATATCATAAGGTATTTTCAATGATACACTGCATATTAAGTTATATTATAAGGTATTTTCAATGATAAACTACTATATATTATAAGGTATTTTCAATGATACACTGCATATTACGTTATATTATAAGGTATTTTCAAAGATACACTACAAATAACGATATATTATAAAGTATTTTCAATGATACACTGCATATTACGTTATATGAGAATGTATTTTCATTGATACACTACAAATTACGATATATTATAAGGTATTTTCAATGATACACTGCATATTACGTTATATGGGAAGGTATTTTCAATGATACACTGCATATTACGTTATATTATAAGGTATTTTCAATGGTACACTGCATATTACGTTATATTATAAGGTATTTTCAATGAAACACTGCATATTACGTTTTAATATAAGGTATTTTCAATGATACACTGCATATTACGTTATATTATAAGGTATTATCAATGATACACTGCATATTACGTTTTATTATAAGGTATTTTCAATGATACACTGCATATTACGTTTTATTATAAGGTAATTTCGATGATACACTGCATATTACGTTATATTATTAGGTATTTTCAATGATACACTAAAAAATTACGATATATTATAAGGTATTTCCAATGATACTCTGCATATTACGTTATATTATAAGGAATTTTCAATGATACACTGCATATTACGTTATATTATAAGGTATTTTCAATGATACACTACAAATTACGATATATTATAAGGTATTTTCAATGATACACAGCATATTACGTTATATTATTAGGTATTTTCAATGATACACTAAAAAATTACGATATATTATGAGGTATCTTCAATGATACACTGCATATTACGTTATATTATAAGGTATTTTCAATGATAAACTACTATCTATTATAAGGTATTTTCAATGATAGACTGCATATTACGTTATATTATAAGGTATTTTCATTGATAGACTAGAATTACCATATATTCTAAGGTATTTTCAATGATACACAGAATATTACGTTATATTATAAGGTATTTTCAATGATACACTGCATATTACATTATTTTATAAGGTATTTTCAATGATTCACTGCATATTACGTTATATTATAAGGTATTTTCAATGATACACTGCATATTACGTTATATTATAAGGTATTTTCAATGATACACAGAATGTTACGTTATATTATAAGGTATTTTCAATGATAAACTACTATATATTATAAGGTATTTTCAATGATACACTGCATATTACGTTATATTATAAGGTATTTTCAATGATACACTGCATATTACGTTATATTACCAGGTATTTTCAATGATACTCTGCATATTACATTATATTATAAGGTATTTTCAATGATAAACTGCATATTACGTTATATTGTGAGGTATTTTCAATGATAGACTGCATATTACGTTATATTATAAAGTATTTTCAATGAATTACTGCATATTACGTTATATTATAAGGTATTTTCAATGATACACAGAATGTTACGTTATATTATAAGGTATTTTCAATGATAAACTACTATATATTATAAGGTATTTTCAATGATACACTGCATATTACGTTATATTATAAGGTATTTTCAATGATACACAGCATATTACGTTACATTATAAGGTATTTTCAATGATAAACTACTATATATTATAAGGTATTTTCAATGATACACAGCATATTACGTTATATTATTAGGTATTTTCAATGATACACTAAAAAATTACGATATATTATGAGGTATCTTCAATGATACACTGCATATTACGTTATATTATAAGGTATTTTCAATGATAGACTGCATATTACATTATATTATAAGGTATTCTCAATGATACAGTGCATATTACGTTATATTATAAGGTATTTTCATTGATACACTGCATATTAAGTTATATTATAAGGTATTTTCAATGATAGACTGCAAATATTACGTTATATTATAAGGTATTTTCAATGATACACTGCATATTACGTTATATTATGAGGTATTTTCAATGATAGACTGCATATCACGTTATATTATAAGGTATTTTCAATGATAAACTACTATCTATTATAAGGTATTTTCAATGATAGACTGCATATTACGTTATATTATAAGGTATTTTCATTGATAGACTAGAATTACCATATATTCTAAGGTATTTTCAATGACACACTGCATATTACGTTATATGGGAAGGTATTTTCAATGATACACTGCATATTACGTTATATTATAAGGTATTTTCAATGATACACTGCATATTACGTTAGATTATAAGGTATTTTCAATGATACACTACAAATTACGATATATTCTAAGGTATTTTCAATGGTGCACTGCATATTACGTTATATTATAAGGTATTTTCATTGACAGACTAGAATTACCATATATTATAAGGTATTTTCAATGATACACTGCATATTACGTTATAGTATAAGGTATTTTCAATGATACACTGCATATTACGTTATATTATAAGGTATTTTCAATGATACACTACAAATTACGATATATTATAAGGTATTTTCAATGATACACTAGAATTACCATATATTCTAAGGTATTTTCAATGATACACTGCATATTACGTTATATTACAAGGTATTTTCAATGATAGACTAGAATTACCATATATTCTAAGGTATTTTCAATGATACACTACAAATTACGATATATTATAAGGTATTTTCAATGATAACCTGCATATTACGTTATATTATAAGGTATTTTCATTGATAGACTAGAATTACCATATATTCTAAGGTATTTTCAATGATACACTGCATATTACGTTATAATATTAGGTCTTTTCAATGATACACTAAAAAATTACGATATATTATAAGGTATTTCCAATGATACACTGCATATTACGTTATATTATAAGGAATTTTCAATGATACACTGCATATTACGTTATATTATAAGGTATTTTCATTGATAGACAAGAATTACCATATATTCAAAGGTATTTTCAATGATACACTGCATATTACGTTATATCATAAGGTATTTTCAATGATACACTGCATATTAAGTTATATTATAAGGTATTTTCAATGATAAACTACTATATATTATAAGGTATTTTCAATGATACACTGCATATTACGTTATATTATAAGGTATTTTCAAAGATACACTACAAATAACGATATATTATAAAGTATTTTCAATGATACACTGCATATTACGTTATATGAGAAGGTATTTTCATTGATACACTACAAATTACGATATATTATAAGGTATTTTCAATGATACACTGCATATTACGTTATATGGGAAGGTATTTTCAATGATACACTGCACATTACGTTATATTATAAGGTATTTTCAATGGTACACTGCATATTACGTTATATTATAAGGTATTTTCAATGAAACACTGCATATTACGTTTTAATATAAGGTATTTTCAATGATACACTACAAATTACGATATATTATAAGGTATTTTCAATGATACACTGCATATTACGTTATATTATAATGTATTTTCAATGATACACTGCATATTACGTTATATTATAAGGTATTATCAATGATACACTGCATATTACGTTTTATTATAAGGTATTTTCAATGATACACTGCATATTACGTTTTATTATAAGGTAATTTCGATGATACACTGCATATTACGTTATATTATTAGGTATTTTCAATGATACACTAAAAAATTACGATATATTATAAGGTATTTCCAATGATACTCTGCATATTACGTTATATTATAAGGAATTTTCAATGATACACTGCATATTACGTTATATTATAAGGTATTTTCAATGATACACTGCATATTACGTTATATTATAAGGTATTTTCAATGATACACAGAATATTACGTTATATTATAAGGTATTTTCATTGATACACTACAAATTACCATATATTATGAGGTATCTTCAATGATACAGTGCATATTACGTTATATTATAAGGTATTTTCAATGATACACTGCATATTACGTTATATTATAAGGTATTTTCAATGATACACTACAAATTACGATATATTATAAGGTATTTTCAATGATACACTGCATATTACGTTATATTATAATGTATTTTCAATGATACACTGCATATTACGTTATATTATAAGGTATTTTCAATGATACACTGCATATTACGTTATATTATAAGGTATTTTCAGTGATAGCCTAGAATTACCATATATTCTAAGGTATTTCCAATGATACATTGCATATTACGTTATATTATAAGGTATTTTCAATGATACACTGCATATTACGTTATATTATAAGGTATTTTCAATGATACACTGCATATTACGTTATATTATAAGGTATTTTCAATGATACACAGCATATTACGTTACATTATAAGGTATTTTCAATGATAAACTACTATATATTACAAGGTAGTTTCAATGATACACTGCATATTACGTTATATTATAAGGTATTTTCAATGATACACCGCATATTACGTTACATTATAAGGTATTTTCAATGATAAACTACTATATATTACAAGGTAGTTTCAATGATACACTACAAATTACGATAGATTATAAGGTATTTTCAATGATACACTGCATATTACTTTATATTATAAGGTATTTTCATTGATACACTACAAATTACGATATATTATAAGGTATTTTCAATGATACACAGCATATTACGTTATATTATTAGGTATTTTCAATGATACACTAAAAAATTACGATATATTATGAGGTATCTTCAATGATACACTGCATATTACGTTATATTATAAGGTATTTTCAATGATACACCGCATATTACGTTATATTATAATGTATTTTCAATGATACACTGCATATTACGTTATATTATAAGGTATTTTCAATGATACACTGCATATTACGTTATATTATAAGGTATTTTCAATGATACACTACAAATTACGATATATTATAAGGTATTTTCAATGATACACAGAATATTACGTTATATTATAAGGTATTTTCATTGATACACTACAAATTACCATATATTATGAGGTATCTTCAATGATACAGTGCATATTACGTTATATTATAAGGTATTTTCAATGATACACTGCATATTACGTTATATTATAAGGTATTTTCAATGATACACTACAAATTACGATATATTATAAGGTATTTTCAATGATACACTGCATATTACGTTATATTATAATGTATTTTCAATGATACACTGCATATTACGTTATATTATAAGGTATTTTCAATGATACACTGCATATTACGTTATATTATAAGGTATTTTCAGTGATAGCCTAGAATTACCATATATTCTAAGGTATTTCCAATGATACATTGCATATTACGTTATATTATAAGGTATTTTCAATGATACACTGCATATTACGTTATATTATAAGGTATTTTCAATGATACACTGCATATTACGTTATATTATAAGGTATTTTCAATGATACACAGCATATTACGTTACATTATAAGGTATTTTCAATGATAAACTACTATATATTACAAGGTAGTTTCAATGATACACTGCATATTACGTTATATTATAAGGTATTTTCAATGATACACCGCATATTACGTTACATTATAAGGTATTTTCAATGATAAACTACTATATATTACAATTACCATATATTATGAGGTATCTTCAATGATACACTGCATATTACGTTATATTATAAGGTATTCTCAATGATAAACTACTATATATTATAAGGTATTTTCAATGATACACTACAAATTACGATATATTATAAGGTATTTTCAATGATACACTGCATATTACGTTATATTATAAGGTATTTTCAATGATACACTACAAATTACGATATATTATAAGGTATTTTCAATGATACACTGCATATTACGTTATATTATAATGTATTTTCAATGATACACTGCATATTACGTTATATTATAAGGTATTTTCAATGATACACTGCATATTACGTTACATTATAAGGTATTTTCAATGATAAACTACTATATATTACAAGGTAGTTTCAATGATACACTACAAATTACGATAGATTATAAGGTATTTTCAATGATACACTGCATATTACTTTATATTATAAGGTATTTTCATTGATACACTACAAATTACGATATATTATAAGGTATTTTCAATGATACACAGCATATTACGTTATATTATTAGGTATTTTCAATGATACACTAAAAAATTACGATATATTATGAGGTATTTTCAATGATACACTGCATATTACGTTATATTATAAGGTATTTTCAATGATAGACTGCATATTACATTATATTATAAGGTATTCTCAATGATACAGTGCATATTACGTTATATTATAAGGTATTTTCATTGATACACTGCATATTAAGTTATATTATAAGGTATTTTCAATGATAGACTGCATATCACGTTATATTATAAGGTATTTTCAATGATAAACTACTATCTATTATAAGGTATTTTCAATGATAGACTGCATATTACGTTATATTATAAGGTATTTTCAATGATAAACTACTATCTATTATAAGGTATTTTCAATGATAGACTGCATATTACGTTATATTATAAGGTATTTTCATTGATAGACTAGAATTACCATATATTCTAAGGTATTTTCAATGATACACAGAATATTACGTTATATTATAAGGTATTTTCAATGATACACTGCATATTACATTATTTTATAAGGTATTTTCAATGATTCACTGCATATTACGTTATATTATAAGGTATTTTCAATGATACACTGCATATTACGTTATATTATAAGGTATTTTCAATGATACACAGAATGTTACGTTATATTATAAGGTATTTTCAATGATAAACTACTATATATTATAAGGTATTTTCAATGATACACTGCATATTACGTTATATTATAAGGTATTTTCAATGATACACTGCATATTACGTTATATTATAAGGTATTTTCAATGATACACTGCATATTACTTTATATTATAAGGTATTTTCATTGATACACTACAAATTACGATATATTATAAGGTATTTTCAATGATACACAGCATATTACGTTATATTATTAGGTATTTTCAATGATACACTAAAAAATTACGATATATTATGAGGTATCTTCAATGATACACTGCATATTACGTTATATTATAAGGTATTTTCAATGATAGACTGCATATTACATTATATTATAAGGTACTCTCAATGATACAGTGCATATTACGTTATATTATAAGGTATTTTCATTGATACACTGCATATTAAGTTATATTATAAGGTATTTTCAATGATAGACTGCAAATATTACGTTATATTATAAGGTATTTTCAATGATACACTGCATATTACGTTATATTATGAGGTATTTTCAATGATAGACTGCATATCACGTTATATTATAAGGTATTTTCAATGATAAACTACTATCTATTATAAGGTATTTTCAATGATACACTGCATATTACGTTATATTATAAGGTATTTTCAATGATACACTGCATATTACGTTATATTATAAGGTATTTTCAATGATACACCGCATATTACATTATATTATAAGGTATTTTCAATGATAGACTGCATATTACGTTATATTATCAGGTATTTTCAATGATACTCTGCATATTACATTATATTATAAGGTATTTTCAATGATAGACTGCATATTACGTTATATTGTGAGGTATTTTCAATGATAGACTGCATATTACGTTATATTATAAAGTATTTTCAATGAATTACTGCATATTACGTTATATTATAAGGTATTTTCAATGATACACTGCATATTACGTTATATTATAAGGTATTTTCAATGATAGACTGCATATTACATTATATTATAAGGTATTCTCAATGATACAGTGCATATTACGTTATATTATAAGGTATTTTCATTGATACACTACAAATTAGCATATATTATAAGGTATTTTCAATGATACACTAAAAAATTACGATATATTATAAGGTATTTCCAATGATACACTGCATATTACCATATATTATAAGGTATTTTCAATGATACACTACAAATTACGATATATTATAAGGTATTTTCAATGATACACTGCATATTACGTTATATTATAAGGTATTTTCAATGATAAACTACTATATATTATAAGGTATTTTCAATGATACACTACAAATTACGATATATTATAAGGTATTTTCACTGATACACTGCATATTACGTTATATTATAAGGTATTTTCAATGATACACTGCATATTACGTTATATTATAAGGTATTTTCATTGATACACTACAAATTACCATATATTATAAGGTATTTTCAATGATACACTAAAAAATTTCGATATATTATAAGGTATTTCCAATGATACACTGCATATTACCATATATTATAAGGTATTTTCAATGATACACTACAAAATACGATATATTATAAGGTATTTTCACTGATACACTGCATATTACGTTATATTATAAGGTATTTTCATTGATAGACTAGAATTACCATATATTCTAAGGTATTTTCAATGATACACTACAAATTACGATATATTATAAGGTATTTTCAATGATACACTGCATATTACGTTTTATTATAAGGTATTTTCAACGATACATTGCATATTACGTTTTATTATAAGGTATTTTCAATGATACACAGAATATTACGTTATATTATAAGGTATTTTCATTGATACACTACAAATTAGCATATATTATAAGGTATTTTCAAAGATACACTGCATATTACGTTATATTATAATGTATTTTCAATGATACACTGCATATTATGTTATATTATAAGGTATTTTCAATGATACACTGCATATTACGTTATATTATAAGGTATTTTCATTGATACACTACAAATTACCCTATATTATAAGGTATTTTCAATGATACACAGCATATTACGTTATATTATAAGGTATTTTCATTGATAGACTAGAATTACCATATATTCTAAGGTATTTTCAATGATACACTGCATATTACGTTATATTATAAGGTATTTTCAATGATTCACTGCATATTACGTTATATTATAAGGTATTTTCATTGATACACTACAAATTACCATATATTATAAGGTATCTTCAATGATACACTGCATATTACGTTTTATTATAAGGTATTTTCAATGGTACACTTCATATTACGTTTTATTATAAGGTATTTTCAATGATACATTGCATATTACGTTATATTATAAGGTATTTTCAGTGATAAACTACTATATATTACAAGGTAGTTTCAATGATACACTACAAATTACCATATATTCTAAGGTATTTTCAATGATACACTGCATATTACGTTATATTATAAGGTATTTTCAAAGATACACTGCATATTACGTTATATTATAATGTATTTTCAATGATACACTGAATATTATGTTATATTATAAGGTATTTTCAATGATACACTGCATATTACGTTATATTATAAGGTATTTTCAATGATACACTGCATATTACGTTATATTATAAGGTATTTTCAATGATACACTGCATATTACGTTATATTATAAGGTGTTTCCAATGATACACTGCATATTACCATATATTATAAGGTATTTTCAATGATACACTGCATATTACCATATATTATAAGGTATTTTCAATGATACACTACAAATTACGATATATTATAAGGTATTTTCGATGATACACTGCATATTACTTTATATTATAAGGTATTTTCATTGATACACTACAAATTACGATATATTATAAGGTATTTTCAATGATACACAGCATATTACGTTATATTATAAGGTATTTTCAATGATAAACTACTATATATTATAAGGTATTTTCAATGATACACTACAAATTACGATATATTATAAGGTATTTTCAATGATACACTACAAATTACGATATATTATAAGGTATTTTCACTGATACACTGCATATTACGTTATATTATAAGGTATTTTCATTGATAGACTAGAATTACCATATATTCTAAGGTATTTTCAATGATACACTGCATATTACGTTATATTATAAGGTATTTTCAATGATACACTACACATTACGATATATTATAAGGTATTTTCAATGATACACTGCATATTACGTTATATTATAAGGTATTTTCATTGATAGACTAGAATTACCATATATTCTAAGGTATTTTCAATGATACACTGCATATTACGTGTTATTATAAGGTATTTTCAATGATACATTGCATATTACGTTATATTATAAGGTATTTTCAGTGATAAACTACTATATATTACAAGGTAGTTTCAATGATACACTACAAATTACCATATATTCTAAGGTATTTTCAATGATACACTGCATATTACGTTATATTATAAGGTATTTTCAAAGATACACTGCATATTACGTTATATTATAATGTATTTTCAATGATACACTGCATATTATGTTATATTATAAGGTATTTTCAATGATACACTGCATATTACGTTATATTATAAGGTATTTTCAATGATACACTGCATATTACGTTATATTATAAGGTATTTTCAATGATACACTGCATATTACGTTATATTATAAGGTATTTTCAATGATACACTGCATATTACGTTATATTATAAGGTATTTTCATTGATACACTACAAATTACCATATATTATAAGGTATTTTCAATGATACACTGCATATTACGTTATATTATAAGGTGTTTCCAATGATACACTGCATATTACCATATATTATAAGGTATTTTCAATGATACACTGCATATTACCATATATTATAAGGTATTTTCAATGATACACTGCATATTACTTTATATTATAAGGTATTTTCATTGATACACTACAAATTACGATATATTATAAGGTATTTTCAATGATACACAGCACATTACGTTATATTATAAGGTATTTTCAATGATAAACTACTATATATTATAAGGTATTTTCAATGATACACTACAAATTACGATATATTATAAGGTATTTTCACTGATACACTGCATATTACGTTATATTATAAGGTATTTTCATTGATAGACTAGAATTACCATATATTCTAAGGTATTTTCATTGATACACTACAAATTACCATATATTATAAGGTATCTTCAATGATACACTGCATATTACGTTTTATTATAAGGTATTTTCAATGATACACTGCATATTACGTTTTATTATAAGGTATTTTCAATGATACATTGCATATTACGTTATATTATAAGGTATTTTCAGTGATAAACTACTATATATTACAAGGTAGTTTCAATGATACACTACAAATTACCATATATTCTAAGGTATTTTCAATGATACACTGCATATTACGTTATATTATAAGGTATTTTCAAAGATACACTGCATATTACGTTATATTATAATGTATTTTCAATGATACACTGCATATTATGTTATATTATAAGGTATTTTCAATGATACACTGCATATTACGTTATATTATAAGTTATTTTCAATGATACACTGCATATTACGTTATATTATAAGGTATTTTCAATGATACACTGCATATTACGTTATATTATAAGGTATTTTCAATGATACACTGCATATTACGTTATATTATAAGGTATTTTCATTGATACACTACAAATTACCATATATTATAAGGTATTTTCAATGATACACTAAAAAATTTCGATATATTATAAGGTATTTCCAATGATACACTGCATATTACCATATATTATAAGATATTTTCAATGATACACTACAAATTACGATATATTATAAGGTATTTTCAATGATACACTGCATATTACTTTATATTATAAGGTATTTTCATTGATACACTACAAATTACGATATATTATAAGGTATTTTCAATGATACACAGCACATTACGTTATATTATAAGGTATTTTCAATGATAAACTACTATATATTATAAGGTATTTTCAATGATACACTACAAATTACGATATATTATAAGGTATTTTCACTGATACACTGCATATTACGTTATATTATAAGGTATTTTCATTGATAGACTAGAATTACCATATATTCTAAGGTATTTTCATTGATACACTACAAATTACCATATATTATAAGGTATCTTCAATGATACACTGCATATTACGTTTTATTATAAGGTATTTTCAATGATACACTGCATATTACGTTTTATTATAAGGTATTTTCAATGATACATTGCATATTACGTTATATTATAAGGTATTTTCAGTGATAAACTACTATATATTACAAGGTAGTTTCAATGATACACTACAAATTACCATATATTCTAAGGTATTTTCAATGATACACTACATATTACGTTTTATTATAAGGTATTTTCAATGATACATTGCATATTACGTTATATTATAAGGTATTTTCAGTGATAAACTACTATATATTACAAGGTAGTTTCAATGATACACTACAAATTACCATATATTCTAAGGTATTTTCAATGATACACTGCATATTACGTTATATTATAATGTATTTTCAAAGATACACTGCATATTACGTTATATTATAATGTATTTTCAATGATACACTGCATATTATGTTATATTATAAGTTATTTTCAATGATACACCGAATATTACGTTATATTATAAGGTATTTTCATTGATACACTACAAATTACCATATATTATAAGGTATCTTCAATGATACACTGCATATTACGTTTTATTATAAGGTATTTTCAATGATACACTGCATATTACGTTATATTATAAGGTATTTTCATTGATACACTACAAATTACCATATATTATAAGGTATTTTCAATGATACACTGCATATTACGTTATATTATAAGGTATTTTCAATGATACACCGCATATTACGTTATATTATAATGTATTTTCAATGATACACTGCATATTACGTTATATTATAAGGTATTTTCAATGATACACTGCATATTACGTTTTATTATAAGGTATTCTCAATGATACACTGCATATTACGATTTATTATAAGGTATTTTCGATGATACACTGCATATTACGTTATATTATTAGGTATTTTCAATGATACACTACAAATTACCATATATTATAAGGTATCTTCAATGATACACAGCATATTACGTTTTATTATAAGGTATTTTCAATGATACACTGCATATTACGTTTTATTATAAGGTATTTCCAATGATACACTGCATATTACGTTATATTATAAGGTATTTTCAATGATACACTGCATATTACGTTATATTATAAGGTATTTTCAATGATACACTGCATATTACGTTATATTATAAGGTATTTTCAATGATAAACTACTATATATTATAAGGTATTTTCAATGATACACTGCATATTACGTTATATTATAAGGTATTTTCAATGATACACTGCATATTACGTTATATTATAAGGTATTTTCAATGATAAACTACTATATATTATAAGGTATTTTCAATGATACACTGCATATTACGTTATATTATAAGGTATTTTCAATGATACACTGCATATTACGTTATATTATAAGGTATTTTCAATGATACACTGCATATTACGTTATATTATAATGTATTTTCAATGATACACTGCATATTACGTTATATTATAAGGTATTTTCAATGATACACTGCATATTACGTTTTATTATAAGGTATTTTCAATGATACACTGCATATTACGTTTTATTATAAGGTATTTTCAATGATACACTGCATATTACGTTATATTATAAGGTATTTTCAATGATACACTGCATATTACGTTATATTATAAGGTATTTTCAATGATACACAGAATATTACGTTATATTATAAGGTATTTTCAATGATAAACTACAATATATTATAAGGTATTTTCAATGATACACTGCATATTACGTTATATTATAAGGAATTTTCAATGATACACTACAAATTACCATATATTATAAGGTATTTTGAATGATACACTACAAATTACGATTTATTATAAGGTATTTTCAATGATACACTGCATATTACGTTATATTATAAGGTATTTTCATTGATACACTACAAATTACCATATATTATAAGGTATTTTCAATGATACACTACAAATTACGATATATTATAAGGTATTTCCAATGATACACTGCATATTACGTTATATTATAAGGTATTTTCAATGATACACTGCATATTACGTTATATTATAAGGTATTTTCAATGATACACTGCATATTACGTTATATTATAAGGTATTTTCAATGATAAACTGCTATATATTATAAGGTATTTTCAATGATACACTGCATATTACGTTATATTATAAGGTATTTTCAATGATACACTGCATATTACGTTATATTATAAGGTATTTTCAATGATAAACTACTATATATTATAAGGTATTTTCAATGATACACTGCATATTACGTTATATTATAAGGTATTTTCAATGATACACTGCATATTACGTTATATTATAAGGTATTTTCAATGATACACTGCATATTACGTTATATTATAATGTATTTTCAATGATACACTGCATATTACGTTATATTATAAGGTATTTTCAATGATACACTGCATATTACGTTTTATTATAAGGTATTTTCAATGATACACTGCATATTACGTTTTATTATAAGGTATTTTCAATGATACACTGCATATTACGTTATATTATAAGGTATTTTCAATGATACACTGCATATTACGTTATATTATAAGGTATTTTCAATGATACACAGAATATTACGTTATATTATAAGGTATTTTCAATGATAAACTACAATATATTATAAGGTATTTTCAATGATACACTGCATATTACGTTATATTATAAGGAATTTTCAATGATACACTACAAATTACCATATATTATAAGGTATTTTGAATGATACACTACAAATTACGATATATTATAAGGTATTTTCAATGATACACTGCATATTACGTTATATTATAAGGTATTTTCATTGATACACTACAAATTACCATATATTATAAGGTATTTTCAATGATACACTACAAATTACGATATATTATAAGGTATTTTCAATGATACACTGCATATTACGTTATATTAAAAGGTATTTTCAATGATACACTGCATATTACGTTATATTATAAGGTATTTTCAATGAAGCACTGCATATTACGTTATACTATCAGGTATTTTCAATGATACACTACAAATTACGATATATTATAAGGTATTTCCAATGATACTCTGCATATTACGTTATATTATAAGGTATTTTCAATGATACATTGCATATTACGTTATATTATTAGGTATTTTCAATGATACACTAAAAAATTAAGATATATTATAAGGTATTTCCAATGATACTCAGCATATTACGTTATATTATAAGGTATTTTCAATGATACACAGAATATTACGTTATATTATAAGGTATTTTCATTGATACACTACAAATTACCATATATTATAAGGTATCTTCAATGATACACTGCATATTACGTTTTATTATAAGGTATTTTCAATGATACACTGCATATTACGTTATATTATAAGGTATTTTCATTGATACACTACAAATTACCATATATTATAAGGCATTTTCAATGATACACAGCATATTACCTTATATTATAAGGTATTTTCAATGATACACAGAATATTACGTTATATTATAAGGTATTTTCAATGATAAACTACTATATATTACAAGGTATTTTCAATGATACACTACAAATTACCATATATTCTAAGGTATTTTCAATGATACACTGCATATTACGTTATATTATAAGGTATTTTCAATGATACACTGCATATTACGTTTTATTATAAGGTATTTTCAATGATACACTGCATATTATGTTATATTATAAGGTATTTTCAATGATACACTGCATATTACGTTATATTATAAGGTATTTTCAATGATAAACTACTATATATTATAAGGTATTTTCAATGATACACTACAAATTACGATATATTATAAGGTATTTCCAATGATACACTGCATATTACGTTATATTACAAGGTATTTTCAATGATACACAGAATATTACGTTATATTATAAGGTATTTTCAATGATAAACTACTATATATTACAAGGTATTTTCAATGATACACTGCATATTACGTTATATTATAAGGTATTTTCAATGATACACCGCATATTACGTTATATTATAATGTATTTTCAATGATACACTGCATATTACGTTATATTATAAGGTATTTTCAATGATACACTGCATATTACGTTTTATTATAAGGTATTCTCAATGATACACTGCATATTACGATTTATTATAAGGTATTTTCGATGATACACTGCATATTACGTTATATTATTAGGTATTTTCAATGATACACTACAAATTACCATATATTATAAGGTATCTTCAATGATACACAGCATATTACGTTTTATTATAAGGTATTTTCAATGATACACTGCATATTACGTTATATTATAAGGTATTTTCAATGATACACTGCATATTACGTTATATTATAAGGTATTTTCAATGATACACTGCATATTACGTTATATTATAAGGTATTTTCAATGATAAACTACTATATATTATAAGGTATTTTCAATGATACACTGCATATTACGTTATATTATAAGGTATTTTCAATGATACACTGCATATTACGTTATATTATAAGGTATTTTCAATGATAAACTACTATATATTATAAGGTATTTTCAATGATACACTGCATATTACGTTATATTATAAGGTATTTTCAATGATACACTGCATATTACGTTATATTATAAGGTATTTTCAATGATACACTGCATATTACGTTATATTATAAGGTATTTTCAATGATACACTGCATATTACGTTATATTATAAGGTATTTTCAATGATAAACTACTATATATTATAAGGTATTTTCAATGATACACTGCATATTACGTTATATTATAAGGTATTTTCAATGATACACTGCATATTACGTTATATTATAAGGTATTTTCAATGATAAACTACTATATATTATAAGGTATTTTCAATGATACACTGCATATTACGTTATATTATAATGTATTTTCAATGATACACTGCATATTATGTTATATTATAAGTTATTTTCAATGATACACAGAATATTACGTTATATTATAAGGTATTTTCATTGATACACTACAAATTACCATATATTATAAGGTATCTTCAATGATACACTGCATATTACGTTTTATTATAAGGTATTTTCAATGATACACTGCATATTACGATTTATTATAAGGTATTTTCAATGATACACTGCATATTACGTTATATTATAAGGTATTTTCAATGATACACTGCATATTACGTTATATTATAAGGTATTTTCAATGATACACAGAATATTACGTTATATTATAAGGTATTTTCAATGATAAACTACTATATATTATAAGGTATTTTCAATGATACACTACAAATTACGATATATTATAAGGTATTTTCAATGATACACTGCATATTACGTTATATTATAAGGTATTTTCAATGATACACTGCATATTACGTTATATTATAAGGTATTTTCAATGAAGCACTGCATATTACGTTATACTATCAGGTATTTTCAATGATACACTACAAATTACGATATATTATAAGGTATTTTCAATGATACACTGCATATTACGTTATATTATAAGGTATTTTCAATGATACACTGCATATTACGTTATATTATAAGGTATTTTCAATGATACACTAAAAAATTACGTTATATTATAAGGTATTTCCAATGATACTCAGCATATTACGTTATATTATAAGGTATTTTCAATGATACACTGCATATTACGTTATATTATAAGGTATTTTCATTGATAGACTAGAATTACCATATATTCTAAGGTATTTTCAATGATACACTGCATATTACGTTATATGAGAATGTATTTTCATTGATACACTACAAATTACGATATATTATAAGGTATTTTCAATGATACCCTGCATATTACGTTATATTATAAGGTATTTTCAGTGATAAACTACTATATATTACAAGGTAGTTTCAATGATACACTACAAATTACCATATATTCTAAGGTATTTTCAATGATACACTGCATATTACGTTATATTATAATGTATTTTCAAAGATACACTGCATATTACGTTATATTATAATGTATTTTCAATGATACACTGCATATTATGTTATATTATAAGTTATTTTCAATGATACACAGAATATTACGTTATATTATAAGGTATTTTCATTGATACACTACAAATTACCATATATTATAAGGTATCTTCAATGATACACTGCATATTACGTTTTATTATAAGGTATTTTCAATGATACACTGCATATTACGTTATATTATAAGGTATTTTCATTGATACACTACAAATTACCATATATTATAAGGTATTTTCAATGATACACAGCATATTACCTTATATTATAAGGTATTTTCAATGATACACAGAATATTACGTTATATTATAAGGTATTTTCAATGATAAACTACTATATATTACAAGGTATTTTCAATGATACACTACAAATTACCATATATTCTAAGGTATTTTCAATGATACACTGCATATTACGTTATATTATAAGGTATTTTCAATGATACACTGCATATTACGTTTTATTATAAGGTATTTTCAATGATACACTGCATATTATGTTATATTATAAGGTATTTTCAATGATACACTGCATATTACGTTATATTATAAGGTATTTTCAATGATAAACTACTATATATTATAAGGTATTTTCAATGATACACTACAAATTACGATATATTATAAGGTATTTCCAATGATACACTGCACATTACGTTATATTACAAGGTATTTTCAATGATACACAGAATATTACGTTATATTATAAGGTATTTTCAATGATAAACTACTATATATTACAAGGTATTTTCAATGATACACTGCATATTACGTTATATTATAAGGTATTTTCAATGATACACCGCATATTACGTTATATTATAATGTATTTTCAATGATACACTGCATATTACGTTATATTATAAGGTATTTTCAATGATACACTGCATATTACGTTTTATTATAAGGTATTCTCAATGATACACTGCATATTACGATTTATTATAAGGTATTTTCGATGATACACTGCATATTACGTTATATTATAAGGTATTTTCAATGATACACTGCATATTACGTTATATTATAAGGTATTTTCAATGATAAACTACTATATATTATAAGGTATTTTCAATGATACACTGCATATTACGTTATATTATAAGGTATTTTCAATGATACACTGCATATTACGTTATATTATAAGGTATTTTCAATGATACACTGCATATTACGTTATATTATAATGTATTTTCAATGATACACTGCATATTACGTTATATTATAAGGTATTTTCAATGATACACTGCATATTACGTTTTATTATAAGGTATTTTCAATGATACACTGCATATTACGTTTTATTATAAGGTATTTTCAATGATACACTGCATATTACGTTATATTATAAGGTATTTTCAATGATACACTGCATATTACGTTATATTATAAGGTATTTTCAATGATACACAGAATATTACGTTATATTATAAGGTATTTTCAATGATAAACTACAATATATTATAAGGTATTTTCAATGATACACTGCATATTACGTTATATTATAAGGAATTTTCAATGATACACTACAAATTACCATATATTATAAGGTATTTTGAATGATACACTACAAATTACGATTTATTATAAGGTATTTTCAATGATACACTGCATATTACGTTATATTATAAGGTATTTTCATTGATACACTACAAATTACCATATATTATAAGGTATTTTCAATGATACACTACAAATTACGATATATTATAAGGTATTTTCAATGATACACTGCATATTACGTTATATTAAAAGGTATTTTCAATGATACACTGCATATTACGTTATATTATAAGGTATTTTCAATGAAGCACTGCATATTACGTTATACTATCAGGTATTTTCAATGATACACTACAAATTACGATATATTATAAGGTATTTCCAATGATACTCTGCATATTACGTTATATTATAAGGTATTTTCAATGATACATTGCATATTACGTTATATTATTAGGTATTTTCAATGATACACTAAAAAATTAAGATATATTATAAGGTATTTCCAATGATACTCAGCATATTACGTTATATTATAAGGTATTTTCAATGATACACAGAATATTACGTTATATTATAAGGTATTTTCATTGATACACTACAAATTACCATATATTATAAGGTATCTTCAATGATACACTGCATATTACGTTTTATTATAAGGTATTTTCAATGATACACTGCATATTACGTTATATTATAAGGTATTTTCATTGATACACTACAAATTACCATATATTATAAGGCATTTTCAATGATACACAGCATATTACCTTATATTATAAGGTATTTTCAATGATACACAGAATATTACGTTATATTATAAGGTATTTTCAATGATAAACTACTATATATTACAAGGTATTTTCAATGATACACTACAAATTACCATATATTCTAAGGTATTTTCAATGATACACTGCATATTACGTTATATTATAAGGTATTTTCAATGATACACTGCATATTACGTTTTATTATAAGGTATTTTCAATGATACACTGCATATTATGTTATATTATAAGGTATTTTCAATGATACACTGCATATTACGTTATATTATAAGGTATTTTCAATGATAAACTACTATATATTATAAGGTATTTTCAATGATACACTACAAATTACGATATATTATAAGGTATTTCCAATGATACACTGCATATTACGTTATATTACAAGGTATTTTCAATGATACACAGAATATTACGTTATATTATAAGGTATTTTCAATGATAATCTACTATATATTACAAGGTATTTTCAATGATACACTGCATATTACGTTATATTATAAGGTATTTTCAATGATACACCGCATATTACGTTATATTATAATGTATTTTCAATGATACACTGCATATTACGTTATATTATAAGGTATTTTCAATGATACACTGCATATTACGTTTTATTATAAGGTATTCTCAATGATACACTGCATATTACGATTTATTATAAGGTATTTTCGATGATACACTGCATATTACGTTATATTATTAGGTATTTTCAATGATACACTACAAATTACCATATATTATAAGGTATCTTCAATGATACACAGCATATTACGTTTTATTATAAGGTATTTTCAATGATACACTGCATATTACGTTATATTATAAGGTATTTTCAATGATACACTACAAATTACGATATATTATAAGGTATTTTCAATGATACACTGCATATTACGTTATATTAAAAGGTATTTTCAATGATACACTGCATATTACGTTATATTATAAGGTATTTTCAATGAAGCACTGCATATTACGTTATACTATCAGGTATTTTCAATGATACACTACAAATTACGATATATTATAAGGTATTTCCAATGATACTCTGCATATTACGTTATATTATAAGGTATTTTCAATGATACATTGCATATTACGTTATATTATTAGGTATTTTCAATGATACACTAAAAAATTAAGATATATTATAAGGTATTTCCAATGATACTCAGCATATTACGTTATATTATAAGGTATTTTCAATGATACACAGAATATTACGTTATATTATAAGGTATTTTCATTGATACACTACAAATTACCATATATTATAAGGTATCTTCAATGATACACTGCATATTACGTTTTATTATAAGGTATTTTCAATGATACACTGCATATTACGTTATATTATAAGGTATTTTCATTGATACACTACAAATTACCATATATTATAAGGCATTTTCAATGATACACAGCATATTACCTTATATTATAAGGTATTTTCAATGATACACAGAATATTACGTTATATTATAAGGTATTTTCAATGATAAACTACTATATATTACAAGGTATTTTCAATGATACACTACAAATTACCATATATTCTAAGGTATTTTCAATGATACACTGCATATTACGTTATATTATAAGGTATCTTCAATGATACACTGCATATTACGTTTTATTATAAGGTATTTTCAATGATACACTGCATATTATGTTATATTATAAGGTATTTTCAATGATACACTGCATATTACGTTATATTATAAGGTATTTTCAATGATAAACTACTATATATTATAAGGTATTTTCAATGATACACTACAAATTACGATATATTATAAGGTATTTCCAATGATACACTGCATATTACGTTATATTACAAGGTATTTTCAATGATACACAGAATATTACGTTATATTATAAGGTATTTTCAATGATAATCTACTATATATTACAAGGTATTTTCAATGATACACTGCATATTACGTTATATTATAAGGTATTTTCAATGATACACCGCATATTACGTTATATTATAATGTATTTTCAATGATACACTGCATATTACGTTATATTATAAGGTATTTTCAATGATACACTGCATATTACGTTTTATTATAAGGTATTCTCAATGATACACTGCATATTACGATTTATTATAAGGTATTTTCGATGATACACTGCATATTACGTTATATTATTAGGTATTTTCAATGATACACTACAAATTACCATATATTATAAGGTATCTTCAATGATACACAGCATATTACGTTTTATTATAAGGTATTTTCAATGATACACTGCATATTACGTTATATTATAAGGTATTTTCAATGATACACTGCATATTACGTTATATTATAAGGTATTTTCAATGATACACTGCATATTACGTTATATTATAAGGTATTTTCAATGATAAACTACTATATATTATAAGGTATTTTCAATGATACACTGCATATTACGTTATATTATAAGGTATTTTCAATGATACACTGCATATTACGTTATATTATAAGGTATTTTCAATGATAAACTACTATATATTATAAGGTATTTTCAATGATACACTGCATATTACGTTATATTATAAGGTATTTTCAATGATACACTGCATATTACGTTATATTATAAGGTATTTTCAATGATACACTGCATATTACGTTATATTATAAGGTATTTTCAATGATACACTGCATATTACGTTATATTATAAGGTATTTTCAATGATAAACTACTATATATTATAAGGTATTTTCAATGATACACTGCATATTACGTTATATTATAAGGTATTTTCAATGATACACTGCATATTACGTTATATTATAAGGTATTTTCAATGATAAACTACTATATATTATAAGGTATTTTCAATGATACACTGCATATTACGTTATATTATAATGTATTTTCAATGATACACTGCATATTATGTTATATTATAAGTTATTTTCAATGATACACAGAATATTACGTTATATTATAAGGTATTTTCATTGATACACTACAAATTACCATATATTATAAGGTATCTTCAATGATACACTGCATATTACGTTTTATTATAAGGTATTTTCAATGATACACTGCATATTACGATTTATTATAAGGTATTTTCAATGATACACTGCATATTACGTTATATTATAAGGTATTTTCAATGATACACTGCATATTACGTTATATTATAAGGTATTTTCAATGATACACAGAATATTACGTTATATTATAAGGTATTTTCAATGATAAACTACTATATATTATAAGGTATTTTCAATGATACACTACAAATTACGATATATTATAAGGTATTTTCAATGATACACTGCATATTACGTTATATTAAAAGGTATTTTCAATGATACACTGCATATTACGTTATATTATAAGGTATTTTCAATGAAGCACTGCATATTACGTTATACTATCAGGTATTTTCAATGATACACTACAAATTACGATATATTATAAGGTATTTCCAATGATACTCTGCATATTACGTTATATTATAAGGTATTTTCAATGATACATTGCATATTACGTTATATTATTAGGTATTTTCAATGATACACTAAAAAATTAAGATATATTATAAGGTATTTCCAATGATACTCAGCATATTACGTTATATTATAAGGTATTTTCAATGATACACTGCATATTACGTTATATTATAAGGTATTTTCATTGATAGACTAGAATTACCATATATTCTAAGGTATTTTCAATGATACACTGCATATTACGTTATATGAGAATGTATTTTCATTGATACACTACAAATTACGATATATTATAAGGTATTTTCAATGATACCCTGCATATTACGTTATATTATAAGGTATTTTCAGTGATAAACTACTATATATTACAAGGTAGTTTCAATGATACACTACAAATTACCATATATTCTAAGGTATTTTCAATGATACACTGCATATTACGTTATATTATAATGTATTTTCAAAGATACACTGCATATTACGTTATATTATAATGTATTTTCAATGATACACTGCATATTATGTTATATTATAAGTTATTTTCAATGATACACAGAATATTACGTTATATTATAAGGTATTTTCATTGATACACTACAAATTACCATATATTATAAGGTATCTTCAATGATACACTGCATATTACGTTTTATTATAAGGTATTTTCAATGATACACTGCATATTACGTTATATTATAAGGTATTTTCATTGATACACTACAAATTACCATATATTATAAGGTATTTTCAATGATACACAGCATATTACCTTATATTATAAGGTATTTTCAATGATACACAGAATATTACGTTATATTATAAGGTATTTTCAATGATAAACTACTATATATTACAAGGTATTTTCAATGATACACTACAAATTACCATATATTCTAAGGTATTTTCAATGATACACTGCATATTACGATATATTATAAGGTATTTTCAATGATACACTGCATATTACGTTTTATTATAAGGTATTTTCAATGATACACTGCATATTATGTTATATTATAAGGTATTTTCAATGATACACTGCATATTACGTTATATTATAAGGTATTTTCAATGATAAACTACTATATATTATAAGGTATTTTCAATGATACACTACAAATTACGATATATTATAAGGTATTTCCAATGATACACTGCACATTACGTTATATTACAAGGTATTTTCAATGATACACAGAATATTACGTTATATTATAAGGTATTTTCAATGATAAACTACTATATATTACAAGGTATTTTCAATGATACACTGCATATTACGTTATATTATAAGGTATTTTCAATGATACACCGCATATTACGTTATATTATAATGTATTTTCAATGATACACTGCATATTACGTTATATTATAAGGTATTTTCAATGATACACTGCATATTACGTTTTATTATAAGGTATTCTCAATGATACACTGCATATTACGATTTATTATAAGGTATTTTCGATGATACACTGCATATTACGTTATATTATTAGGTATTTTCAATGATACACTACAAATTACCATATATTATAAGGTATCTTCAATGATACACAGCATATTACGTTTTATTATAAGGTATTTTCAATGATACACTGCATATTACGTTTTATTATAAGGTATTTCCAATGATACACTGCATATTACGTTATATTATATGGTATCTTCAATGATACACAGCATATTACGTTTTATTATAAGGTATTTTCAATGATACACTGCATATTACGTTTTATTATAAGGTATTTCCAATGATACACTGCATATTACGTTATATTATAAGGTATTTTCAATGATACACTGCATATTACGTTATATTATAAGGTATTTTCAATGATACACTGCATATTACGTTATATTATAAGGTATTTTCAATGATAAACTACTATATATTATAAGGTATTTTCAATGATACACTGCATATTACGTTATATTATAAGGTATTTTCAATGATACACTGCATATTACGTTATATTATAAGGTATTTTCAATGATACACTGCATATTACGTTATATTATAATGTATTTTCAATGATACACTGCATATTACGTTATATTATAAGGTATTTTCAATGATACACTGCATATTACGTTTTATTATAAGGTATTTTCAATGATACACTGCATATTACGTTTTATTATAAGGTATTTTCAATGATACACTGCATATTACGTTATATTATAAGGTATTTTCAATGATACACTGCATATTACGTTATATTATAAGGTATTTTCAATGATACACAGAATATTACGTTATATTATAAGGTATTTTCAATGATAAACTACTATATATTATAAGGTATTTTCAATGATACACTGCATATTACGTTATATTATAAGGAATTTTCAATGATACACTACAAATTACCATATATTATAAGGTATTTTGAATGATACACTACAAATTACGATATATTATAAGGTATTTTCAATGATACACTGCATATTACGTTATATTATAAGGTATTTTCATTGATACACTACAAATTACCATATATTATAAGGTATTTTCAATGATAAACTACTATATATTATAAGGTATTTTCAATGATACACTACAAATTACGATATATTATAAGGTATTTCCAATGATACTCTGCATATTACGTTATATTATAAGGTATTTTCAATGATACATTGCATATTACGTTATATTATTAGGTATTTTCAATGATACACTAAAAAATTAAGATATATTATAAGGTATTTCCAATGATACTCAGCATATTACGTTATATTATAAGGTATTTTCAATGATACACTGCATATTACGTTATATTATAACGTATTTTCATTGATAGACTAGAATTACCATATATTCTAAGGTATTTTCAATGATACACTGCATATTACGTTATATGAGAATGTATTTTCATTGATACACTACAAATTACGATATATTATAAGGTATTTTCAATGATACCCTGCATATTACGTTATATTATAAGGTATTTTCAATGATAAACTACTATATATTATAAGGTATTTTCAATGATACACTACAAATTACGATATATTATAAGGTATTTTCAATGATACACTGCATATTACGTTATATTATAAGGTAGTTTCATTGATAGACTAGAATTACCATATATTCTAAGGTATTTTCAATGATACACTGCATATTACGTTATATTATAAGGTATTTTCAATGATACACAGAATATTACGTTATATTATAAGGTATTTTCAATGATACACTGAATATTACATTACATTATAAGGTATCTTCAATGATACACAGCATATTACGTTTTATTATAAGGTATTTTCAATGATACACTGCATATTACGTTTTATTATAAGGTATTTCCAATGATACACTGCATATTACGTTATATTATAAGGTATTTTCAATGATACACTGCATATTACGTTATATTATAAGGTATTTTCAATGATACACTGCATATTACGTTATATTATAAGGTATTTTCAATGATAAACTACTATATATTATAAGGTATTTTCAATGATACACTGCATATTACGTTATATTATAAGGTATTTTCAATGATACACTGCATATTACGTTATATTATAAGGTATTTTCAATGATACACTGCATATTACGTTTTATTATAAGGAATTTTCAATGATACACTACAAATTACCATATATTATAAGGTATTTTGAATGATACACTACAAATTACCATATATTATAAGGTATTTTCAATGATACACTACAAATTAAGATTTATTATAAGGTATTTTTCATGATAGACTGCATACTACGTTATATTATAAGGTATTTTCAATGATACACTGAATATTACTCTACATTATAAGGTATATTCAATGATAGACTGCATATTACGTTATATTATAAGGTATTTTCAATGATACCCTGCATATTACGTTATATTATAAGGTATTTTCAATGATACACTGCATATTACGTTATATTATAAGGTATTTTCAATGAAGCACTGCATATTACGTTATACTATCAGGTATTTTCAATGATACACTACAAATTACGATATATTATAAGGTATTTTCAATGATACACTGCATATTACGTTATATTATATGGTATTTTCAATGATACACTGCATATTACGTTATATTATACGGCATTTTCAATGATACACTGTATATTACGTTATATTATAAGGTATTTTCATTGATAGACTAGAATTACCATATATTCTAAGGTATTTTCAATGATACACTGCATATTACGTTATATTATTAGGTATTTTCAATGATAGACTGCATATCTCGTTATATTATAAGGTATTTTCAATGATACACTGCATATCACGTTATATTATAAGGTATTTTCAATGATAATCTACTATATATTACAAGGTATTTTCAATGATACACTGCATATTACGTTATATTATAAGGTATTTTCAATGATACACCGCATATTACGTTATATTAAAAGGTATTTTCAATGATACACTGCATATTACGTTATATTATAAGGTATTTTCAATGAAGCACTGCATATTACGTTATACTATCAGGTATTTTCAATGATACACTACAAATTACGATATATTATAAGGTATTTCCAATGATACTCTGCATATTACGTTATATTATAAGGTATTTTCAATGATACATTGCATATTACGTTATATTATTAGGTATTTTCAATGATACACTAAAAAATTAAGATATATTATAAGGTATTTCCAATGATACTCAGCATATTACGTTATATTATAAGGTATTTTCAATGATACACTGCATATTACGTTATATTATAAGGTATTTTCATTGATAGACTAGAATTACCATATATTCTAAGGTATTTTCAATGATACACTGCATATTACGTTATATGAGAATGTATTTTCATTGATACACTACAAATTACGATATATTATAAGGTATTTTCAATGATACCCTGCATATTACGTTATATTATAAGGTATTTTCAGTGATAAACTACTATATATTACAAGGTAGTTTCAATGATACACTACAAATTACCATATATTCTAAGGTATTTTCAATGATACACTGCATATTACGTTATATTATAATGTATTTTCAAAGATACACTGCATATTACGTTATATTATAATGTATTTTCAATGATACACTGCATATTATGTTATATTATAAGTTATTTTCAATGATACACAGAATATTACGTTATATTATAAGGTATTTTCATTGATACACTACAAATTACCATATATTATAAGGTATCTTCAATGATACACTGCATATTACGTTTTATTATAAGGTATTTTCAATGATACACTGCATATTACGATTTATTATAAGGTATTTTCAATGATACACTGCATATTACGTTATATTATAAGGTATTTTCAATGATACACTGCATATTACGTTATATTATAATGTATTTTCAATGATACACTGCATATTACGTTATATTATAAGGTATTTTCAATGATACACTGCATATTACGTTTTATTATAAGGTATTTTCAATGATACACTGCATATTACGTTTTATTATAAGGTATTTTCAATGATACACTGCATATTACGTTATATTATAAGGTATTTTCAATGATACACTGCATATTACGTTATATTATAAGGTATTTTCAATGATACACAGAATATTACGTTATATTATAAGGTATTTTCAATGATAAACTACTATATATTATAAGGTATTTTCAATGATACACTGCATATTACGTTATATTATAAGGAATTTTCAATGATACACTACAAATTACCATATATTATAAGGTATTTTGAATGATACACTACAAATTACGATTTATTATAAGGTATTTTCAATGATACACTGCATATTACGTTATATTATAAGGTATTTTCATTGATACACTACAAATTACCATATATTATAAGGTATTTTCAATGATACACTACAAATTACGATATATTATAAGGTATTTTCAATGATACACTGCATATTACGTTATATTAAAAGGTATTTTCAATGATACACTGCATATTACGTTATATTATAAGGTATTTTCAATGAAGCACTGCATATTACGTTATACTATCAGGTATTTTCAATGATACACTACAAATTACGATATATTATAAGGTATTTCCAATGATACTCTGCATATTACGTTATATTATAAGGTATTTTCAATGATACATTGCATATTACGTTATATTATTAGGTATTTTCAATGATACACTAAAAAATTAAGATATATTATAAGGTATTTTCAATGATACTCAGCATATTACGTTATATTATAAGGTATTTTCAATGATACACTGCATATTACGTTATATTATAAGGTATTTTCATTGATAGACTAGAATTACCATATATTCTAAGGTATTTTCAATGATACACTGCATATTACGTTATATGAGAATGTATTTTCATTGATACACTACAAATTACGATATATTATAAGGTATTTTCAATGATACCCTGCATATTACGTTATATTATAAGGTATTTTCAGTGATAAACTACTATATATTACAAGGTAGTTTCAATGATACACTACAAATTACCATATATTCTAAGGTATTTTCAATGATACACTGCATATTACGTTATATTATAATGTATTTTCAAAGATACACTGCATATTTCGTTATATTATAATGTATTTTCAATGATACACTGCATATTATGTTATATTATAAGTTATTTTCAATGATACACAGAATATTACGTTATATTATAAGGTATTTTCATTGATACACTACAAATTACCATATATTATAAGGTATCTTCAATGATACACTGCATATTACGTTTTATTATAAGGTATTTTCAATGATACACTGCATATTACGTTATATTATAAGGTATTTTCATTGATACACTACAAATTACCATATATTATAAGGTATTTTCAATGATACACAGCATATTACCTTATATTATAAGGTATTTTCAATGATACACAGAATATTACGTTATATTATAAGGTATTTTCAATGATAAACTACTATATATTACAAGGTATTTTCAATGATACACTACAAATTACCATATATTCTAAGGTATTTTCAATGATACACTGCATATTACGTTATATTATAAGGTATCTTCAATGATACACTGCATATTACGTTTTATTATAAGGTATTTTCAATGATACACTGCATATTATGTTATATTATAAGGTATTTTCAATGATACACTGCATATTACGTTATATTATAAGGTATTTTCAATGATAAACTACTATATATTATAAGGTATTTTCAATGATACACTACAAATTACGATATATTATAAGGTATTTCCAATGATACACTGCACATTACGTTATATTACAAGGTATTTTCAATGATACACAGAATATTACGTTATATTATAAGGTATTTTCAATGATAAACTACTATATATTACAAGGTATTTTCAATGATACACTGCATATTACGTTATATTATAAGGTATTTTCAATGATACACCGCATATTACGTTATATTATAATGTATTTTCAATGATACACTGCATATTACGTTATATTATAAGGTATTTTCAATGATACACTGCATATTACGTTTTATTATAAGGTATTCTCAATGATACACTGCATATTACGATTTATTATAAGGTATTTTCGATGATACACTGCATATTACGTTATATTATTAGGTATTTTCAATGATACACTACAAATTACCATATATTATAAGGTATCTTCAATGATACACAGCATATTACGTTTTATTATAAGGTATTTTCAATGATACACTGCATATTACGTTTTATTATAAGGTATTTCCAATGATACACTGCATATTACGTTATATTATATGGTATCTTCAATGATACACAGCATATTACGTTTTATTATAAGGTATTTTCAATGATACACTGCATATTACGTTTTATTATAAGGTATTTCCAATGATACACTGCATATTACGTTATATTATAAGGTATTTTCAATGATACACTGCATATTACGTTATATTATATGGTATCTTCAATGATACACAGCATATTACGTTTTATTATAAGGTATTTTCAATGATACACTGCATATTACGTTTTATTATAAGGTATTTCCAATGATACACTGCATATTACGTTATATTATAAGGTATTTTCAATGATACACTGCATATTACGTTATATTATAAGGTATTTTCAATGATACACTGCATATTACGTTATATTATAAGGTATTTTCAATGATAAACTACTATATATTATAAGGTATTTTCAATGATACACTGCATATTACGTTATATTATAAGGTATTTTCAATGATACACTGCATATTACGTTATATTATAAGGTATTTTCAATGATACACTGCATATTACGTTATATTATAATGTATTTTCAATGATACACTGCATATTACGTTATATTATAAGGTATTTTCAATGATACACTGCATATTACGTTTTATTATAAGGTATTTTCAATGATACACTGCATATTACGTTTTATTATAAGGTATTTTCAATGATACACTGCATATTACGTTATATTATAAGGTATTTTCAATGATACACTGCATATTACGTTATATTATAAGGTATTTTCAATGATACACAGAATATTACGTTATATTATAAGGTATTTTCAATGATAAACTACTATATATTATAAGGTATTTTCAATGATACACTGCATATTACGTTATATTATAAGGTATTTTCAATGATACACTACAAATTACCATATATTATAAGGTATTTTGAATGATACACTACAAATTACGATTTATTATAAGGTATTTTCAATGATACACTGCATATTACGTTATATTATAAGGTATTTTCATTGATACACTACAAATTACCATATATTATAAGGTATTTTCAATGATAAACTACTATATATTATAAGGTATTTTCAATGATACACTACAAATTACGATATATTATAAGGTATTTTCAATGATACTCTGCATATTACGTTATATTATAAGGTATTTTCAATGATACATTGCATATTACGTTATATTATTAGGTATTTTCAATGATACACTAAAAAATTAAGATATATTATAAGGTATTTCCAATGATACTCAGCATATTACGTTATATTATAAGGTATTTTCAATGATACACTGCATATTACGTTATATTATAAGGTATTTTCATTGATAGACTAGAATTACCATATATTCTAAGGTATTTTCAATGATACACTGCATATTACGTTATATGAGAATGTATTTTCATTGATACACTACAAATTACGATATATTATAAGGTATTTTCAATGATACCCTGCATATTACGTTATATTATAAGGTATTTTCAATGATACACTGCATATTACGTTATATTATAAGGTATTTTCAATGAAGCACTGCATATTACGTTATACTATCAGGTATTTTCAATGATACACTACAAATTACGATATATTATAAGGTATTTTCAATGATACACTGCATATTACGTTATATTATATGGTATTTTCAATGATACACTGCATATTACGTTATATTATAAGGCATTTTCAATGATACACTGTATATTACGTTATATTATAAGGTATTTTCATTGATAGACTAGAATTACCATATATTCTAAGGTATTTTCAATGATACACTGCATATTACGTTATATTATTAGGTATTTTCAATGATAGACTGCATATCTCGTTACATTATAAGGTATTTTCAATGATACACTGCATATCACGTTATATTATAAGGTATTTTCAATGATAAACTACTATATATTATAAGGTATTTTCAATGATCCACTACAAATTACGATATATTATAAGGTATTTTCAATGATACACTGCATATTACGTTATATTATAAGGTATTTTCAATGATACACTACAAATTACCATATATTATAAGGTATTTTGAATGATACACTACAAATTACGATATATTATAAGGTATTTTCAATGATACACTGCATATTACGTTATATTATAAGGTATTTTCAATGATACACTACAAATTACCATATATTATAAGGTATTTTGAATGATACACTACAAATTACGATTTATTATAAGGTATTTTCAATGATACACTGCATATTACGTTATATTATAAGGTATTTTCATTGATACACTACAAATTACCATATATTATAAGGTATTTTCAATGATAAACTACTATATATTATAAGGTATTTTCAATGATACACTACAAATTACGATATATTATAAGGTATTTCCAATGATACTCTGCATATTACGTTATATTATAAGGTATTTTCAATGATACATTGCATATTACGTTATATTATTAGGTATTTTCAATGATACACTAAAAAATTAAGATATATTATAAGGTATTTCCAATGATACTCAGCATATTACGTTATATTATAAGGTATTTTCAATGATACACTGCATATTACGTTATATTATAAGGTATTTTCATTGATAGACTAGAATTACCATATATTCTAAGGTATTTCCAATGATACTCTGCATATTACGTTATATTATAAGGTATTTTCAATGATACATTGCATATTACGTTATATTATTAGGTATTTTCAATGATACACTAAAAAATTAAGATATATTATAAGGTATTTCCAATGATACTCAGCATATTACGTTATATTATAAGGTATTTTCAATGATACACTGCATATTACGTTATATTATAAGGTATTTTCATTGATAGACTAGAATTACCATATATTCTAAGGTATTTTCAATGATACACTGCATATTACGTTATATGAGAATGTATTTTCATTGATACACTACAAATTACGATATATTATAAGGTATTTTCAATGATACCCTGCATATTACGTTATATTATAAGGTATTTTCAATGATACACTGCATATTACGTTATATTATAAGGTATTTTCAATGAAGCACTGCATATTACGTTATACTATCAGGTATTTTCAATGATACACTACAAATTACGATATATTATAAGGTATTTTCAATGATACACTGCATATTACGTTATATTATATGGTATTTTCAATGATACACTGCATATTACGTTATATTATAAGGTATTTTCAATGATACACTGTATATTACGTTATATTATAAGGTATTTTCATTGATAGACTAGAATTACCATATATTCTAAGGTATTTTCAATGATACACTGCATATTACGTTATATTATTAGGTATTTTCAATGATAGACTGCATATCTCGTTACATTATAAGGTATTTTCAATGATACACTGCATATCACGTTATATTATAAGGTATTTTCAATGATAAACTACTATATATTATAAGGTATTTTCAATGATCCACTACAAATTACGATATATTATAAGGTATTTTCAATGATACACTGCATATTACGTTATATTATAAGGTATTTTCAATGATACACTACAAATTACCATATATTATAAGGTATTTTGAATGATACACTACAAATTACGATATATTATAAGGTATTTTCAATGATACACTGCATATTACGTTATATTATAAGGTATTTTCAATGATACACTACAAATTACCATATATTATAAGGTATTTTGAATGATACACTACAAATTACGATTTATTATAAGGTATTTTCAATGATACACTGCATATTACGTTATATTATAAGGTATTTTCATTGATACACTACAAATTACCATATATTATAAGGTATTTTCAATGATAAACTACTATATATTATAAGGTATTTTCAATGATACACTACAAATTACGATATATTATAAGGTATTTCCAATGATACTCTGCATATTACGTTATATTATAAGGTATTTTCAATGATACATTGCATATTACGTTATATTATTAGGTATTTTCAATGATACACTAAAAAATTAAGATATATTATAAGGTATTTCCAATGATACTCAGCATATTACGTTATATTATAAGGTATTTTCAATGATACACTGCATATTACGTTATATTATAAGGTATTTTCATTGATAGACTAGAATTACCATATATTCTAAGGTATTTTCAATGATACACTGCATATTACGTTATATGAGAATGTATTTTCATTGATACACTACAAATTACGATATATTATAAGGTATTTTCAATGATACCCTGCATATTACGTTATATTATAAGGTATTTTCAATGATACACTGCATATTACGTTATATTATAAGGTATTTTCAATGAAGCACTGCATATTACGTTATACTATCAGGTATTTTCAATGATACACTACAAATTACGATATATTATAAGGTATTTTCAATGATACACTGCATATTACGTTATATTATATGGTATTTTCAATGATACACTGCATATTACGTTATATTATAAGGCATTTTCAATGATACACTGTATATTACGTTATATTATAAGGTATTTTCATTGATAGACTAGAATTACCATATATTCTAAGGTATTTTCAATGATACACTGCATATTACGTTATATTACTAGGTATTTTCAATGATAGACTGCATATCTCGTTATATTATAAGGTATTTTCAATGATACACTGCATATCACGTTATATTATAAGGTATTCTCAATGATAAACTACTATATATTATAAGGTATTTTCAATGATCCACTACAAATTACGATATATTATAAGGTATTTTCAATGATACACTGCATATTACGTTATATTATAAGGTATTTTCAATGATACACTACAAATTACCATATATTATAAGGTATTTTCAATGATACACTACAAATTAAGATTTATTATAAGGTATTTTCAATGATACACTGCATATTACGTTATATTATAAGGTATTTTCAATGATACACAGAATATTACGTTATATTATAATGAATTTTCAATGATAAACTACTATATATTATAAGGTATTTTCAATGATACACTACAAATTACGATATATTATAAGGTATTTTCAATGATACACTGCATATTACTTTATATTATAAGGTATTTTTCATGATAGACTGCATACTACGTTATATTATAAGGTATTTTCAATGATACACTGAATATTACACTACATTATAAGGTATATTCAATGATAGACTGCATATTACGTTATATTATAAGGTATTTTCAATGATACACTGCATATCACGTTATATTATAAGGTATTTTCAATGATACACTGTTTATTATGTTATATTATGAGGTATTTTCAATGATAGACTGCATATTACATTATATTATAAGGTATTTTCAATGATAGACTGCATATTACGTTATATTATAAGGTATTTTCAATGATACCGTGCATATTACGTTATATTATAAGGTATTTTCATTGATACACTGCATATTAAGTTATATTATAAGGTATTTTCAATGATAAACTACTATATATTATAAGGTATTTTCAATGATACACTACAAATTACGATATATTATAAGGTATTTTCAATGATACACTGCATATTACGTTATATTATAAGGTAGTTTCATTGATAGACTAGAATTACCAGATATTCTAAGGTATTTTCAATGATACACTGCATATTACGTTATATTATAAGGTATTTTCAATGATACACTGCATATTACGTTATATTATAAGGTATTTTCAATGATACACTGAATATTACATTACATTATAAGGTATTTTCAATGATACACTGCATATTACGTTATATTATAAGGTATTTTCAATGATAGACTGCATATTACATTATATTATAAGGTATTTTCAATGATAGACTGCATATTACGTTATATTATGAGGTATTTTCAATGATACACTGCATATTACGTTATATTATCAGGTATTTTCAATGATACTCTGCATCTTACATTATATTATAAGGTATTTTCAATGATAGACTGCATATTACGTTATATTGTGAGGTATTTTCAATGATAGACTGCATATTACGTTATATTATAAAGTATTTTCAATGAATTACTGCATATTACGTTATATTATAAGGTATTTTCAATGATACACTGCATATTACGTTATATTATAAGGTATTTTCAATGATAGACTGCATATTACATTATATTATAAGGTATTTTCAATGATAGACTGCATATTACGTTATATTATAAGGTATTTTCAATGATACACTGCATATCACGTTATATTATACGGTATTTTCAATGATACACTGCATATTACATTATATTATAAGGTATTTTCAATGATACACTGCTTATTATGTTATATTATGAGGTATTTTCAATGATAGACTGCATATTACATTATATTCTAAGGTATTTTCAATGATAGACTGCATATTACGTTATATTATAAGGTATTTTCAATGATACCGTGCATATTACGTTATATTATAAGGTATTTTCATTGATACACTGCATATTAAGTTATATTATAAGGTATTTTCAATGATAAACTACTATATATTATAAGGTATTTTCAATGATACACTACAAATTACGATATATTATAAGGTATTTTCAATGATACACTGCATATTACGTTATATTATAAGGTAGTTTCATTGATAGACTAGAATTACCATATATTCTAAGGTATTTTCAATGATACACTGCATATTACGTTATATTATAAGGTATTTTCAATGATACACAGAATATTACGTTATATTATAAGGTATTTTCAATGATACACTGAATATTACATTACATTATAAGGTATCTTCAATGATACACAGCATATTACGTTTTATTATAAGGTATTTTCAATGATACACTGCATATTACGTTTTATTATAAGGTATTTCCAATGATACACTGCATATTACGTTATATTATAAGGTATTTTCAATGATACACTGCATATTACGTTATATTATAAGGTATTTTCAATGATACACTGCATATTACGTTATATTATAAGGTATTTTCAATGATAAACTACTATATATTATAAGGTATTTTCAATGATACACTGCATATTACGTTATATTATAAGGTATTTTCAATGATACACTGCATATTACGTTATATTATAAGGTATTTTCAATGATACACTGCATATTACGTTTTATTATAAGGAATTTTCAATGATACACTACAAATTACCATATATTATAAGGTATTTTGAATGATACACTACAAATTACGATTTATTATAAGGTATTTTCAATGATACACTGCATATTACGTTATATTATAAGGTATTTTCATTGATACACTACAAATTACCATATATTATAAGGTATTTTCAATGATACACTACAAATTACGATATATTATAAGGTATTTTCAATGATACACTGCATATTACGTTATATTAAAAGGTATTTTCAATGATACACTGCATATTACGTTATATTATAAGGTATTTTCAATGATGCACTGCATATTACGTTATACTATCAGGTATTTTCAATGATACACTACAAATTACGATATATTATAAGGTATTTCCAATGATACTCTGCATATTACGTTATATTATAAGGTATTTTCAATGATACTCTGCATATTACGTTATATTATAAGGTATTTTCAATGATACACTAAAAAATTAAGATATATTATAAGGTATTTCCAATGATACTCAGCATATTACGTTATATTATAAGGTATTTTCAATGATACACTGCATATTACGTTATATTATAAGGTATTTTCATTGATAGACTAGAATTACCATATATTCTAAGGTATTTTCAATGATACACTGCATATAACGTAATATGAGAATGTATTTTCATTGATACACTACAAATTACGATATATTATAAGGTATTTTCAATGATACACTGCATATTACGTTATATTATAAGGTATTTTCAATGATACACTGCATATTACGTTATATTATAAGGTATTTTCAATGAAGCACTGCATATTACGTTATACTATCAGGTATTTTCAATGATACACTACAAATTACGATATATTATAAGGTATTTTCAATGATACACTGCATATTACGTTATATTATATGGTATTTTCAATGATACACTGCATATTACGTTATATTATAAGGTATTTTCAATGATACACTGTATATTACGTTATATTATAAGGTATTTTCATTGATAGACTAGAATTACCATATATTCTAAGGTATTTTCAATGATACACTGCATATTACGTTATATTATTAGGTATTTTCAATGATAGACTGCATATCTCGTTATATTATAAGGTATTTTCAATGATACACTGCATATCACGTTATATTATAAGGTATTTTCAATGATAAACTACTATATATTATAAGGTATTTTCAATGATCCACTACAAATTACGATATATTATAAGGTATTTTCAATGATACACTGCATATTACGTTATATTATAAGGTATTTTCATTGATACACTACAAATTACCATATATTATAAGGTATTTTCAATGATACACTACAAATTAAGATTTATTATAAGGTATTTTTCATGATAGACTGCATACTACGTTATATTATAAGGTATTTTCAATGATACACTGAATATTACTCTACATTATAAGGTATTTTCAATGATAGACTGCATATTACGTTATATTATAAGGTATTTTCAATGATACACTGCATATCACGTTATATTATAAGGTATTTTCAATGATACACTGTTTATTATGTTATATTATGAGGTATTTTCAATGATAGACTGCATATTACATTATATTATAAGGTATTTTCAATGATACACTGCATATTACGTTATATTATAAGGTATTTTCAATGATACACTGCATATTACGTTATATTATAAGGTATTTTCAATGATACACTGCATATTACGTTTTATTATAAGGAATTTTCAATGATACACTACAAATTACCATATATTATAAGGTATTTTGAATGATACACTACAAATTACGATTTATTATAAGGTATTTTCAATGATACACTGCATATTACGTTATATTATAAGGTATTTTCATTGATACACTACAAATTACCATATATTATAAGGTATTTTCAATGATACACTACAAATTACGATATATTATAAGGTATTTTCAATGATACACTGCATATTACGTTATATTAAAAGGTATTTTCAATGATACACTGCATATTACGTTATATTATAAGGTATTTTCAATGAAGCACTGCATATTACGTTATACTATCAGGTATTTTCAATGATACACTACAAATTACGATATATTATAAGGTATTTCCAATGATACTCTGCATATTACGTTATATTATAAGGTATTTTCAATGATACATTGCATATTACGTTATATTATTAGGTATTTTCAATGATACACTAAAAAATTAAGATATATTATAAGGTATTTCCAATGATACTCAGCATATTACGTTATATTATAAGGTATTTTCAATGATACACTGCATATTACGTTATATTATAAGGTATTTTCATTGATAGACTAGAATTACCATATATTCTAAGGTATTTTCAATGATACACTGCATATTACGTTATATGAGAATGTATTTTCATTGATACACTACAAATTACGATATATTATAAGGTATTTTCAATGATACCCTGCATATTACGTTATATTATAAGGTATTTTCAATGATACACTGCATATTACGTTATATTATAAGGTATTTTCAATGAAGCACTGCATATTACGTTATACTATCAGGTATTTTCAATGATACACTACAAATTACGATATATTATAAGGTATTTTCAATGATACACTGCATATTACGTTATATTATATGGTATTTTCAATGATACACTGCATATTACGTTATATTATAAGGCATTTTCAATGATACACTGTATATTACGTTATATTATAAGGTATTTTCATTGATAGACTAGAATTACCATATATTCTAAGGTATTTTCAATGATACACTGCATATTACGTTATATTATTAGGTATTTTCAATGATAGACTGCATATCTCGTTATATTATAAGGTATTTTCAATGATACACTGCATATCACGTTATATTATAAGGTATTTTCAATGATAAACTACTATATATTATAAGGTATTTTCAATGATCCACTACAAATTACGATATATTATAAGGTATTTTCAATGATACACTGCATATTACGTTATATTATAAGGTATTTTCAATGATACACTACAAATTACCATATATTATAAGGTATTTTCAATGATACACTACAAATTAAGATTTATTATAAGGTATTTTTCATGATAGACTGCATACTACGTTATATTATAAGGTATTTTCAATGATACACTGAATATTACTCTACATTATAAGGTATATTCAATGATAGACTGCATATTACGTTATATTATAAGGTATTTTCAATGATACACTGCATATCACGTTATATTATAAGGTATTTTCATTGATAGACTAGAATTACCATATATTCTAAGGTATTTTCAATGATACACTGCATATTACGTTATATTATTAGGTATTTTCAATGATAGACTGCATATCTCGTTATATTATAAGGTATTTTCAATGATACACTGCATATCACGTTATATTATAAGGTATTTTCAATGATAAACTACTATATATTATAAGGTATTTTCAATGATCCACTACAAATTACGATATATTATAAGGTATTTTCAATGATACACTGCATATTACGTTATATTATAAGGTATTTTCAATGATACACTACAAATTAAGATTTATTATAAGGTATTTTTCATGATAGACTGCATACTACGTTATATTATAAGGTATTTTCAATGATACACTGAATATTACTCTACATTATAAGGTATATTCAATGATAGACTGCATATTACGTTATATTATAAGGTATTTTCAATGATACACTGCATATCACGTTATATTATAAGGTATTTTCAATGATACACTGTTTATTATGTTATATTATGAGGTATTTTCAATGATAGACTGCATATTACATTATATTATAAGGTATTTTCAATGATAGACTGCATATTACGTTATATTATAAGGTATTTTCAATGATACCGTGCATATTACGTTATATTATAAGGTATTTTCAATGATACACTGCATATTACGTTATATTATAAGGTATTTTCATTGATAGACTAGAATTACCATATATTCTAAGGTATTTTCAATGATACACTGCATATTACGTTATATGAGAATGTATTTTCATTGATACACTACAAATTACGATATATTATAAGGTATTTTCAATGATACACTGCATATTACGTTATATTATAAGGTATTTTCAATGATACACTGCATATTACGTTATATTATAAGGTATTTTCAATGAAGCACTGCATATTACGTTATACTATCAGGTATTTTCAATGATACACTACAAATTACGATATATTATAAGGTATTTTCAATGATACACTGCATATTACGTTATATTATATGGTATTTTCAATGATACACTGCATATTACGTTATATTATAAGGCATTTTCAATGATACACTGTATATTACGTTATATTATAAGGTATTTTCATTGATAGACTAGAATTACCATATATTCTAAGGTATTTTCAATGATACACTGCATATTACGTTATATTATTAGGTATTTTCAATGATAGACTGCATATCTCGTTATATTATAAGGTATTTTCAATGATACACTGCATATCACGTTATATTATAAGGTATTTTCAATGATACACTGCATATTACGTTATATTATATGGTAGTTTCATTGATAGACTAGAATTACCAGATATTCTAAGGTATTTTCAATGAATTACTGCATATTACGTTATATTATAAGGTATTTTCAATGATACACTGCATATTACGTTATATTATAAGGTATTTTCAATGATAGACTGCATATTACATTATATTATAAGGTATTTTCAATGATACACTGCATATCACGTTATATTATACGGTATTTTCAATGATACACTGCATATCACGTTATATTATATGGTATTTTCAATGATACACTGCATATTACGTTATATTATAAGGCATTTTCAATGATACACTGTATATTACGTTATATTATAAGGTATTTTCATTGATAGACTAGAATTACCATATATTCTAAGGTATTTTCAATGATACACTGCATATTACGTTATATTATTAGGTATTTTCAATGGTAGACTGCATATCTCGTTATATTATAAGGTATTTTCAATGATACACTGCATATCACGTTATATTATAAGGTATTTTCAATGATAAACTACTATATATTATAAGGTATTTTCAATGATCCACTACAAATTACGATATATTATAAGGTATTTTCAATGATACACTGCATATTACGTTATATTATAAGGTATTTTCAATGATACACTACAAATTACCATATATTATAAGGTATTTTCAATGATACACTACAAATTAAGATTTATTATAAGGTATTTTTCATGATAGACTGCATACTACGTTATATTATAAGGTATTTTCAATGATACACTGAATATTACTCTACATTATAAGGTATATTCAATGATAGACTGCATATTACGTTATATTATAAGGTATTTTCAATGATACACTGCATATCACGTTATATTATAAGGTATTTTCAATGATACACTGTTTATTATGTTATATTATGAGGTATTTTCAATGATAGACTGCATATTACATTATATTATAAGGTATTTTCAATGATAGACTGCATATTACGTTATATTATAAGGTATTTTCAATGATACCGTGCATATTACGTTATATTATAAGGTATTTTCAATGATACACTGCATATTACGTTATATTATAAGGTATTTTCATTGATAGACTAGAATTACCATATATTCTAAGGTATTTTCAATGATACACTGCATATTACGTTATATGAGAATGTATTTTCATTGATACACTACAAATTACGATATATTATAAGGTATTTTCAATGATACCCTGCATATTACGTTATATTATAAGGTATTTTCAATGATACACTGCATATTACGTTATATTATAAGGTATTTTCAATGAAGCACTGCATATTACGTTATACTATCAGGTATTTTCAATGATACACTACAAATTACGATATATTATAAGGTATTTTCAATGATACACTGCATATTACGTTATACTATCAGGTATTTTCAATGATACACTACAAATTACGATATATTATAAGGTATTTCCAATGATACTCTGCATATTACGTTATATTATAAGGTATTTTCAATGATACATTGCATATTACGTTATATTATTAGGTATTTTCAATGATACACTAAAAAATTAAGATATATTATAAGGTATTTCCAATGATACTCAGCATATTACGTTATATTATAAGGTATTTTCAATGATACACTGCATATTACGTTATATTATAAGGTATTTTCATTGATAGACTAGAATTACCATATATTCTAAGGTATTTTCAATGATACACTGCATATTACGTTATATGAGAATGTATTTTCATTGATACACTACAAATTACGATATATTATAAGGTATTTTCAATGATACCCTGCATATTACGTTATATTATAAGGTATTTTCAATGATACACTGCATATTACGTTATATTATAAGGTATTTTCAATGAAGCACTGCATATTACGTTATACTATCAGGTATTTTCAATGATACACTACAAATTACGATATATTATAAGGTATTTTCAATGATACACTGCATATTACGTTATATTATATGGTATTTTCAATGATACACTGCATATTACGTTATATTATAAGGCATTTTCAATGATACACTGTATATTACGTTATATTATAAGGTATTTTCATTGATAGACTAGAATTACCATATATTCTAAGGTATTTTCAATGATACACTGCATATTACGTTATATTATTAGGTATTTTCAATGATAGACTGCATATCTCGTTATATTATAAGGTATTTTCAATGATACACTGCATATCACGTTATATTATAAGGTATTTTCAATGATAAACTACTATATATTATAAGGTATTTTCAATGATCCACTACAAATTACGATATATTATAAGGTATTTTCAATGATACACTGCATATTACGTTATATTATAAGGTATTTTCAATGATACACTACAAATTACCATATATTATAAGGTATTTTCAATGATACACTACAAATTAAGATTTATTATAAGGTATTTTTCATGATACACTGCATACTACGTTATATTATAAGGTATTTTCAATGATACACTGAATATTACTCTACATTATAAGGTATATTCAATGATAGACTGCATATTACGTTATATTATAAGGTATTTTCAATGATACACTGCATATCACGTTATATTATAAGGTATTTTCAATGATACACTGTTTATTATGTTATATTATGAGGTATTTTCAATGATAGACTGCATATTACATTATATTATAAGGTATTTTCAATGATACACTGCATATTACGTTATATTATAAGGTATTTTCAATGATACACTGCATATTACGTTATATTATAAGGTATTTTCAATGATACACTGCATATTACGTTTTATTATAAGGAATTTTCAATGATACACTACAAATTACCATATATTATAAGGTATTTTGAATGATACACTACAAATTACGATTTATTATAAGGTATTTTCAATGATACACTGCATATTACGTTATATTATAAGGTATTTTCATTGATACACTACAAATTACCATATATTATAAGGTATTTTCAATGATACACTACAAATTACGATATATTACAAAGTATTTTCAATGATACACTGCATATTACGTTATATTATAAGGTATTTTCAATGATACACTGCATATTACGTTATATTATAAGGTATTTTCAATGAAGCACTGCATATTACGTTATACTATCAGGTATTTTCAATGATACACTACAAATTACGATATATTATAAGGTATTTCCAATGATACTCTGCATATTACGTTATATTATAAGGTATTTTCAATGATACATTGCATATTACGTTATATTATTAGGTATTTTCAATGATACACTAAAAAATTAAGATATATTATAAGGTATTTCCAATGATACTCAGCATATTACGTTATATTATAAGGTATTTTCAATGATACACTGCATATTACGTTATATTATAAGGTATTTTCATTGATAGACTAGAATTACCATATATTCTAAGGTATTTTCAATGATACACTGCATATTACGTTATATGAGAATGTATTTTCATTGATACACTACAAATTACGATATATTATAAGGTATTTTCAATGATACCCTGCATATTACGTTATATTATAAGGTATTTTCAATGATACACTGCATATTACGTTATATTATAAGGTATTTTCAATGAAGCACTGCATATTACGTTATACTATCAGGTATTTTCAATGATACACTACAAATTACGATATATTATAAGGTATTTTCAATGATACACTGCATATTACGTTATATTATATGGTATTTTCAATGATACACTGCATATTACGTTATATTATAAGGCATTTTCAATGATACACTGTATATTACGTTATATTATAAGGTATTTTCATTGATAGACTAGAATTACCATATATTCTAAGGTATTTTCAATGATACACTGCATATTACGTTATATTATTAGGTATTTTCAATGATAGACTGCATATCTCGTTATATTATAAGGTATTTTCAATGATACACTGCATATCACGTTATATTATAAGGTATTTTCAATGATAAACTACTATATATTATAAGGTATTTTCAATGATCCACTACAAATTACGATATATTATAAGGTATTTTCAATGATACACTGCATATTACGTTATATTATAAGGTATTTTCAATGATACACTACAAATTACCATATATTATAAGGTATTTTCAATGATACACTACAAATTAAGATTTATTATAAGGTATTTTTCATGATAGACTGCATACTACGTTATATTATAAGGTATTTTCAATGATACACTGAATATTACTCTACATTATAAGGTATATTCAATGATAGACTGCATATTACGTTATATTATAAGGTATTTTCAATGATACACTGCATATCACGTTATATTATAAGGTATTTTCAATGATACACTGTTTATTATGTTATATTATGAGGTATTTTCAATGATAGACTGCATATTACATTATATTATAAGGTATTTTCAATGATAGACTGCATATTACGTTATATTATAAGGTATTTTCAATGATACCGTGCATATTACGTTATATTATAAGGTATTTTCAATGATACACTGCATATTACGTTATATTATAAGGTATTTTCATTGATAGACTAGAATTACCATATATTCTAAGGTATTTTCAATGATACACTGCATATTACGTTATATGAGAAGGTATTTTCATTGATACACTACAAATTACGATATATTATAAGGTATTTTCAATGATACCCTGCATATTACGTTATATTATAAGGTATTTTCAATGATACACTGCATATTACGTTATATTATAAGGTATTTTCAATGAAGCACTGCATATTACGTTATACTATCAGGTATTTTCAATGATACACTACAAATTACGATATATTATAAGGTATTTTCAATGATACACTGCATATTACGTTATATTATATGGTATTTTCAATGATACACTGAATATTACGTTATATTATAAGGCATTTTCAATGATACACTGTATATTACGTTATATTATAAGGTATTTTCATTGATAGACTAGAATTACCATATATTCTAAGGTATTTTCAATGATACACTGCATATTACGTTATATTATTAGGTATTTTCAATGATAGACTGCATATCTCGTTATATTATAAGGTATTTTCAATGATACACTGCATATCACGTTATATTATAAGGTATTTTCAATGATACACTGCATATTACGTTATATTATATGGTAGTTTCATTGATAGACTAGAATTACCAGATATTCAAAGGTATTTTCAATGAATTACTGCATATTACGTTATATTATAAGGTATTTTCAATGATACACTGCATATTACGTTATATTATAAGGTATTTTCAATGATAGACTGCATATTACATTATATTATAAGGTATTTTCAATGATACACTGCATATCACGTTATATTATACGGTATTTTCAATGATACACTGCATATCACGTTATATTATATGGTATTTTCAATGATACACTGCATATTACGTTATATTATAAGGCATTTTCAATGATACACTGTATATTACGTTATATTATAAGGTATTTTCATTGATAGACTAGAATTACCATATATTCTAAGGTATTTTCAATGATACACTGCATATTACGTTATATTATTAGGTATTTTCAATGATAGACTGCATATCTCGTTATATTATAAGGTATTTTCAATGATACACTGCATATCACGTTATATTATAAGGTATTTTCAATGATAAACTACTATATATTATAAGGTATTTTCAATGATCCACTACAAATTACGATATATTATAAGGTATTTTCAATGATATACTGCATATTACGTTATATTATAAGGTATTTTCAATGATACACTACAAATTACCATATATTATAAGGTATTTTCAATGATACACTACAAATTAAGATTTATTATAAGGTATTTTCAATGATACACTGCATATTACGTTATATTATAAGGTATTTTCAATGATACACAGAATATTACGTTATATTATAATGAATTTTCAATGATAAACTACTATATATTATAAGGTATTTTCAATAATACACTACAAATTACGATATATTATAAGGTATTTTCAATGATACACTGCATATTACTTTATATTATAAGGTATTTTTCATGATAGACTGCATACTACGTTATATTATAAGGTATTTTCAATGATACACTGAATATTACACTACATTATAAGGTATATTCAATGATAGACTGCATATTACGTTATATTATAAGGTATTTTCAATGATACACTGCATATCACGTTATATTATAAGGTATTTTCAATGATACACTGTTTATTATGTTATATTATGAGGTATTTTCAATGATAGACTGCATATTACATTATATTATAAGGTATTTTCAATGATAGACTGCATATTACGTTATATTATAAGGTATTTTCAATGATACCGTGCATATTACGTTATATTATAAGGTATTTTCATTGATACACTGCATATTAAGTTATATTATAAGGTATTTTCAATGATAAACTACTATATATTATAAGGTATTTTCAATGATACACTACAAATTACGATATATTATAAGGTATTTTCAATGATACACTGCATATTACGTTATATTATAAGGTAGTTTCATTGATAGACTAGAATTACCAGATATTCTAAGGTATTTTCAATGATACACTGCATATTACGTTATATTATAAGGTATTTTCAATGATACACAGAATATTACGTTATATTATAAGGTATTTTCAATGATACACTGAATATTACATTACATTATAAGGTATTTTCAATGATACACTGCATATTACGTTATATTATAAGGTATTTTCAATGATAGACTGCATATTACATTATATTATAAGGTATTTTCAATGATAGACTGCATATTACGTTATATTATGAGGTATTTTCAATGATACACTGCATATTACGTTATATTATCAGGTATTTTCAATGATACTCTGCATCTTACATTATATTATAAGGTATTTTCAATGATAGACTGCATATTACGTTATATTGTGAGGTATTTTCAATGATAGACTGCATATTACGTTATATTATAAAGTATTTTCAATGAATTACTGCATATTACGTTATATTATAAGGTATTTTCAATGATACACTGCATATTACGTTATATTATAAGGTATTTTCAATGATAGACTGCATATTACATTATATTATAAGGTATTTTCAATGATAGACTGCATATTACGTTATATTATAAGGTATTTTCAATGATAGACTGCATATCACGTTATATTATACGGTATTTTCAATGATACACTGCATATCACGTTATATTATAAGGTATTTTCAATGATACACTGCTTATTATGTTATATTATGAGGTATTTTCAATGATAGACTGCATATTACATTATATTCTAAGGTATTTTCAATGATAGACTGCATATTACGTTATATTATAAGGTATTTTCAATGATACCGTGCATATTACGTTATATTATAAGGTATTTTCATTGATACACTGCATATTAAGTTATATTATAAGGTATTTTCAATGATAAACTACTATATATTATAAGGTATTTTCAATGATACACTACAAATTACGATATATTATAAGGTATTTTCAATGATACACTGCATATTACGTTATATTATAAGGTAGTTTCATTGATAGACTGGAATTACCATATATTCTAAGGTATTTTCAATGATACACTGCATATTACGTTATATTATAAGGTATTTTCAATGATACACAGAATATTACGTTATATTATAAGGTATTTTCAATGATACACTGAATATTACATTACATTATAAGGTATCTTCAATGATACACAGCATATTACGTTTTATTATAAGGTATTTTCAATGATACACTGCATATTACGTTTTATTATAAGGTATTTCCAATGATACACTGCATATTACGTTATATTATAAGGTATTTTCAATGATACACTGCATATTACGTTATATTATAAGGTATTTTCAATGATACACTGCATATTACGTTATATTATAAGGTATTTTCAATGATAAACTACTATATATTATAAGGTATTTTCAATGATACACTGCATATTACGTTATATTATAAGGTATTTTCAATGATACACTGCATATTACGTTATATTATAAGGTATTTTCAATGATACACTGCATATTACGTTTTATTATAAGGAATTTTCAATGATACACTACAAATTACCATATATTATAAGGTATTTTGAATGATACACTACAAATTACGATTTATTATAAGGTATTTTCAATGATACACTGCATATTACGTTATATTATAAGGTATTTTCATTGATACACTACAAATTACCATATATTATAAGGTATTTTCAATGATACACTACAAATTACGATATATTATAAGGTATTTTCAATGATACACTGCATATTACGTTATATTATAAGGTATTTTCAATGATACACTGCATATTACGTTATATTATAAGGTATTTTCAATGAAGCACTGCATATTACGTTATACTATCAGGTATTTTCAATGATACACTACAAATTACGATATATTATAAGGTATTTCCAATGATACTCTGCATATTACGTTATATTATAAGGTATTTTCAATGATACATTGCATATTACGTTATATTATTAGGTATTTTCAATGATACACTAAAAAATTAAGATATATTATAAGGTATTTCCAATGATACTCAGCATATTACGTTATATTATAAGGTATTTTCAATGATACACTGCATATTACGTTATATTATAAGGTATTTTCATTGATAGACTAGAATTACCATATATTCTAAGGTATTTTCAATGATACACTGCATATTACGTTATATGAGAATGTATTTTCATTGATACACTACAAATTACGATATATTATAAGGTATTTTCAATGATACCCTGCATATTACGTTATATTATAAGGTATTTTCAATGATACACTGCATATTACGTTATATTATAAGGTATTTTCAATGAAGCACTGCATATTACGTTATACTATCAGGTATTTTCAATGATACACTACAAATTACGATATATTATAAGGTATTTTCAATGATACACTGCATATTACGTTATATTATATGGTATTTTCAATGATACACTGCATATTACGTTATATTATAAGGCATTTTCAATGATACACTGTATATTACGTTATATTATAAGGTATTTTCATTGATAGACTAGAATTACCATATATTCTAAGGTATTTTCAATGATACACTGCATATTACGTTATATTATTAGGTATTTTCAATGATAGACTGCATATCTCGTTATATTATAAGGTATTTTCAATGATACACTGCATATCACGTTATATTATAAGGTATTTTCAATGATAAACTACTATATATTATAAGGTATTTTCAATGATCCACTACAAATTACGATATATTATAAGGTATTTTCAATGATACACTGCATATTACGTTATATTATAAGGTATTTTCAATGATACACTACAAATTACCATATATTATAAGGTATTTTCAATGATACACTACAAATTAAGATTTATTATAAGGTATTTTTCATGATAGACTGCATACTACGTTATATTATAAGGTATTTTCAATGATACACTGAATATTACTCTACATTATAAGGTATATTCAATGATAGACTGCATATTACGTTATATTATAAGGTATTTTCAATGATACACTGGATATTACGTTATATTATAAGGTATTTTCAATGATACACTGTTTATTATGTTATATTATGAGGTATTTTCAATGATAGACTGCATATTACATTATATTATAAGGTATTTTCAATGATAGACTGCATATTACGTTATATTATAAGGTATTTTCAATGATACCGTGCATATTACGTTATATTATAAGGTATTTTCAATGATACACTGCATATTACGTTATATTATAAGGTATTTTCATTGATAGACTAGAATTACCATATATTCTAAGGTATTTTCAATGATACACTGCATATTACGTTATATGAGAATGTATTTTCATTGATACACTACAAATTACGATATATTATAAGGTATTTTCAATGATACCCTGCATATTACGTTATATTATAAGGTATTTTCAATGATACACTGCATATTACGTTATATTATAAGGTATTTTCAATGAAGCACTGCATATTACGTTATACTATCAGGTATTTTCAATGATACACTACAAATTACGATATATTATAAGGTATTTTCAATGATACACTGCATATTACGTTATATTATATGGTATTTTCAATGATACACTGCATATTACGTTATATTATAAGGCATTTTCAATGATACACTGTATATTACGTTATATTATAAGGTATTTTCATTGATAGACTAGAATTACCATATATTCTAAGGTATTTTCAATGATACACTGCATATTACGTTATATTATTAGGTATTTTCAATGATAGACTGCATATCTCGTTATATTATAAGGTATTTTCAATGATACACTGCATATCACGTTATATTATAAGGTATTTTCAATGATAAACTACTATATATTATAAGGTATTTTCAATGATCCACTACAAATTACGATATATTATAAGGTATTTTCAATGATACACTGCATATTACGTTATATTATAAGGTATTTTCAATGATACACTACAAATTACCATATATTATAAGGTATTTTCAATGATACACTACAAATTAAGATTTATTATAAGGTATTTTTCATGATAGACTGCATACTACGTTATATTATAAGGTATTTTCAATGATACACTGAATATTACTCTACATTATAAGGTATATTCAATGATAGACTGCATATTACGATATATTATAAGGTATTTTCAATGATACACTGCATATCACGTTATAGTATAAGGTATTTTCAATGATACACTGTTTATTATGTTATATTATGAGGTATTTTCAATGATAGACTGCATATTACATTATATTATAAGGTATTTTCAATGATAGACTGCATATTACGTTATATTATAAGGTATTTTCAATGATACCGTGCATATTACGTTATATTATAAGGTATTTTCATTGATACACTGCATATTAAGTTATATTATAAGGTATTTTCAATGATAAACTACTATATATTATAAGGTATTTTCAATGATACACTACAAATTACGATATATTATAAGGTATTTTCAATGATACACTGCATATTACGTTATATTATATGGTAGTTTCATTGATAGACTAGAATTACCAGATATTCTAAGGTATTTTCAATGAATTACTGCATATTACGTTATATTATAAGGTATTTTCAATGATACACTGCATATTACGTTATATTATAAGGTATTTTCAATGATAGACTGCATATTACATTATATTATAAGGTATTTTCAATGATAGACTGCATATTACGTTATATTATAAGGTATTTTCAATGATACACTGCATATCACGTTATATTATACGGTATTTTCAATGATACACTGCATATCACGTTATATTATAAGGTAGTTTCATTGATAGACTAGAATTACCAGATATTCTAAGGTATTTTCAATGATACACTGCATATTACGTTATATTATAAGGTATTTTCAATGATACACAGAATATTACGTTATATTATAAGGTATTTTCAATGATACACTGAATATTACATTACATTATAAGGTATTTTCAATGATACACTGCATATTACGTTATATTATAAGGTATTTTCAATGATAGACTGCATATTACATTATATTATAAGGTATTTTCAATGATAGACTGCATATTACGTTATATTATGAGGTATTTTCAATGATACACTGCATATTACGTTATATTATCAGGTATTTTCAATGATACTCTGCATCTTACATTATATTATAAGGTATTTTCAATGATAGACTGCATATTACGTTATATTGTGAGGTATTTTCAATGATAGACTGCATATTACGTTATATTATAAAGTATTTTCAATGAATTACTGCATATTACGTTATATTATAAGGTATTTTCAATGATACACTGCATATTACGTTATATTATAAGGTATTTTCAATGATAGACTGCATATTACATTATATTATAAGGTATTTTCAATGATAGACTGCATATTACGTTATATTATAAGGCATTTTCTATGATAGACTGTTTCAATGATACACTGCATATCACGTTATATTATACGGTATTTTCAATGATACACTGCATATCACGTTATATTATAAGGTATTTTCAATGATACACTGCTTATTATGTTATATTATGAGGTATTTTCAATGATAGACTGCATATTACATTATATTATAAGGTATTTTCAATGATAGACTGCATATTACGTTATATTATAAGGTATTTTCAATGATACCGTGCATATTACGTTATATTATAAGGTATTTTCATTGATACACTGCATATTAAGTTATATTATAAGGTATTTTCAATGATAAACTACTATATATTATAAGGTATTTTCAATGATACACTACAAATTACGATATATTATAAGGTATTTTCAATGATACACTGCATATTACGTTATATTATAAGGTAGTTTCATTGATAGACTAGAATTACCATATATTCTAAGGTATTTTCAATGATACACTGCATATTACGTTATATTATAAGGTATTTTCAATGATACACTGCATATTACGTTATATTATAAGGTATTTTCATTGATACACTGCATATTAAGTTATATTATAAGGTATTTTCAATGATAAACTACTATATATTATAAGGTATTTTCAATGATACACTACAAATTACGATATATTATAAGGTATTTTCAATGATACACTGCATATTACGTTATATTATAAGGTATTTTCAATGATAGACTGCATATTACGTTATATTATGAGGTATTTTCAATGATACACTGCATATTACGTTATATTATAAGGTATTTTCAATGATAGACTGCATATTACATTATATTATAAGGTATTTTCAATGATAGACTGCATATTACGTTATATTATAAGGTATTTTCAATGATACACTGCATATCACGTTATATTATACGGTATTTTCAATGATACACTGCATATCACGTTATATTATAAGGTATTTTCAATGATACACTGCTTATTATGTTATATTATGAGGTATTTTCAATGATAGACTGCATATTACATTATATTCTAAGGTATTTTCAATGATAGACTGCATATTACGTTATATTATAAGGTATTTTCAATGATACCGTGCATATTACGTTATATTATAAGGTATTTTCATTGATACACTGCATATTAAGTTATATTATAAGGTATTTTCAATGATAAACTACTATATATTATAAGGTATTTTCAATGATACACTACAAATTACGATATATTATAAGGTATTTTCAATGATACACTGCATATTACGTTATATTATAAGGTAGTTTCATTGATAGACTAGAATTACCATATATTCTAAGGTATTTTCAATGATACACTGCATATTACGTTATATTATAAGGTATTTTCAATGATACACTGCATATTACGTTATATTATAAGGTATTTTCAATGAAGCACTGCATATTACGTTATACTATCAGGTATTTTCAATGATACACTACAAATTACGATATATTATAAGGTATTTCCAATGATACTCTGCATATTACGTTATATTATAAGGTATTTTCAATGATACATTGCATATTACGTTATATTATTAGGTATTTTCAATGATACACTAAAAAATTAAGATATATTATAAGGTATTTCCAATGATACTCAGCATATTACGTTATATTATAAGGTATTTTCAATGATACACTGCATATTACGTTATATTATAAGGTATTTTCATTGATAGACTAGAATTACCATATATTCTAAGGTATTTTCAATGATACACTGCATATTACGTTATATGAGAATGTATTTTCATTGATACACTACAAATTACGATATATTATAAGGTATTTTCAATGATACCCTGTATATTACGTTATATTATAAGGTATTTTCAATGATACACTGCATATTACGTTATATTATTAGGTATTTTCAATGATAGACTGCATATCTCGTTATATTATAAGGTATTTTCAATGATACACTGCATATCACGTTATATTATAAGGTATTTTCAATGATAAACTACTATATATTATAAGGTATTTTCAATGATCCACTACAAATTACGATATATTATAAGGTATTTTCAATGATACACTGCATATTACGTTATATTATAAGGTATTTTCAATGATACACTACAAATTACCATATATTATAAGGTATTTTCAATGATACACTACAAATTAAGATTTATTATAAGGTATTTTTCATGATAGACTGCATACTACGTTATATTATAAGGTATTTTCAATGATACACTGAATATTACTCTACATTATAAGGTATATTCAATGATAGACTGCATATTACGATATATTATAAGGTATTTTCAATGATACACTGCATATCACGTTATATTATAAGGTATTTTCAATGATACACTGTTTTATTATGTTATATTATGAGGTATTTTCAATGATAGACTGCATATTACATTATATTATAAGGTATTTTCAATGATAGACTGCATATTACGTTATATTATAAGGTATTTTCAATGATACCGTGCATATTACGTTATATTATAAGGTATTTTCATTGATACACTGCATATTAAGTTATATTATAAGGTATTTTCAATGATAAACTACTATATATTATAAGGTATTTTCAATGATACACTACAAATTACGATATATTATAAGGTATTTTCAATGATACACTGCATATTACGTTATATTATATGGTAGTTTCATTGATAGACTAGAATTACCAGATATTCTAAGGTATTTTCAATGAATTACTGCATATTACGTTATATTATAAGGTATTTTCAATGATACACTGCATATTACGTTATATTATAAGGTATTTTCAATGATAGACTGCATATTACATTATATTATAAGGTATTTTCAATGATAGACTGCATATTACGTTATATTATAAGGTATTTTCAATGATACACTGCATATTACGTTATATTATAAGGTATTTTCAATGATACACTGCATATCACGTTATATTATAAGGTAGTTTCATTGATAGACTAGAATTACCAGATATTCTAAGGTATTTTCAATGATACACTGCATATTACGTTATATTATAAGGTATTTTCAATGATACACAGAATATTACGTTATATTATAAGGTATTTTCAATGATACACTGCATATTACATTACATTATAAGGTTATTTTCAATGATACACTGCATATTACGTTATATTATAAGGTATTTTCAATGATAGACTGCATATTACATTATATTATAAGGTATTTTCAATGATAGACTGCATATTACGTTATATTATGAGGTATTTTCAATGATACACTGCATATTACGTTATATTATCAGGTATTTTCAATGATACTCTGCATCTTACATTATATTATAAGGTATTTTCAATGATAGACTGCATATTACGTTATATTGTGAGGTATTTTCAATGATAGACTGCATATTACGTTATATTATAAAGTATTTTCAATGAATTACTGCATATTACGTTATATTATAAGGTATTTTCAATGATACACTGCATATTACGTTATATTATAAGGTATTTTCAATGATAGACTGCATATTACATTATATTATAAGGTATTTTCAATGATAGACTGCATATTACGTTATATTATAAGGTATTTTCAATGATACACTGCATATCACGTTATATTATAAGGTATTTTCAATGATACACTGCATATCACGTTATATTATAAGGTATTTTCAATGATACACTGCTTATTATGTTATATTATGAGGTATTTTCAATGATAGACTGCATATTACATTATATTCTAAGGTATTTTCAATGATAGACTGCATATTACGTTATATTATAAGGTATTTTCAATGATACCGTGCATATTACGTTATATTATAAGGTATTTTCATTGATACACTGCATATTAAGTTATATTATAAGGTATTTTCAATGATAAACTACTATATATTATAAGGTATTTTCAATGATACACTACAAATTACGATATATTATAAGGTATTTTCAATGATACACTGCATATTACGTTATATTATAAGGTAGTTTCATTGATAGACTAGAATTACCATATATTCTAAGGTATTTTCAATGATACACTGCATATTACGTTATATTATAAGGTATTTTCAATGATACACTGCATATTACGTTATATTATAAGGTATTTTCATTGATACACTGCATATTAAGTTATATTATAAGGTATTTTCAATGATAAACTACTATATATTATAAGGTATTTTCAATGATACACTACAAATTACGATATATTATAAGGTATTTTCAATGATACACTGCATATTACGTTATATTATAAGGTATTTTCAATGATAGACTGCATATTACGTTATATTATGAGGTATTTTCAATGATACACTGCATATTACGTTATATTATAAGGTATTTTCAATGATAGACTGCATATTACATTATATTATAAGGTATTTTCAATGATAGACTGCATATTACGTTATATTATAAGGTATTTTCAATGATACACTGCATATCACGTTATATTATACGGTATTTTCAATGATACACTGCATATCACGTTATATTATAAGGTATTTTCAATGATACACTGCTTATTATGTTATATTATGAGGTATTTTCAATGATAGACTGCATATTACATTATATTCTAAGGTATTTTCAATGATAGACTGCATATTACGTTATATTATAAGGTATTTTCAATGATACCGTGCATATTACGTTATATTATAAGGTATTTTCATTGATACACTGCATATTAAGTTATATTATAAGGTATTTTCAATGATAAACTACTATATATTATAAGGTATTTTCAATGATACACTACAAATTACGATATATTATAAGGTATTTTCAATGATACACTGCATATTACGTTATATTATAAGGTAGTTTCATTGATAGACTAGAATTACCATATATTCTAAGGTATTTTCAATGATACACTGCATATTACGTTATATTATAAGGTATTTTCAATGATACACTGCATATTACGTTATATTATAAGGTATTTTCAATGAAGCACTGCATATTACGTTATACTATCAGGTATTTTCAATGATACACTACAAATTACGATATATTATAAGGTATTTCCAATGATACTCTGCATATTACGTTATATTATAAGGTATTTTCAATGATACATTGCATATTACGTTATATTATTAGGTATTTTCAATGATACACTAAAAAATTAAGATATATTATAAGGTATTTCCAATGATACTCAGCATATTACGTTATATTATAAGGTATTTTCAATGATACACTGCATATTACGTTATATTATAAGGTATTTTCATTGATAGACTAGAATTACCATATATTCTAAGGTATTTTCAATGATACACTGCATATTACGTTATATGAGAATGTATTTTCATTGATACACTACAAATTACGATATATTATAAGGTATTTTCAATGATACCCTGTATATTACGTTATATTATAAGGTATTTTCAATGATACACTGCATATTACGTTATATTATAAGGTATTTTCAATGAAGCACTGCATATTACGTTATACTATCAGGTATTTTCAATGATACACTACAAATTACGATATATTATAAGGTATTTTCAATGATACACTGCATATTACGTTATATTATATGGTATTTTCAATGATACACTGCATATTACGTTATATTATAAGGCATTTTCAATGATACACTGTATATTACGTTATATTATAAGGTATTTTCATTGATAGACTAGAATTACCATATATTCTAAGGTATTTTCAATGATACACTGCATATTACGTTATATTATTAGGTATTTTCAATGATAGACTGCATATCTCGTTATATTATAAGGTATTTTCAATGATACACTGCATATCACGTTATATTATAAGGTATTTTCAATGATAAACTACTATATATTATAATGTATTTTCAATGATCCACTACAAATTACGATATATTATAAGGTATTTTCAATGATACACTGCATATTACGTTATATTATAAGGTATTTTCAATGATACACTACAAATTACCATATATTATAAGGTATTTTCAATGATACACTACAAATTAAGATTTATTATAAGGTATTTTTCATGATAGACTGCATACTACGTTATATTATAAGGTATTTTCAATGATACACTGAATATTACTCTACATTATAAGGTATATTCAATGATAGACTGCATATTACGTTATATTATAAGGTATTTTCAATGATACACTGCATATCACGTTATATTATAAGGTATTTTCAATGATACACTGTTTATTATGTTATATTATGAGGTATTTTCAATGATAGACTGCATATTACATTATATTATAAGGTATTTTCAATGATAGACTGCATATTACGTTATATTATAAGGTATTTTCAATGATACCGTGCATATTACGTTATATTATAAGGTATTTTCATTGATACACTGCATATTAAGTTATATTATAAGGTATTTTCAATGATAAACTACTATATATTATAAGGTATTTTCAATGATACACTACAAATTACGATATATTATAAGGTATTTTCAATGATACACTGCATATTACGTTATATTATAAGGTAGTTTCATTGATAGACTAGAATTACCAGATATTCTAAGGTATTTTCAATGAATTACTGCATATTACGTTATATTATAAGGTATTTTCAATGATACACTGCATATTACGTTATATTATAAGGTATTTTCAATGATAGACTGCATATTACATTATATTATAAGGTATTTTCAATGATACACTGCATATTACGTTATATTATAAGGTATTTTCAATGATACACTGCATATCACGTTATATTATACGGTATTTTCAATGATACACTGCATATCACGTTATATTATAAGGTATTTTCAATGATACACTGCTTATTATGTTATATTATGAGGTATTTTCAATGATAGACTGCATATTACATTATATTCTAAGGTATTTTCAATGATAGACTGCATATTACGTTATATTATAAGGTATTTTCAATGATACCGTGCATATTACGTTATATTATAAGGTATTTTCATTGATACACTGCATATTAAGTTATATTATAAGGTATTTTCAATGATAAACTACTATATATTATAAGGTATTTTCAATGATACACTACAAATTACGATATATTATAAGGTATTTTCAATGATACACTGCATATTACGTTATATTATAAGGTAGTTTCATTGATAGACTAGAATTACCATATATTCTAAGGTATTTTCAATGATACACTGCATATTACGTTATATTATAAGGTATTTTCAATGATACACAGAATATTACGTTATATTATAAGGTATTTACAATGATACACTGAATATTACATTACATTATAAGGTATTTTCAATGATACACTGCATATTACGTTATATTATATGGTATTTTCAATGATAGACTGCATATTACATTATATTATAAGGTATTTTCAATGATAGACTGCATATTACGTTATATTATGAGGAATTTTCAATGATACACTGCATATTACGTTATATTATCAGGTATTTTCAATGATACTCTGCATCTTACATTATATTATAAGGTACTTTTAATGATAGACTGCATATTACGTTATATTGTGAGGTATTTTCAATGATAGACTGCATATTACGTTATATTATAAAGTATTTTCAATGAATTACTGCATATTACGTTATATTATAAGGTATTTTCAATGATACACTGCATATTACGTTATATTATAAGGTATTTTCAATGATAGACTGCATATTACATTATATTATAAGGTATTTTCAATGATAGACTGCATATTACGTTATATTATAAGGTATTTTCAATGATACACTGCATATCACGTTATATTATACGGTATTTTCAATGATACACTGCATATCACGTTATATTATAAGGTATTTTCAATGATACACTGCTTATTATGTTATATTATGAGGTATTTTCAATGATAGACTGCATATTACATTATATTCTAAGGTATTTTCAATGATAGACTGCATATTACGTTATATTATAAGGTATTTTCAATGATACACTGCATATTACGTTATATTATGAGGTATTTTCAATGATAGACTGCATATCACGTTATATTATAAGGTATTTTCAATGATAAACTACTATATATTATAAGGTATTTTCAATGATACACTACAAATTACGATATATTATAAATTATTTTCAATGATACACTGCATATTACGTTATATTATAAGGTATTTTCAATGATACACTGCATATTACGTTATATTATAAGGTATTTTCAATGATGCACTGCATATTACGTTATATTATTAGGTATTTTCAATGATACACTGCATATTACGTTATATTATAAGGTATTTTCAATGATACACAGAATATTACGTTATATTATAAGGTATTTTCAATGATACACAGAATATTACGTTATATTATAAGGTATTTTCAATGATAAACTACTATATATTATAAGGTATTTTCAATGATACACTGCATATTACGTTATATTATAAGGTATTTTCAATGATACACTGCATATTACGTTATATTATAAGGTATTTTCATTGATACACTACAAATTACCATATATTATAAGGTATTTTCAATGATACACTACAAATTACGATATAGTATAAGGTATTTCCAATGATACACTGCAAATTACGATATATTATAAGGTATTTTCAATGATACACTGCATATTACGTTATATTATTAGGTATTTTCAATGATACACTGCATATTACGTTATATTATAAGGTATTTTCAATGATACACAGAATATTACGTTATATTATAAGGTATTTTCAATGATAAACTACTATATATTATAAGGTATTTTCAATGATACACTGCATATTACGTTATATTATAAGGTAGTTTCATTGATAGACTAGAATTACCATATATTCTAAGGTATTTTCAATGATACACTGCATATTACGTTATATTATGAGGTATTTTCAATGATAGACTGCATATCACGTTATATTATAAGGTATTTTCAATGATATACTACTATATATTATAAGGTATTTTCAGTGATAGACTGCATATTACGTTATATTATAAGGTATTTTCATTGATACACTGGTTATTATGTTATATTATGAGGTATTTTCAATGATAGACTGCATATTACATTATATTATAAGGTATTTTCAATGATAGACTGCATATTACGTTATATTATAAGGTATTTTCAATGATACAGTGCATATTACGTTATATTATGAGGTATTTTCAATGATAGACTGCATATCACGTTATATTATAAGGTAGTTTCATTGATAGACTAGAATTACCATATATTCTAAGGTATTTTCAATGATAGACTAGAATTACCATATATTCTAAGGTATTTTCAATGATACACTGCATATTACGTAATATGAGAATGTATTTTCATTGATACACTACAAATTACGATATATTATAAGGTATTTTCAATGATACCCTGCATATTACGTTATATTATAAGGTATTTTCAATGATACACTGCATATTACGTTATATTATAAGGTATTTTCAATGAAGCACTGCATATTACGTTATACTATCAGGTATTTTCAATGATACACTACAAATTACGATATATTATAAGGTATTTTCAATGATACACTGCATATTACGTTATATTATATGGTATTTTCAATGATACACTGCATATTACGTTATATTATAAGGCATTTTCAATGATACACTGTATATTATAAGGTATTTTCATTGATAGACTAGAATTACCATATATTCTAAGGTATTTTCAATGATACACTGCATATTACGTTATATTATTAGGTATTTTCAATGATAGACTGCATATCTCGTTATATTATAAGGTATTTTCAATGATACACTGCATATCACGTTATATTATAAGGTATTTTCAATGATAAACTACTATATATTATAAGGTATTTTCAATGATCCACTACAAATTACGATATATTATAAGGTATTTTCAATGATACACTGCATATTACGTTATATTATAAGGTATTTTCAATGATACACTACAAATTACGATATATTATAAGGTATTTTCAATGATACACTACAAATTAAGATTTATTATAAGGTATTTTTCATGATAGACTGCATACTACGTTATATTATAAGGTATTTTCAATGATACACTGAATATTACTCTACATTATAAGGTATATTCAATGATAGACTGCATATTACGTTATATTATAAGGTATTTTCAATGATACACTGCATATCACGTTATATTATAAGGTATTTTCAATGATACACTGTTTATTATGTTATATTATGAGGTATTTTCAATGATAGACTGCATATTACATTATATTATAAGGTATTTTCAATGATAGACTGCATATTACGTTATATTATAAGGTATTTTCAATGATACCGTGCATATTACGTTATATTATACGGTATTTTCAATGATACACTGCATATCACGTTATATTATAAGGTATTTTCAATGATACACTGCTTATTATGTTATATTATGAGGTATTTTCAATGATAGACTGCATATTACATTATATTCTAAGGTATTTTCAATGATAGACTGCATATTACGTTATATTATAAGGTATTTTCAATGATACACTGCATATTACGTTATATTATAAGGTAGTTTCATTGATAGACTAGAATTACCAGATATTCTAAGGTATTTTCAATGAATTACTGCATATTACGTTATATTATAAGGTATTTTCAATGATACACTGCATATTACGTTATATTATAAGGTATTTTCAATGATAGACTGCATATTACATTATATTATAAGGTATTTTCAATGATAGACTGCATATTACGTTATATTATAAGGTATTTTCAATGATACACTGCATATCACGTTATATTATACGGTATTTTCAATGATACACTGCATATTACGTTATATTATAAGGTATTTTCAATGATACACTGATTATTACATTACATTATAAGGTATTTTCAATGATAGACTGCATATTACATTATATTCTAAGGTATTTTCAATGATAGACTGCATATTACGTTATATTATAAGGTATTTTCAATGATACCGTGCATATTACGTTATATTATAAGGTATTTTCATTGATACACTGCATATTAAGTTATATTATAAGGTATTTTCAATGATAAACTACTATATATTATAAGGTATTTTCAATGATACACTACAAATTACGATATATTATAAGGTATTTTCAATGATACACTGCATATTACGTTATATTATAAGGTAGTTTCATTGATAGACTAGAATTACCATATATTCTAAGGTATTTTCAATGATACACTGCATATTACGTTATATTATAAGGTATTTTCAATGATACACAGAATATTACGTTATATTATAAGGTATTTACAATGATACACTGAATATTACATTACATTATAAGGTATTTTCAATGATACACTGCATATTACGTTATATTATATGGTATTTTCAATGATAGACTGCATATTACATTATATTATAAGGTATTTTCAATGATAGACTGCATATTACGTTATATTATAAGGTATTTTCAATGATACACTGCATATTACGTTATATTATCAGGTATTTTCAATGATACTCTGCATCTTACATTATATTATAAGGTACTTTCAATGATAGACTGCATATTACGTTATATTGTGAGGTATTTTCAATGATAGACTGCATATTACGTTATATTATAAAGTATTTTCAATGAATTACTGCATATTACGTTATATTATAAGGTATTTTCAATGATACACTGCATATTACGTTATATTATAAGGTATTTTCAATGATAGACTGCATATTACATTATATTATAAGGGATTTTCTATGATAGACTGCATATTACGTTATATTATAAGGTATTTTCAATGATACACTGCATATTACGTTATATTATAAGGTATTTTCAATGATACACTGCATATCACGTTATATTATAAGGTATTTTCAATGATACACTGCTTATTATGTTATATTATGAGGTATTTTCAATGATAGACTGCATATTACATTATATTCTAAGGTATTTTCAATGATAGACTGCATATTACGTTATATTATAAGGTATTTTCAATGATACACTGCATATTACGTTATATTATGAGGTATTTTCAATGATAGACTGCATATTACGTTATATTATAAGGTATTTTCAATGATAAACTACTATATATTATAAGGTATTTTCAATGATACACTACAAATTACGATATATTATAAATTATTTTCAATGATACACTGCATATTACGTTATATTATAAGGTATTTTCAATGATACACTGCATATTACGTTATATTATAAGGTATTTTCAATGATGCACTGCATATTACGTTATATTATTAGGTATTTTCAATGATACACTGCATATTACGTTATATTATAAGGTATTTTCAATGATACACAGAATATTACGTTATATTATAAGGTATTTTCAATGATACACAGAATATTACGTTACATTATAAGGTATTTTCAATGATAAACTACTATATATTATAAGGTATTTTCAATGATACACTGCATATTACGTTATATTATAAGGTATTTTCAATGATACACTGCATATTACGTTATATTATAAGGTATTTTCATTGATACACTACAAATTACCATATATTATAAGGTATTTTCAATGATACACTACAAATTACGATATAGTATAAGGTATTTCCAATGATACACTGCAAATTACGATATATTATAAGGTATTTTCAATGATACACTGCATATTACGTTATATTATTAGGTATTTTCAATGATACACTGCATATTACGTTATATTATAAGGTATTTTCAATGATACACAGAATATTACGTTATATTATAAGGTATTTTCAATGATAAACTACTATATATTATAAGGTATTTTCAATGATACACTGCATATTACGTTATATTATAAGGTAGTTTCATTGATAGACTAGAATTACCATATATTCTAAGGTATTTTCAATGATACACTGCATATTACGTTATATTATGAGGTATTTTCAATGATAGACTGCATATCACGTTATATTATAAGGTATTTTCAATGATATACTACTATATATTATAAGGTATTTTCAGTGATAGACTGCATATTACGTTATATTATAAGGTATTTTCATTGATACACTGGTTATTATGTTATATTATGAGGTATTTTCAATGATAGACTGCATATTACATTATATTATAAGGTATTTTCAATGATAGACTGCATATTACGTTATATTATAAGGTATTTTCAATGATACAGTGCATATTACGTTATATTATGAGGTATTTTCAATGATAGACTGCATATCACGTTATATTATAAGGTAGTTTCATTGATAGACTAGAATTACCAGATATTCTAAGGTATTTTCAATGATAGACTAGAATTACCATATATTCTAAGGTATTTTCAATGATACACTGCATATTACGTTATATGAGAAGGTATTTTCATTGATACACTACAAATTACGATATATTATAAGGTATTTTCAATGATACCCTGCATATTACGTTATATTATAAGGTATTTTCAATGATACACTGCATATTACGTTATATTATAAGGTATTTTCAATGAAGCACTGCATATTACGTTATACTATCAGGTATTTTCAATGATACACTACAAATTACGATATATTATAAGGTATTTTCAATGATACACTGCATATTACGTTATATTATAAGGTATTTTCAATGATACACTGCATATTACGTTATATTATAAGGCATTTTCAATGATACACTGTATATTATAAGGTATTTTCATTGATAGACTAGAATTACCATATATTCTAAGGTATTTTCAATGATACACTGCATATTACGTTATATTATTAGGTATTTTCAATGATAGACTGCATATCTCGTTATATTATAAGGTATTTTCAATGATACACTGCATATCACGTTATATTATAAGGTATTTTCAATGATAAACTACTATATATTACAAGGTATTTTCAATGATCCACTACAAATTACGATATATTATAAGGTATTTTCAATGATACACTGCATATTACGTTATATTATAAGGTATTTTCAATGATACACTACAAATTACCATATATTATAAGGTATTTTCAATGATACACTACAAATTAAGATTTATTATAAGGTATTTTTCATGATAGACTGCATACTACGTTATATTATAAGGTATTTTCAATGATACACTGAATATTACTCTACATTATAAGGTATATTCAATGATAGACTGCATATTACGTTATATTATAAGGTATTTTCAATGATACACTGCATATCACGTTATATTATAAGGTATTTTCAATGATACACTGTTTATTATGTTATATTATGAGGTATTTTCAATGATAGACTGCATATTACATTATATTATAAGGTATTTTCAATGATAGACTGCATATTACGTTATATTATAAGGTATTTTCAATGATACCGTGCATATTACGTTATATTATACGGTATTTTCAATGATACACTGCATATCACGTTATATTATAAGGTATTTTCAATGATACACTGCTTATTATGTTATATTATGAGGTATTTTCAATGATAGACTGCATATTACATTATATTCTAAGGTATTTTCAATGATAGACTGCATATTACGTTATATTATAAGGTATTTTCAATGATACACTGCATATTACGTTATATTATAAGGTAGTTTCATTGATAGACTAGAATTACCAGATATTCTAAGGTATTTTCAATGATTTACTGCATATTACGTTATATTATAAGGTATTTTCAATGATACACTGCATATTACGTTATATTATAAGGTATTTTCAATGATAGACTGCATATTACATTATATTATAAGGTATTTTCAATGATAGACTGCATATTACGTTATATTATAAGGTATTTTCAATGATACACTGCATATCACGTTATATTATACGGTATTTTCAATGATACACTGCATATCACGTTATATTATAAGGTATTTTCAATGATACACTGCTTATTATGTTATATTATGAGGTATTTTCAATGATAGACTGCATATTACATTATATTCTAAGGTATTTTCAATGATAGACTGCATATTACGTTATATTATAAGGTATTTTCAATGATACCGTGCATATTACGTTATATTATAAGGTATTTTCATTGATACACTGCATATTAAGTTATATTATAAGGTATTTTCAATGATAAACTACTATATATTATAAGGTATTTTCAATGATACACTACAAATTACGATATATTATAAGGTATTTTCAATGATACACTGCATATTACGTTATATTATAAGGTAGTTTCATTGATAGACTAGAATTACCATATATTCTAAGGTATTTTCAATGATACACTGCATATTACGTTATATTATAAGGTATTTTCAATGATACACAGAATATTACGTTATATTATAAGGTATTTACAATGATACACTGAATATTACATTATATTATAAGGTATTTTCAATGATACACTGCATATTACGTTATATTATATGGTATTTTCAATGATAGACTGCATATTACATTATATTATAAGGTATTTTCAATGATAGACTGCATATTACGTTATATTATGAGGTATTTTCAATGATACACTGCATATTACGTTATATTATCAGGTATTTTCAATGATACTCTGCATCTTACATTATATTATAAGGTACTTTCAATGATAGACTGCATATTACGTTATATTGTGAGGTATTTTCAATGATAGACTGCATATTACGTTATATTATAAAGTATTTTCAATGAATTACTGCATATTACGTTATATTATAAGGTATTTTCAATGATACACTGCATATTACGTTATATTATACGGTATTTTCAATGATACACTGCATATCACGTTATATTATAAGGTATTTTCAATGATACACTGCTTATTATGTTATATTATGAGGTATTTTCAATGATAGACTGCATATTACATTATATTCTAAGGTATTTTCAATGATAGACTGCATATTACGTTATATTATAAGGTATTTTCAATGATACACTGCATATTACGTTATATTATGAGGTATTTTCAATGATAGACTGCATATCACGTTATATTATAAGGTATTTTCAATGATAAACTACTATATATTATAAGGTATTTTCAATGATACACTACAAATTACGATATATTATAAGGTATTTTCAATGATACACTGCATATTACGTTATATTATAAGGTATTTTCAATGATACACTGCATATTACGTTATATTATAAGGTATTTTCAATGATGCACTGCATATTACGTTATATTATTAGGTATTTTCAATGATACACTGCATATTACGTTATATTATAAGGTATTTTCAATGATACACAGAATATTACGTTATATTATAAGGTATTTTCAATGATACACAGAATATTACGTTACATTATAAGGTATTTTCAATGATAAACTACTATATATTATAAGGTATTTTCAATGATACACTGCATATTACGTTATATTATAAGGTATTTTCAATGATACACTGCATATTACGTTATATTATAAGGTATTTTCATTGATACACTACAAATTACCATATATTATAAGGTATTTTCAATGATACACTGCATATTACGTTATATTATAAGGTATTTTCAATGATACACAGAATATTACGTTATATTATAAGGTATTTTCAATGATAAACTACTATATATTATAAGGTATTTTCAATGATACACTGCATATTACGTTATATTATAAGGTAGTTTCATTGATAGACTAGAATTACCATATATTCTAAGGTATTTTCAATGATACACTGCATATTACGTTATATTATGAGGTATTTTCAATGATAGACTGCATATCACGTTATATTATAAGGTATTTTCAATGATATACTACTATATATTATAAGGTATTTTCAGTGATAGACTGCATATTACGTTATATTATAAGGTATTTTCATTGATACACTGGTTATTTTGTTATATTATGAGGTATTTTCAATGATAGACTGCATATTACATTATATTATAAGGTATTTTCAATGATAGACTGCATATTACGTTATATTATAAGGTATTTTCAATGATACAGTGCATATTACGTTATATTATGAGGTATTTTCAATGATAGACTGCATATCACGTTATATTATAAGGTAGTTTCATTGATAGACTAGAATTACCAGATATTCTAAGGTATTTTCAATGATAGACTAGAATTACCATATATTCTAAGGTATTTTCAATGATACACTGCATATTACGTTATATGAGAATGTATTTTCATTGATACACTACAAATTACGATATATTATAAGGTATTTTCAATGATACCCTGCATATTACGTTATATTATAAGGTATTTTCAATGATACACTGCATATTACGTTATATTATAAGGTATTTTCAATGAAGCACTGCATATTACGTTATACTATCAGGTATTTTCAATGATACACTACAAATTACGATATATTATAAGGTATTTTCAATGATACACTGCATATTACGTTATATTATATGGTATTTTCAATGATACACTGCATATTACGTTATATTATAAGGCATTTTCAATGATACACTGTATATTACGTTATATTATAAGGTATTTTCATTGATAGACTAGAATTACCATATATTCTAAGGTATTTTCAATGATACACTGCATATTACGTTATATTATTAGGTATTTTCAATGATAGACTGCATATCTCGTTATATTATAAGGTATTTTCAATGATACACTACAAATTACGATATATTATAAGGTATTTTCAATGATACACTACAAATTACGATATATTATAAGGTATTTTCAATGATACACTGCATATTACGTTATATTATAAGGTATTTTCAATGATAGACTGCATATTACATTATATTATAAGGTATTTTCAATGATAGACTGCATATTACGTTATATTATAAGGTATTTTCAATGATACACTGCATATCACGTTATATTATACGGTATTTTCAATGATACACTGCATATCACGTTATATTATAAGGTATTTTCAATGATACACTGCTTATTATGTTATATTATGAGGTATTTTCAATGATAGACTGCATATTACATTATATTCTAAGGTATTTTCAATGATAGACTGCATATTACGTTATATTATAAGGTATTTTCAATGATACACTGCATATTACGTTATATTATGAGGTATTTTCAATGATAGACTGCATATCACGTTATATTATAAGGTATTTTCAATGATAAACTACTATATATTATAAGGTATTTTCAATGATACACTACAAATTACGATATATTATAAATTATTTTCAATGATACACTGCATATTACGTTATATTATAAGGTATTTTCAATGATACACTGCATATTACGTTATATTATAAGGTATTTTCAATGATGCACTGCATATTACGTTATATTATTAGGTATTTTCAATGATACACTGCATATTACGTTATATTATAAGGTATTTTCAATGATACACAGAATATTACGTTATATTATAAGGTATTTTCAATGATACACAGAATATTACGTTACATTATAAGGTATTTTCAATGATAAACTACTATATATTACAAGGTATTTTCAATGATACACTGCATATTACGTTATATTATAAGGTATTTTCAATGATACACTGCATATTACGTTATATTATAAGGTATTTTCATTGATACACTACAAATTACCATATATTATAAGGTATTTTCAATGATACACTACAAATTACGATATAGTATAAGGTATTTCCAATGATACACTGCAAATTACGATATATTATAAGGTATTTTCAATGATACACTGCATATTACGTTATATTATTAGGTATTTTCAATGATACACTGCATATTACGTTATATTATAAGGTATTTTCAATGATACACAGAATATTACGTTATATTATAAGGTATTTTCAATGATAAACTACTATATATTATAAGGTATTTTCAATGATACACTGCATATTACGTTATATTATAAGGTAGTTTCATTGATAGACTAGAATTACCATATATTCTAAGGTATTTTCAATGATACACTGCATATTACGTTATATTATGAGGTATTTTCAATGATAGACTGCATATCACGTTATATTATAAGGTATTTTCAATGATATACTACTATATATTATAAGGTATTTTCAGTGATAGACTGCATATTACGTTATATTATAAGGTATTTTCATTGATACACTGGTTATTTTGTTATATTATGAGGTATTTTCAATGATAGACTGCATATTACATTATATTATAAGGTATTTTCAATGATAGACTGCATATTACGTTATATTATAAGGTATTTTCAATGATACAGTGCATATTACGTTATATTATGAGGTATTTTCAATGATAGACTGCATATCACGTTATATTATAAGGTAGTTTCATTGATAGACTAGAATTACCAGATATTCTAAGGTATTTTCAATGATAGACTAGAATTACCATATATTCTAAGGTATTTTCAATGATACACTGCATATTACGTTATATGAGAATGTATTTTCATTGATACACTACAAATTACGATATATTATAAGGTATTTTCAATGATACCCTGCATATTACGTTATATTATAAGGTATTTTCAATGATACACTGCATATTACGTTATATTATAAGGTATTTTCAATGAAGCACTGCATATTACGTTATACTATCAGGTATTTTCAATGATACACTACAAATTACGATATATTATAAGGTATTTTCAATGATACACTGCATATTACGTTATATTATATGGTATTTTCAATGATACACTGCATATTACGTTATATTATAAGGCATTTTCAATGATACACTGTATATTACGTTATATTATAAGGTATTTTCATTGATAGACTAGAATTACCATATATTCTAAGGTATTTTCAATGATACACTGCATATTACGTTATATTATTAGGTATTTTCAATGATAGACTGCATATCTCGTTATATTATAAGGTATTTTCAATGATACACTACAAATTACGATATATTATAAGGTATTTTCAATGATACACTACAAATTACGATATATTATAAGGTATTTTCAATGATACACTGCATATTACGTTATATTATAAGGTAGTTTCATTGATAGACTAGAATTACCAGATATTCTAAGGTATTTTCAATGAATTACTGCATATTACGTTATATTATAAGGTATTTTCAATGATACACTGCATATTACGTTATATTATAAGGTATTTTCAATGATAGACTGCATATTACATTATATTATAAGGTATTTTCAATGATAGACTGCATATTACGTTATATTATAAGGTATTTTCAATGATACACTGCATATCACGTTATATTATACGGTATTTTCAATGATACACTGCATATCACGTTATATTATAAGGTATTTTCAATGATACACTGCTTATTATGTTATATTATGAGGTATTTTCAATGATAGACTGCATATTACATTATATTATAAGGTATTTTCAATGATAGACTGCATATTACGTTATATTATAAGGTATTTTCAATGATACAGTGCATATTACGTTATATTATGAGGTATTTTCAATGATAGACTGCATATCACGTTATATTATAAGGTAGTTTCATTGATAGACTAGAATTACCAGATATTCTAAGGTATTTTCAATGATAGACTAGAATTACCATATATTCTAAGGTATTTTCAATGATACACTACAAATTACGATATATTATAAGGTATTTTCAATGATACACTACAAATTACGATATATTATAAGGTATTTTCAATGATACACTGCATATTACGTTATATTATAAGGTAGTTTCATTGATAGACTAGAATTACCAGATATTCTAAGGTATTTTCAATGAATTACTGCATATTACGTTATATTATAAGGTATTTTCAATGATACACTGCATATTACGTTATATTATAAGGTATTTTCAATGATAGACTGCATATTACATTATATTATAAGGTATTTTCAATGATAGACTGCATATTACGTTATATTATAAGGTATTTTCAATGATACACTGCATATCACGTTATATTATACGGTATTTTCAATGATACACTGCATATCACGTTATATTATAAGGTATTTTCAATGATACACTGCTTATTATGTTATATTATGAGGTATTTTCAATGATAGACTGCATATTACATTATATTCTAAGGTATTTTCAATGATAGACTGCATATTACGTTATATTATAAGGTATTTTCAATGATACCGTGCATATTACGTTATATTATAAGGTATTTTCATTGATACACTGCATATTAAGTTATATTATAAGGTATTTTCAATGATAAACTACTATATATTATAAGGTATTTTCAATGATACACTACAAATTACGATATATTATAAGGTATTTTCAATGATACACTGCATATTACGTTATATTATAAGGTAGTTTCATTGATAGACTAGAATTACCATATATTCTAAGGTATTTTCAATGATACACTGCATATTACGTTATATTATAAGGTATTTTCAATGATACACAGAATATTACGTTATATTATAAGGTATTTACAATGATACACTGCTTATTATGTTATATTATGAGGTATTTTCAATGATAGACTGCATATTACATTATATTCTAAGGTATTTTCAATGATAGACTGCATATTACGTTATATTATAAGGTATTTTCAATGATACACTGCATATTACGTTATATTATGAGGTATTTTCAATGATAGACTGCATATTACATTATATTATAAGGTATTTTCAATGATAGACTGCATATTACGTTATATTATGAGGTATTTTCAATGATAGACTGCATATTACATTATATTATAAGGTATTTTCAATGATAGACTGCATATTACGTTATATTATAAGGTATTTTCAATGATACACTGCATATCACGTTATATTATACGGTATTTTCAATGATACACTGCATATCACGTTATATTATAAGGTATTTTCAATGATACACTGCTTATTATGTTATATTATGAGGTATTTTCAATGATAGACTGCATATTACATTATATTCTAAGGTATTTTCAATGATAGACTGCATATTACGTTATATTATAAGGTATTTTCAATGATACCGTGCATATTACGTTATATTATAAGGTATTTTCATTGATACACTGCATATTAAGTTATATTATAAGGTATTTTCAATGATAAACTACTACATATTATAAGGTATTTTCAATGATACACTACAAATTACGATATATTATAAGGTATTTTCAATGATACACTGCATATTACGTTATATTATAAGGTAGTTTCATTGATAGACTAGAATTACCATATATTCTAAGGTATTTTCAATGATACACTGCATATTACGTTATATTATAAGGTATTTTCAATGATACACAGAATATTACGTTATATTATAAGGTATTTACAATGATACACTGCTTATTATGTTATATTATGAGGTATTTTCAATGATAGACTGCATATTACATTATATTCTAAGGTATTTTCAATGATAGACTGCATATTACGTTATATTATAAGGTATTTTCAATGATACACTGCATATTACGTTATATTATGAGGTATTTTCAATGATAGACTGCATATTACATTATATTATAAGGTATTTTCAATGATAGACTGCATATTACGTTATATTATGAGGTATTTTCAATGATACACTGCATATTACGTTATATTATCAGGTATTTTCAATGATACTCTGCATCTTACATTATATTATAAGGTACTTTCAATGATAGACTGCATATTACGTTATATTGTGAGGTATTTTCAATGATAGACTGCATATTACGTTATATTATAAAGTATTTTCAATGAATTACTGCATATTACGTTATATTATAAGGTATTTTCAATGATACACTGCATATTACGTTATATTATAAGGTATTTTCAATGATAGACTGCATATTACATTATATTATAAGGTATTTTCAATGATAGACTGCATATTACGTTATATTATAAGGTATTTTCAATGATACACTGCATATCACGTTATATTATACGGTATTTTCAATGATACACTGCATATCACGTTATATTATAAGGTATTTTCAATGATACACTGCTTATTATGTTATATTATGAGGTATTTTCAATGATAGACTGCATATTACATTATATTCTAAGGTATTTTCAATGATAGACTGCATATTACGTTATATTATAAGGTATTTTCAATGATACACTGCATATTACGTTATATTATGAGGTATTTTCAATGATAGACTGCATATCACGTTATATTATAAGGTATTTTCAATGATAAACTACTATATATTATAAGGTATTTTCAATGATACACTACAAATTACGATATATTATAAATTATTTTCAATGATACACTGCATATTACGTTATATTATAAGGTATTTTCAATGATACACTGCATATTACGTTATATTATAAGGTATTTTCAATGATGCACTGCATATTACGTTATATTATTAGGTATTTTCAATGATACACTGCATATTACGTTATATTATAAGGTATTTTCAATGATACACAGAATATAACGTTATATTATAAGGTATTTTCAATGATACACAGAATATTACGTTATATTATAAGGTATTTTCAATGATAAACTACTATATATTATAAGGTATTTTCAATGATACACTGCATATTACGTTATATTATAAGGTATTTTCAATGATACACTGCATATTACGTTATATTATAAGGTATTTTCATTGATACACTACAAATTACCATATATTATAAGGTATTTTCAATGATACACTACAAATTACGATATAGTATAAGGTATTTCCAATGATACACTGCAAATTACGATATATTATAAGGTATTTTCAATGATGCACTGCATATTACGTTATATTATTAGGTATTTTCAATGATACACTGCATATTACGTTATATTATAAGGTATTTTCAATGATACACAGAATATTACGTTATATTATAAGGTATTTTCAATGATAAACTACTATATATTATAAGGTATTTTCAATGATACACTGCATATTACGTTATATTATAAGGTAGTTTCATTGATAGACTAGAATTACCATATATTCTAAGGTATTTTCAATGATACACTGCATATTACGTTATATTATGAGGTATTTTCAATGATAGACTGCATATCACGTTATATTATAAGGTATTTTCAATGATATACTACTATATATTATAAGGTATTTTCAGTGATAGACTGCATATTACGTTATATTATAAGGTATTTTCATTGATACACTGGTTATTATGTTATATTATGAGGTATTTTCAATGATAGACTGCATATTACATTATATTATAAGGTATTTTCAATGATAGACTGCATATTACGTTATATTATAAGGTATTTTCAATGATACAGTGCATATTACGTTATATTATGAGGTATTTTCAATGATAGACTGCATATCACGTTATATTATAAGGTATTTTCAATGATAAACTACTATATATTATAAGGTATTTTCAATGATACACTACAAATTACGATATATTATAAGGTATTTTCATTGATAGACTAGAATTACCATATATTCTCAGGTATCTTCAATGATACACAGAATATTACGTTATATTATAAGGTATTTTCAATGATAAACTACTATATATTACAAGGTATTTTCGATGATACACTACAAATTACCATATATTCTAAGGTATTTTCAATGATAAACTACTATATATTATAAGGTATTTTCAATGATACACTGCATATTACGTTATATTATAAGGTATTTCCAATGATACTATGCATATTACGTTATATTATAAGGTATTTTCATTGATACACTACAAATTACGATATATTATAAATTATTTTCAATGATACACTGCATATTACGTTATATTATAAGGTATTTTCAATGATACACTGCATATTACGTTATATTATAAGGTATTTTCAATGATGCACTGCATATTACGTTATATTATTAGGTATTTTCAATGATACACTGCATATTACGTTATATTATAAGGTATTTTCAATGATACACAGAATATTACGTTATATTATAAGGTATTTTCAATGATACACAGAATATTACGTTATATTATAAGGTATTTTCAATGATAAACTACTATATATTATAAGGTATTTTCAATGATACACTGCATATTACGTTATATTATAAGGTATTTTCAATGATACACTGCATATTACGTTATATTATAAGGTATTTTCATTGATACACTACAAATTACCATATATTATAAGGTATTTTCAATGATACACTACAAATTACGATATAGTATAAGGTATTTCCAATGATACACTGCAAATTACGATATATTATAAGGTATTTTCAATGATGCACTGCATATTACGTTATATTATTAGGTATTTTCAATGATACACTGCATATTACGTTATATTATAAGGTATTTTCAATGATACACAGAATATTACGTTATATTATAAGGTATTTTCAATGATAAACTACTATATATTATATGGTATTTTCAATGATACACTGCATATTACGTTATATTATAAGGTAGTTTCATTGATAGACTAGAATTACCATATATTCTAAGGTATTTTCAATGATACACTGCATATTACGTTATATTATGAGGTATTTTCAATGATAGACTGCATATCACGTTATATTATAAGGTATTTTCAATGATATACTACTATATATTATAAGGTATTTTCAGTGATAGACTGCATATTACGTTATATTATAAGGTATTTTCATTGATACACTGGTTATTATGTTATATTATGAGGTATTTTCAATGATAGACTGCATATTACATTATATTATAAGGTATTTTCAATGATAGACTGCATATTACGTTATATTATAAGGTATTTTCAATGATACAGTGCATATTACGTTATATTATGAGGTATTTTCAATGATAGACTGCATATCACGTTATATTATAAGGTATTTTCATTGATACACTACAAATTACCATATATTATAAGGTATTTTCAATGATACACTACAAATTACGATATAGTATAAGGTATTTCCAATGATACACTGCAAATTACGATATATTATAAGGTATTTTCAATGATGCACTGCATATTACGTTATATTATTAGGTATTTTCAATGATACACTGCATATTACGTTATATTATAAGGTATTTTCAATGATACACAGAATATTACGTTATATTATAAGGTATTTTCAATGATAAACTACTATATATTATAAGGTATTTTCAATGATACACTGCATATTACGTTATATTATAAGGTAGTTTCATTGATAGACTAGAATTACCATATATTCTAAGGTATTTTCAATGATACACTGCATATTACGTTATATTATGAGGTATTTTCAATGATAGACTGCATATCACGTTATATTATAAGGTATTTTCAATGATATACTACTATATATTATAATGTATTTTCAGTGATAGACTGCATATTACGTTATATTATAAGGTATTTTCATTGATACACTGGTTATTATGTTATATTATGAGGTATTTTCAATGATAGACTGCATATTACATTATATTATAAGGTATTTTCAATGATAGACTGCATATTACGTTATATTATAAGGTATTTTCAATGATACAGTGCATATTACGTTATATTATGAGGTATTTTCAATGATAGACTGCATATCACGTTATATTATAAGGTATTTTCAATGATAAACTACTATATATTATAAGGTATTTTCAATGATACACTACAAATTACGATATATTATAAGGTATTTTCATTGATAGACTAGAATTACCATATATTCTCAGGTATCTTCAATGATACACAGAATATTACGTTATATTATAAGGTATTTTCAATGATAAACTACTATATATTACAAGGTATTTTCGATGATACACTACAAATTACCATATATTCTAAGGTATTTTCAATGATAAACTACTATATATTATAAGGTATTTTCAATGATACACTGCATATTACGTTATATTATAAGGTATTTTCAATGATACACTGCATATTACGTTATATTATAAGGTATTTTCAATGATGCACTGCATATTACGTTATATTATTAGGTATTTTCAATGATACACTAAAAAATTACTATATATTATAAGGTATTTCCAATGATACACTGCATATTACGTTATATTATAAGGTATTTTCAATGATACACCGCATATTACGTTATATTATAAGGTATTTTCAATGATACACTGCATATTACGTTATATTATAAGGTATTTTCAATGATAGACTGCATATTACATTATATTATAAGGTATTTTCAATGATAGACTGCATATTACGTTATATTATAAGGTATTTTCAATGATACACCGCATATTACGTTATATTATAAGGTATTTTCAATGATACACTGCATATTACGTTATATTATAAGGTATTTTCAATGATACACTGCATATTACGTTATATTATAAGGTATTTTCATTGATACACTACAAATTACCATATATTCTAAGGTATTTTCAATGATAAACTACTATATATTATAAGGTATTTTCAATGATACACTGCATATTACGTTATATTATAAGGTATTTTCAATGATACACTGCATATTACGTTATATTATAAGGTATTTTCAATGATGCACTGCATATTACGTTATATTATTAGGTATTTTCAATGATACACTAAAAAATTACTATATATTATAAGGTATTTCCAATGATACACTGCATATTACGTTATATTATAAGGTATTTTCAATGATACACCGCATATTACGTTATATTATAAGGTATTTTCAATGATACACTGCATATTACGTTATATTATAAGGTATTTTCAATGATAGACTGCATATTACATTATATTATAAGGTATTTTCAATGATAGACTGCATATTACGTTATATTATAAGGTATTTTCAATGATACACCGCATATTACGTTATATTATAAGGTATTTTCAATGATACACTGCATATTACGTTATATTATAAGGTATTTTCAATGATACACTGCATATTACGTTATATTATAAGGTATTTTCATTGATACACTACAAATTACCATATATTATAAGGTATCTTCAATGATACACTGCATATTACGTTTTATTATAAGGTATTTTCAATGATACACTGCATATTACGTTATATTATAAGGTATTTTCAATGATACACAGAATATTACGTTATATTATAAGGTATTTTCAATGATAAACTACTATATATTATATGGTATTTTCAATGATACACTACAAATTACGATATATTATAAGGTATTTTCAATGATACACTGCATATTACTTTATATTATAAGGTATTTTCATTGATACACTACAAATTACGATATATTACAAGGTATTTTCAATGATACACTGCATATTACGTTATATTATAAGGTATTTCCAATGATACTCTGCATATTACGTTATATTATAACGTATTTTCATTGATACACTACAAATTACGATATATTATAAATTATTTTCAATGATACACTGCATATTACGTTATATTATAAGGTATTTTCAATGATACACTGCATATTACGTTATATTATAAGGTATTTTCAATGATGCACTGCATATTACGTTATATTATTAGGTATTTTCAATGATACACTAAAAAATTACTATATATTATAAGGTATTTCCAATGATACACTGCATATTACGTTATATTATAAGGTATTTTCAATGATACACCGCATATTACGTTATATTATAAGGTATTTTCAATGATACACTGCATATTACGTTATATTATAAGGTATTTTCAATGATAGACTGCATATTACATTATATTATAAGGTATTTTCAATGATAGACTGCATATTACGTTATATTATAAGGTATTTTCAATGATACACCGCATATTACGTTATATTATAAGGTATTTTCAATGATACACTGCATATTACGTTATATTATAAGGTATTTTCAATGATACACTGCATATTACGTTATATTATAAGGTATTTTCAATGATACACAGAATATTACGTTATATTATAAGGTATTTTCAATGATAAACTACTATATATTATATGGTATTTTCAATGATACACTACAAATTACGATATATTATAAGGTATTTTCAATGATACACTACATATTACTTTATATTATAAGGTATTTTCATTGATACACTACAAATTACGATATATTACAAGGTATTTTCAATGATACACTGCATATTACGTTATATTATAAGGTATTTCCAATGATACTCTGCATATTACGTTATATTATAACGTATTTTCATTGATACACTACAAATTACGATATATTATAAATTATTTTCAATGATACACTGCATATTACGTTATATTATAAGGTATTTTCAATGATACACTGCATATTACGTTATATTATAAGGTATTTTCAATGATGCACTGCATATTACGTTATATTATTAGGTATTTTCAATGATACACTAAAAAATTACTATATATTATAAGGTATTTCCAATGATACACTGCATATTACGTTATATTATAAGGTATTTTCAATGATACACCGCATATTACGTTATATTATAAGGTATTTTCAATGATACACTGCATATTACGTTATATTATAAGGTATTTTCAATGATAGACTGCATATTACATTATATTATAAGGTATTTTCAATGATAGACTGCATATTACGTTATATTATAAGGTATTTTCAATGATGCACTGCATATTACGTTATATTATTAGGTATTTTCAATGATACACTAAAAAATTACTATATATTATAAGGTATTTCCAATGATACACTGCATATTACGTTATGTTATAAGGTATTTTCAATGATACACTGCATATTACCTTATATTATAATGTATTTTCATTGATAGACTAGAATTACCACATATTCTAAGGTATTTTCAATGATACACTGCATATTACGTTATATTATAAGGTATTTTCAATGATACACTGCATATTACGTTATATTATAAGGTATTTTCAATGATACACTGCATATTACGTTATATTATAAGGTATTTTCAATGATACACAGAATATTACGTTATATTATAAGGTATTTTCCATGATACACTGCATATTACTTTATATTATAAGGTATTTTCATTGATACACTACAAATTACGTTATATTATAAGGTATTTTCAATGATACACTGCATATTACGTTTTATTATAAGGTATTTTCAATGATACACTGCATATTACGTTATATTATTAGGTATTTTCAATGATACACTGCATATTACGATTTATAATAAGGTATATTCAATGATAAACTACTAAATATTATAAGGTATTTCCAATGATACACTACAAATTACGATATATTACAAGGTATTTTCAATGATACACTGCATATTACGTTTTATTATAAGGTATTCTCAATGATACACTGCATATTACGATTTATAATAAGGTATATTCAATGATAAACTACTAAATATTATAAGGTATTTCCAATGATACACTACAAATTACGATATATTACAAGGTATTTTCAATGATACACTGCATATTACGTTATATTATAAGGTATTTTCAATGATACACAGAATATTACGTTATATTATAAGGTATTTTCCATGATACACTGCATATTACTTTATATTATAAGGTATTTTCATTGATACACTACAAATTACGTTATATTATAAGGTATTTTCAATGATACACTGCATATTACGTTTTATTATAAGGTATTTTCAATGATACACTGCATATTACGTTATATTATTAGGTATTTTCAATGATACACTGCATATTACGATTTATAATAAGGTATATTCAATGATAAACTACTAAATATTATAAGGTATTTCCAATGATACACTACAAATTACGATATATTACAAGGTATTTTCAATGATACACTGCATATTACGTTTTATTATAAGGTATTCTCAATGATACACTGCATATTACGATTTATAATAAGGTATATTCAATGATAAACTACTAAATATTATAAGGTATTTCCAATGATACACTACAAATTACGATATATTACAAGGTATTTTCAATGATACACTGCATATTACGTTATATTATAAGGTATTTTCAATGATACAGTGCATATTACGTTATATTATAAGGTATTTCCAATGATACTATGCATATTACGTTATATTATAAGGTATTTTCATTGATACACTACAAATTACGATATATTATAAATTATTTTCAATGATACACTGCATATTACATTATATTATAAGGTATTTTCAATGATACACTGCATATTACGTTATATTATAAGGTATTTTCAATGATGCACTGCATATTACGTTATATTATAAGGTATTTCCAATGATACTATGCATATTACGTTATATTATAAGGTATTTTCATTGATACACTACAAATTACGATATATTATAAATTATTTTCAATGATACACTGCATATTACGTTATATTATAAGGTATTTTCAATGATACACTGCATATTACGTTATATTATAAGGTATTTTCAATGATGCACTGCATATTACGTTATATTATTAGGTATTTTCAATGATACACTAAAAAATTACTATATATTATAAGGTATTTCCAATGATACACTGCATATTACGTTATATTATAAGGTATTTTCAATGATACACCGCATATTACGTTATATTATAAGGTATTTTCAATGATACACTGCATATTACGTTATATTATAAGGTATTTTCAATGATAGACTGCATATTACATTATATTATAAGGTATTTTCAATGATAGACTGCATATTACGTTATATTATAAGGTATTTTCAATGATACACCGCATATTACGTTATATTATAAGGTATTTTCAATGATACACTGCATATTACGTTATATTATAAGGTATTTTCAATGATACACTGCATATTACGTTATATTATAAGGTATTTTCAATGATACACAGAATATTACGTTATATTATAAGGTATTTTCAATGATAAACTACTATATATTATATGGTATTTTCAATGATACACTACAAATTACGATATATTATAAGGTATTTTCAATGATACACTACATATTACTTTATATTATAAGGTATTTTCATTGATACACTACAAATTACGATATATTACAAGGTATTTTCAATGATACACTGCATATTACGTTATATTATAAGGTATTTCCAATGATACTCTGCATATTACGTTATATTATAACGTATTTTCATTGATACACTACAAATTACGATATATTATAAATTATTTTCAATGATACACTGCATATTACGTTATATTATAAGGTATTTTCAATGATACACTGCATATTACGTTATATTATAAGGTATTTTCAATGATGCACTGCATATTACGTTATATTATTAGGTATTTTCAATGATACACTAAAAAATTACTATATATTATAAGGTATTTCCAATGATACACTGCATATTACGTTATATTATAAGGTATTTTCAATGATACACCGCATATTACGTTATATTATAAGGTATTTTCAATGATACACTGCATATTACGTTATATTATAAGGTATTTTCAATGATAGACTGCATATTACATTATATTATAAGGTATTTTCAATGATAGACTGCATATTACGTTATATTATAAGGTATTTTCAATGATGCACTGCATATTACGTTATATTATTAGGTATTTTCAATGATACACTAAAAAATTACTATATATTATAAGGTATTTCCAATGATACACTGCATATTACGTTATGTTATAAGGTATTTTCAATGATACACTGCATATTACCTTATATTATAATGTATTTTCATTGATAGACTAGAATTACCACATATTCTAAGGTATTTTCAATGATACACTGCATATTACGTTATATTATAAGGTATTTTCAATGATACACTGCATATTACGTTATATTATAAGGTATTTTCAATGATACACTGCATATTACGTTATATTATAAGGTATTTTCAATGATACACAGAATATTACGTTATATTATAAGGTATTTTCAATGATACACTGCATATTACTTTATATTATAAGGTATTTTCATTGATACACTACAAATTACGTTATATTATAAGGTATTTTCAATGATACACTGCATATTACGTTTTATTATAAGGTATTTTCAATGATACACTGCATATTACGTTATATTATTAGGTATTTTCAATGATACACTGCATATTACGATTTATAATAAGGTATATTCAATGATAAACTACTAAATATTATAAGGTATTTCCAATGATACACTACAAATTACGATATATTATAAGGTATTTTCAATGATACACTGCATATTACGTTTTATTATAAGGTATTCTCAATGATACACTGCATATTACGATTTATAATAAGGTATATTCAATGATAAACTACTAAATATTATAAGGTATTTCCAATGATACACTACAAATTACGATATATTACAAGGTATTTTCAATGATACACTGCATATTACGTTATATTATAAGGTATTTTCAATGATACAGTGCATATTACGTTATATTATAAGGTATTTCCAATGATACTATGCATATTACGTTATATTATAAGGTATTTTCATTGATACACTACAAATTACGATATATTATAAATTATTTTCAATGATACACTGCATATTACATTATATTATAAGGTATTTTCAATGATACACTGCATATTACGTTATATTATAAGGTATTTTCAATGATGCACTGCATATTACGTTATATTATAAGGTATTTTCAATGATACACTGCTTATTATGTTATATTATGAGGTATTTTCAATGATAGACTGCATATTACATTATATTATAAGGTATTTTCAATGATAGACTGCATATTACGTTATATTATAAGGTATTTTCAATGATACAGTGCATATTAAGTTATATTATAAGGTATTTCCAATGATACTATGCATATTACGTTATATTATAAGGTATTTTCATTGATACACTACAAATTACGATATATTATAAATTATTTTCAATATTACACTGCATATTACGTTATATTATAAGGTATTTTCAATGATACACTGCATATTACGTTATATTATAAGGTATTTTCAATGATACACTGCATATTACGTTATATTATAAGGTATTTTCAATGATACACAGAATATTACGTTATATTATAAGGTATTTTCCATGATAAACTACTATATATTACAATGTATTTTCAATGATACACTACAAATTACCATATATTCTAAGGTATTTTCAATGATACACTGCATATTACGTTATATTATAAGGTATCTTCAATGATACAATGCATATTACGTTTTATTATAAGGTATTTTCAATGATACACTGCATATTACGTTATATTATTAGGTATTTTCAATGATACACTGCATATTACGTTATATTATAAGGTATTTTCAATGATACACAGAATATTACGTTATATTATAAGGTATTTTCAATGATACACTGCATATTACGTTAAATTATGAGGTATTTTCAATGATACACTGCATATTACTTTATATTATAAGGTATTTTCATTGATACACTACAAATTACGTTATATTATAAGGTATTTTCAAAGATACACTGCATATTACGTTTTATTATAAGGTATTTTCAATGATACACAGAATATTACGTTATATTATAAGGTATTTTCCATGATAAACTACTATATATTACAATGTATTTTCAATGATACACTACAAATTACCATATATTCTAAGGTATTTTCAATGATACACTGCATATTACGTTATATTATAAGGTATTTTCAATGATACACTGCATATTACGTTATATTATAAGGTATTTTCAATGATACACTGCATATTACGATTTATAATAAGGTATATTCAATGATACACTGCATATTACGTTAAATTATAAGGTATTTTCAATGATACACTGCATATTACGATTTATAATAAGGTATATTCAATGATACACTGCATATTACGTTAAATTATAAGGTATTTTCAATGATACACTGCATATTACGTTTTATTATAAGGTATTTTCGATGATACACTGCATATTACGTTATATTATTAGGTATTTTCAATGATACACTAAAAAATTACGATATATTATAAGGTATTTCCAATGATACACTGCATATTACGTTATATTATAAGGTATTTTCAATGATACACTGCATATTACGTCATATTATAAGGTATTTTCAATGATACACTGCATATTACGTTATATTATAAGGTATTTTCAATGATACACAGAATATTACGTTTTATAATAAGGTATTTTCAATGATAAACTACTATATATTATAAGGTATTTTCAATGATACACCGCATATTACGTTATATTATAAGGTATTTTCAATGATACACTGCATATTACGTTATATTATAAGGTATTTTCAATGATAGACTGCATATTACATTATATTATAAGGTATTTTCAATGATAGACTGCATATTACGTTATATTATAAGGTATTTTCAATGATGCACTGCATATTACGTTATATTATTAGGTATTTTCAATGATACACTAAAAAATTACTATATATTATAAGGTATTTCCAATGATACACTGCATATTACGTTATGTTATAAGGTATTTTCAATGATACACTGCATATTACCTTATATTATAATGTATTTTCATTGATAGACTAGAATTACCACATATTCTAAGGTATTTTCAATGATACACTGCATATTACGTTATATTATAAGGTATTTTCAATGATACACTGCATATTACGTTATATTATAAGGTATTTTCAATGATACACTGCATATTACGTTATATTATAAGGTATTTTCAATGATACACAGAATATTACGTTATATTATAAGGTATTTTCCATGATACACTGCATATTACTTTATATTATAAGGTATTTTCATTGATACACTACAAATTACGTTATATTATAAGGTATTTTCAATGATACACTGCATATTACGTTTTATTATAAGGTATTCTCAATGATACACTGCATATTACGTTATATTATTAGGTATTTTCAATGATACACTGCATATTACGATTTATAATAAGGTATATTCAATGATAAACTACTAAATATTATAAGGTATTTCCAATGATACACTACAAATTACGATATATTACAAGGTATTTTCAATGATACACTGCATATTACGTTTTATTATAAGGTATTCTCAATGATACACTGCATATTACGATTTATAATAAGGTATATTCAATGATAAACTACTAAATATTATAAGGTATTTCCAATGATACACTACAAATTACGATATATTACAATGTATTTTCAATGATACACTGCATATTACGTTATATTATAAGGTATTTTCAATGATACAGTGCATATTACGTTATATTATAAGGTATTTCCAATGATACTATGCATATTACGTTATATTATAAGGTATTTTCAATGATACACTGCATATTACGTCATATTATAAGGTATTTTCAATGATACACTGCATATTACGTTATATTATAAGGTATTTTCAATGATACACAGAATATTACGTTTTATAATAAGGTATTTTCAATGATAAACTACTATATATTATAAGGTATTTTCAATGATACACCGCATATTACGTTATATTATAAGGTATTTTCAATGATACACTGCATATTACGTTATATTATAAGGTATTTTCAATGATAGACTGCATATTACATTATATTATAAGGTATTTTCAATGATAGACTGCATATTACGTTATATTATAAGGTATTTTCAATGATGCACTGCATATTACGTTATATTATTAGGTATTTTCAATGATACACTAAAAAATTACTATATATTATAAGGTATTTCCAATGATACACTGCATATTACGTTATGTTATAAGGTATTTTCAATGATACACTGCATATTACCTTATATTATAATGTATTTTCATTGATAGACTAGAATTACCACATATTCTAAGGTATTTTCAATGATACACTGCATATTACGTTATATTATAAGGTATTTTCAATGATACACTGCATATTACGTTATATTATAAGGTATTTTCAATGATACACAGAATATTACGTTATATTATAAGGTATTTTCCATGATACACTGCATATTACTTTATATTATAAGGTATTTTCATTGATACACTACAAATTACGTTATATTATAAGGTATTTTCAATGATACACTGCATATTACGTTTTATTATAAGGTATTCTCAATGATACACTGCATATTACGATTTATAATAAGGTATATTCAATGATAAACTACTAAATATTATAAGGTATTTCCAATGATACACTACAAATTACGATATATTACAAGGTATTTTCAATGATACACTGCATATTACGTTTTATTATAAGGTATTCTCAATGATACACTGCATATTACGATTTATAATAAGGTATATTCAATGATAAACTACTAAATATTATAAGGTATTTCCAATGATACACTACAAATTACGATATATTACAATGTATTTTCAATGATACACTGCATATTACGTTATATTATAAGGTATTTTCAATGATACAGTGCATATTACGTTATATTATAAGGTATTTCCAATGATACTATGCATATTACGTTATATTATAAGGTATTTTCATTGATACACTACAAATTACGATATATTATAAATTATTTTCAATGATACACTGCATATTACATTATATTATAAGGTATTTTCAATGATACACTGCATATTACGTTATATTCTAAGGTATTTTCAATGATACACTACAAATTACGATATATTATAAGGTATTTTCAATGATAACCTGCATATTACGTTATATTATAAGGTATTTTCAATGATACACTGCTTATTATGTTATATTATGAGGTATTTTCAATGATAGACTGCATATTACATTATATTATAAGGTATTTTCAATGATAGACTGCATATTACGTTATATTATAAGGTATTTTCAATGATACAGTGCATATTAAGTTATATTATAAGGTATTTCCAATGATACTATGCATATTACGTTATATTATAAGGTATTTTCATTGATACACTACAAATTACGATATATTATAAATTATTTTCAATGATACACTGCATATTACGTTATATTATAAGGTATTTTCAATGATACACTGCATATTACGTTATATTATAAGGTATTTTCAATGATACACTGCATATTACGTTATATTATAAGGTATTTTCAATGATACACAGAATATTACGTTATATTATAAGGTATTTTCCATGATAAACTACTATATATTACAATGTATTTTCAATGATACACTACAAATTACCATATATTCTAAGGTATTTTCAATGATACACTGCATATTACGTTATATTATAAGGTATCTTCAATGATACAATGCATATTACGTTTTATTATAAGGTATTTTCAATGATACACTGCATATTACGTTATATTATTAGGTATTTTCAATGATACACTGCATATTACGTTATATTATAAGGTATTTTCAATGATACACAGAATATTACGTTATACTATAAGGTATTTTCAATGATACACTGCATATTACGTTAAATTATAAGGTATTTTCAATGATACACTGCATATTACGTTTTATTATAAGGTATTTTCAATGATACACAGAATATTACGTTATATTATAAGGTATTTTCCATGATAAACTACTATATATTACAATGTATTTTCAATGATACACTACAAATTACCATATATTCTAAGGTATTTTCAATGATACACTGCATATTACGTTATATTATAAGGTATCTTCAATGATACACTGCATATTACGTTTTATTATAAGGTATTTTCAATGATACACTGCATATTACGTTATATTATTAGGTATTTTCAATGATACACTGCATATTACGTTATATTATAAGGTATTTTCAATGATACACAGAATATTACGTTATATTATAAGGTATTTTCAATGATACACTGCATATTACGTTAAATTATAAGGTATTTTCAATGATACACTGCATATTACTTTATATTATAAGGTATTTTCAATGATACACTGCATATTACGTTTTATTATAAGGTATTCTCAATGATACACTGCATATTACGATTTATAATAAGGTATATTCAATGATAAACTACTAAATATTATAAGGTATTTCCAATGATACACTACAAATTACGATATATTACAAGGTATTTTCAATGATACACTGCATATTACGTTATATTATAAGGTATTTTCAATGATACACTGCATATTACGTTATATTATAAGGTATTTTCAATGATACACTGCATATTACGTTATATTATAAGGTATTTTCAATGATACACAGAATATTACGTTATATTATAAGGTATTTTCCATGATAAACTACTATATATTACAATGTATTTTCAATGATACACTACAAATTACCATATATTCTAAGGTATTTTCAATGATACACTGCATATTACGTTATATTATAAGGTATCTTCAATGATACACTGCATATTACGTTTTATTATAAGGTATTTTCAATGATACACTGCATATTACGTTATATTATTAGGTATTTTCAATGATACACTGCATATTACGTTATATTATAAGGTATTTTCAATCATACACTAAATATTACGATTTATAATAAGGTATATTCAATGATAAACTACTAAATATTATAAGGTATTTCCAATGATACACTACAAATTACGATATATTACAAGGTATTTTCAATGATACACTGCATATTACGTTATATTATAAGGTATTTTCAATGATACACTGCATATTACGTTATATTATAAGGTATTTTCAATGATACACTGCATATTACGTTATATTATAAGGTATTTTCATTGATACACTACAAATTACCATATATTATAAGGTATTTTCAATGATACAGTACAAATTACGATATAGTATAAGGTATTTTCAATGATACACTGCATATTACGTTATATTATAAGGTATCTTCAATGATACACTGCATATTACGTTTTATTATAAGGTATTTTCAATGATACACTGCATATTACGTTATATTATTAGGTATTTTCAATGATACACTGCATATTACGTTATATTATAAGGTATTTTCAATCATACACTAAATATTACGATTTATAATAAGGTATATTCAATGATAAACTACTAAATATTATAAGGTATTTCCAATGATACACTACAAATTACGTTATATTATAAGGTATTTTCAATGATACACAGAATATTACGTTTTATAATAAGGTATTTTCAATGATAAACTACTATATATTATAAGGTATTTTCAATGATACACTACCAATTACGATATATTACAAGGTATTTTCAATGATACACTGCATATTACGTTATATTATAAGGTATTTTCAATGATACACTGCATATTACGTTATATTATAATGTATTTTCAATGATACACAGAATATTACGTTATATTATAAGGTATTTTCAATGATACACTGCATATTACGTTAAATTATAAGGTATTTTCAATGATACACTGCATATTACTTTATATTATAAGGTATTTTCAATGATACACTGCATATTACGTTTTATTATAAGGTATTCTCAATGATACACTGCATATTACGATTTATAATAAGGTATATTCAATGATAAACTACTAAATATTATAAGGTATTTCCAATGATACACTACAAATTACGATATATTACAAGGTATTTTCAATGATACACTGCATATTACTTTATATTATAAGGTATTTTCAATGATACACTGCATATTACGTTATATTATAAGGTATTTTCAATCATACACTAAATATTACGATTTATAATAAGGTATTCTCAATGATACACTGCATATTACGATTTATAATAAGGTATATTCAATGATAAACTACTAAATATTATAAGGTATTTCCAATGATACACTACAAATTACGATATATTACAAGGTATTTTCAATGATACACTGCATATTACTTTATATTATAAGGTATTTTCAATGATACACTGCATATTACGTTATATTATAAGGTATTTTCAATGATACACTGCATATTACGTTATATTATAAGGTATTTTCAATGATACACAGAATATTACGTTATATTATAAGGTATTTTCCATGATAAACTACTATATATTACAATGTATTTTCAATGATACACTACAAATTACCATATATTCTAATGTATTTTCAATGATACACTGCATATTACGTTATATTATAAGGTATCTTCAATGATACACTGCATATTACGTTTTATTATAAGGTATTTTCAATGATACACTGCATATTACGTTATATTATTAGGTATTTTCAATGATACACTGCATATTACGTTATATTATAAGGTATTTTCAATGATACACTGCATATTACGATTTATAATAAGGTATATTCAATGATAAACTACTAAATATTATAAGGTATTTCCAATGATACACTACAAATTACGATATATTACAAGGTATTTTCAATGATACACTGCATATTACGTTGTATTATAAGGTATTTTCAATGATACACTGCATATTACGTTATATTATAAGGTATTTTCATTGATACACTACAAATTACCATATATTATAAGGTATTTTCAATGATACAGTACAAATTACGATATAGTATAAGGTATTTCCAATGATACACTGCATATTACGTTATATTATAAGGTATTTTGAATGATACACTGCATATTACGTTATATTATAAGGTATTTTCATTGATAGACTAGAATTACCATATATTCTAAGGTATTTTCAATGATACACTGCATATTACGTTAAATTATAAGGTATTTTCAATGATACACTGCATATTACGTTTTATTATAAGGTATTTTCAATGATACACTGCATATTACGTTATATTATAAGGTATTTTCAATGATACACAGAATATTACGTTATATTATAAGGTATTTTCCATGATAAACTACTATATATTACAATGTATTTTCAATGATACACTACAAATTACCATATATTCTAAGGTATTTTCAATGATACACTGCATATTACGTTATATTATAAGGTATCTTCAATGATACACTGCATATTACGTTTTATTATAAGGTATTTTCAATGATACACTGCATATTACGTTATATTATTAGGTATTTTCAATGATACACTGCATATTACGTTATATTATAAGGTATTTTCAATCATACACTAAATATTACGATTTATAATAAGGTATATTCAATGATAAACTACTAAATATTATAAGGTATTTCCAATGATACATTACAAATTACGATATATTACAAGGTATTTTCAATGATACACTGCATATTACGTTATATTATAAGGTATTTTCAATGATACACTGCATATTACGTTATATTATAAGGTATTTTCATTGATACACTACAAATTACCATATATTATAAGGTATTTTCAATGATACAGTACAAATTACGATATAGTATAAGGTATTTCCAATGATACACTGCATATTACGTTATATTATAAGGTATTTTGAATGATACACTGCATATTACGTTATATTATAAGGTATTTTCATTGATAGACTAGAATTACCATATATTCTAAGGTATTTTCAATGATACACTGCATATTACGTTAAATTATAAGGTATTTTCAATGATACACTGCATATTACGTTTTATTATAAGGTATTTTCGATGATACACTGCATATTACGTTATATTATTAGGTATTTTCAATGATACACTAAAAAATTACGATATATTATAAGGTATTTCCAATGATACACTGCATATTACGTTATATTATAAGGTATTTTCAATGATACACTGCATATTACGTCATATTATAAGGTATTTTCAATGATACACTGCATATTACGTTATATTATAAGGTATTTTCAATGATACACAGAATATTACGTTTTATAATAAGGTATTTTCAATGATAAACTACTATATATTATAAGATATTTTCAATGATACACTACCAATTACGATATATTACAAGGTATTTTCAATGATACACTGCATATTACGTTATATTATAAGGTATTTTCAATGATACACTGCATATTACGTTATATTATAATGTATTTTCAATGATACACAGAATATTACGTTATATTATAAGGTATTTTCGATGATACACTGCATATTACGTTATATTATTAGGTATTTTCAATGATACACTAAAAAATTACGATATATTATAAGGTATTTCCAATGATACACTGCATATTACGTTATATTATAAGGTATTTTCAATGATACACTGCATATTACGTCATATTATAAGGTATTTTCAATGATACACTGCATATTACGTTATATTATAAGGTATTTTCAATGATACACAGAATATTACGTTTTATAATAAGGTATTTTCAATGATAAACTACTATATATTATAAGGTATTTTCAATGATACACTACCAATTACGATATATTACAAGGTATTTTCAATGATACACTGCATATTACGTTATATTATAAGGTATTTTCAATGATACACTGCATATTACGTTATATTATAATGTATTTTCAATGATACACAGAATATTACGTTATATTATAAGGTATTTTCAATGGTACACTGCATATTACGTTAAATTATAAGGTATTTTCAATGATACACTGCATATTACTTTATATTATAAGGTATTTTCAATGATACACTGCATATTACGTTTTATTATAAGGTATTCTCAATGATACACTGCATATTACGATTTATAATAAGGTATATTCAATGATAAACTACTAAATATTATAAGGTATTTCCAATGATACACTACAAATTACGATATATTACAAGGTATTTTCAATGATACACTGCATATTACTTTATATTATAAGGTATTTTCAATGATACACTGCATATTACGTTATATTATAAGGTATTTTCAATGATACACTGCATATTACGTTATATTATAAGGTATTTTCAATGATACACAGAATATTACGTTATATTATAAGGTATTTTCCATGATAAACTACTATATATTACAATGTATTTTCAATGATACACTACAAATTACCATATATTCTAATGTATTTTCAATGATACACTGCATATTACGTTATATTATAAGGTATCTTCAATGATACACTGCATATTACGTTTTATTATAAGGTATTTTCAATGATACACTGCATATTACGTTATATTATTAGGTATTTTCAATGATACACTGCATATTACGTTATATTATAAGGTATTTTCAATGATACACTGCATATTACGATTTATAATAAGGTATATTCAATGATAAACTACTAAATATTATAAGGTATTTCCAATGATACACTACAAATTACGATATATTACAAGGTATTTTCAATGATACACTGCATATTACGTTGTATTATAAGGTATTTTCAATGATACACTGCATATTACGTTATATTATAAGGTATTTTCATTGATACACTACAAATTACCATATATTATAAGGTATTTTCAATGATACAGTACAAATTACGATATAGTATAAGGTATTTTCAATGATACACTGCATATTACGTTTTATTATAAGGTATTTTCGATGATACACTGCATATTACGTTATATTATAAGGTATTTTCAATGATACACTGCATATTACGTCATATTATAAGGTATTTTCAATGATACACTGCATATTACGTTATATTATAAGGTATTTTCAATGATACACAGAATATTACGTTTTATAATAAGGTATTTTCAATGATAAACTACTATATATTATAAGGTATTTTCAATGATACACTACCAATTACGATATATTACAAGGTATTTTCAATGATACACTGCATATTACGTCATATTATAAGGTATTTTCAATGATACACTGCATATTACGTTATATTATAAGGTATTTTCAATGATACACAGAATATTACGTTTTATAATAAGGTATTTTCAATGATAAACTACTATATATTATAAGGTATTTTCAATGATACACTACCAATTACGATATATTACAAGGTATTTTCAATGATACACTGCATATTACGTTATATTATAAGGTATTTTCAATGATACACTGCATATTACGTTATATTATAATGTATTTTCAATGATACACAGAATATTACGTTATATTATAAGGTATTTTCAATGGTACACTGCATATTACGTTAAATTATAAGGTATTTTCAATGATACACTGCATATTACTTTATATTATAAGGTATTTTCAATGATACACTGCATATTACGTTTTATTATAAGGTATTCTCAATGATACACTGCATATTACGATTTATAATAAGGTATATTCAATGATAAACTACTAAATATTATAAGGTATTTCCAATGATACACTACAAATTACGATATATTACAAGGTATTTTCAATGATACACTGCATATTACTTTATATTATAAGGTATTTTCAATGATACACTGCATATTACGTTATATTATAAGGTATTTTCAATGATACACTGCATATTACGTTATATTATAAGGTATTTTCAATGATACACAGAATATTACGTTATATTATAAGGTATTTTCCATGATAAACTACTATATATTACAATGTATTTTCAATGATACACTACAAATTACCATATATTCTAATGTATTTTCAATGATACACTGCATATTACGTTATATTATAAGGTATCTTCAATGATACACTGCATATTACGTTTTATTATAAGGTATTTTCAATGATACACTGCATATTACGTTATATTATTAGGTATTTTCAATGATACACTGCATATTACGTTATATTATAAGGTATTTTCAATGATACACTGCATATTACGATTTATAATAAGGTATATTCAATGATAAACTACTAAATATTATAAGGTATTTCCAATGATACACTACAAATTACGATATATTACAAGGTATTTTCAATGATACACTGCATATTACGTTGTATTATAAGGTATTTTCAATGATACACTGCATATTACGTTATATTATAAGGTATTTTCATTGATACACTACAAATTACCATATATTATAAGGTATTTTCAATGATACAGTACAAATTACGATATAGTATAAGGTATTTCCAACGATACACTGCATATTACGTTATATTATAAGGTATTTTGAATGATACACTGCATATTAAGTTATATTATAAGGTATTTTCATTGATAGACTAGAATTACCATATATTCTAAGGTATTTTCAATGATACACTGCATATTACGTTAAATTATAAGGTATTTTCAATGATACACTGCATATTACGTTATATTATAAGGTATCTTCAATGATACACTGCAGATTACGTTTTATTATAAGGTATTTTCAATGATACACTGCATATTACGTTATATTATTAGGTATTTTCAATGATACACTGCATATTACGTTATATTATAAGGTATTTTCAATGATACACTGCATATTACGATTTATAATAAGGTATATTCAATGATAAACTACTAAATATTATAAGGTATTTCCAATGATACACTACAAATTACGATATATTACAAGGTATTTTCAATGATACACTGCATATTACGTTGTATTATAAGGTATTTTCAATGATACACTGCATATTACGTTATATTATAAGGTATTTTCATTGATACACTACAAATTACCATATATTATAAGGTATTTTCAATGATACAGTACAAATTACGATATAGTATAAGGTATTTCCAATGATACACTGCATATTACGTTATATTATAAGGTATTTTGAATGATACACTGCATATTAAGTTATATTATAAGGTATTTTCATTGATAGACTAGAATTACCATATATTCTAAGGTATTTTCAATGATACACTGCATATTACGTTAAATTATAAGGTATTTTCAATGATACACTGCATATTACGTTTTATTATAAGGTATTTTCGATGATACACTGCATATTACGTTATATTATTAGGTATTTTCAATGATACACTAAAAAATTACGATATATTATAAGGTATTTCCAATGATACACTGCATATTACGTTATATTATAAGGTATCTTCAATGATACACTGCATATTACGTTTTATTATAAGGTATTTTCAATGATACACTGCATATTACGTTATATTATTAGGTATTTTCAATGATACACTGCATATTACGTTATATTATAAGGTATTTTCAATGATACACTGCATATTACGATTTATAATAAGGTATATTCAATGATAAACTACTAAATATTATAAGGTATTTCCAATGATACACTACAAATTACGATATATTACAAGGTATTTTCAATGATACACTGCATATTACGTTGTATTATAAGGTATTTTCAATGATACACTGCATATTACGTTATATTATAAGGTATTTTCATTGATACACTACAAATTACCATATATTATAAGGTATTTTCAATGATACAGTACAAATTACGATATAGTATAAGGTATTTCCAATGATACACTGCATATTACGTTATATTATAAGGTATTTTGAATGATACACTGCATATTAAGTTATATTATAAGGTATTTTCATTGATAGACTAGAATTACCATATATTCTAAGGTATTTTCAATGATACACTGCATATTACGTTAAATTATAAGGTATTTTCAATGATACACTGCATATTACGTTATATTATAAGGTATCTTCAATGATACACTGCAGATTACGTTTTATTATAAGGTATTTTCAATGATACACTGCATATTACGTTATATTATTAGGTATTTTCAATGATACACTGCATATTACGTTATATTATAAGGTATTTTCAATGATACACTGCATATTACGATTTATAATAAGGTATATTCAATGATAAACTACTAAATATTATAAGGTATTTCCAATGATACACTACAAATTACGATATATTACAAGGTATTTTCAATGATACACTGCATATTACGTTATATTATAAGGTATTTTCAATGATACACTGCATATTACGTTATATTATAAGGTATTTTCATTGATACACTACAAATTACCATATATTATAAGGTATTTTCAATGATACACTACAAATTACCATATATTATAAGGTATTTCCAATGATACACTGCATATTACGTTATATTATAAGGTATTTTGAATGATACACTGCATATTAAGTTATATTATAAGGTATTTTCATTGATAGACTAGAATTACCATATATTCTAAGGTATTTTCAATGATACACTGCATATTACGTTAAATTATAAGGTATTTTCAATGATACACTGCATATTACGTTTTATTATAAGGTATTTTCGATGATACACTGCATATTACGTTATATTATTAGGTATTTTCAATGATACACTAAAAAATTACGATATATTATAAGGTATTTCCAATGATACACTGCATATTACGTTATATTATAAGGTATTTTCAATGATACACTGCATATTACGTCATATTATAAGGTATTTTCAATGATACACTGCATATTACGTTATATTATAAGGTATTTTCAATGATACACAGAATATTACGTTTTATAATAAGGTATTTTCAATGATAAACTACTATATATTATAAGGTATTTTCAATGATACACTACAAATTACGATATATTACAAGGTATTTTCAATGATACACTGCATATTACGTTATATTATAAGGTATTTCCAATGATACACTGCATATTACGTTATATTATAAGGTATTTTGAATGATACACTGCATATTAAGTTATATTATAAGGTATTTTCATTGATAGACTAGAATTACCATATATTCTAAGGTATTTTCAATGATACACTGCATATTACGTTATATTATTAGGTATTTTCAATGATACACTGCATATTACGTTATATTATAAGGTATTTTCAATGATACACTGCATATTACGATTTATAATAAGGTATATTCAATGATAAACTACTAAATATTATAAGGTATTTCCAATGATACACTACAAATTACGATATATTACAAGGTATTTTCAATGATACACTGCATATTACGTTGTATTATAAGGTATTTTCAATGATACACTGCATATTACGTTATATTATAAGGTATTTTCATTGATACACTACAAATTACCATATATTATAAGGTATTTTCAATGATACAGTACAAATTACGATATAGTATAAGGTATTTCCAATGATACACTGCATATTACGTTATATTATAAGGTATTTTGAATGATACACTGCATATTAAGTTATATTATAAGGTATTTTCATTGATAGACTAGAATTACCATATATTCTAAGGTATTTTCAATGATACACTGCATATTACGTTATATTATAAGGTATTTTCAATGATACACTGCATATTACGTTATATTATAAGGTATATTCAATGATACACTGCAGATTACGTTTTATTATAAGGTATTTTCAATGATACACTGCATATTACGTTATATTATAAGGTATTTTCAATGATACACTGCATATTACGTTATATTATAAGGTATTTTCAATGATACACTGCATATTACGATTTATAATAAGGTATATTCAATGATAAACTACTAAATATTATAAGGTATTTCCAATGATACACTACAAATTACGATATATTACAAGGTATTTTCAATGATACACTGCATATTACGTTGTATTATAAGGTATTTTCAATGATACACTGCATATTACGTTATATTATAAGGTATTTTCATTGATACACTACAAATTACCATATATTATAAGGTATTTTCAATGATACAGTACAAATTACGATATAGTATAAGGTATTTCCAATGATACACTGCATATTACGTTATATTATAAGGTATTTTGAATGATACACTGCATATTAAGTTATATTATAAGGTATTTTCATTGATAGACTAGAATTACCATATATTCTAAGGTATTTTCAATGATACACTGCATATTACGTTAAATTATAAGGTATTTTCAATGATACACTGCATATTACGTTTTATTATAAGGTATTTTCGATGATACACTGCATATTACGTTATATTATTAGGTATTTTCAATGATACACTAAAAAATTACGATATATTATAAGGTATTTCCAATGATACACTGCATATTACGTTATATTATAAGGTATTTTCAATGATACACTGCATATTACGTCATATTATAAGGTATTTTCAATGATACACTGCATATTACGTTATATTATAAGGTATTTTCAATGATACACAGAATATTACGTTTTATAATAAGGTATTTTCAATGATAAACTACTATATATTATAAGGTATTTTCAATGATACACTACAAATTACGATATATTACAAGGTATTTTCAATGATACACTGCATATTACGTTATATTATAAGGTATTTCCAATGATACACTGCATATTACGTTATATTATAAGGTATTTTGAATGATACACTGCATATTAAGTTATATTATAAGGTATTTTCATTGATAGACTAGAATTACCATATATTCTAAGGTATTTTCAATGATACACTGCATATTACGTTAAATTATAAGGTATTTTCAATGATACACTGCATATTACGTTTTATTATAAGGTATTTTCGATGATACACTGCATATTACGTTATATTATTAGGTATTTTCAATGATACACTAAAAAATTACGATATATTATAAGGTATTTCCAATGATACACTGCATATTACGTTATATTATAAGGTATTTTCAATGATACACTGCATATTACGTCATATTATAAGGTATTTTCAATGATACACTGCATATTACGTTATATTATAAGGTATTTTCAATGATACACAGAATATTACGTTTTATAATAAGGTATTTTCAATGATAAACTACTAAATATTATAAGGTATTTCCAATGATACACTACAAATTACGATATATTACAAGGTATTTTCAATGATACACTGCATATTACTTTATATTATAAGGTATTTTCAATGATACACTGCATATTACGTTATATTATAAGGTATTTTCAATGATACACTGCATATTACGTTATATTATAAGGTATTTTCAATGATACACAGAATATTACGTTATATTATAAGGTATTTTCCATGATAAACTACTATATATTACAATGTATTTTCAATGATACACTACAAATTACCATATATTCTAATGTATTTTCAATGATACACTGCATATTACGTTATATTATAAGGTATCTTCAATGATACACTGCATATTACGTTTTATTATAAGGTATTTTCAATGATACACTGCATATTACGTTATATTATTAGGTATTTTCAATGATACACTGCATATTACGTTATATTATAAGGTATTTTCAATGATACACTGCATATTACGATTTATAATAAGGTATATTCAATGATAAACTACTAAATATTATAAGGTATTTCCAATGATACACTACAAATTACGATATATTACAAGGTATTTTCAATGATACACTGCATATTACGTTGTATTATAAGGTATTTTCAATGATACACTGCATATTACGTTATATTATAAGGTATTTTCATTGATACACTACAAATTACCATATATTATAAGGTATTTTCAATGATACAGTACAAATTACGATATAGTATAAGGTATTTCCAATGATACACTGCATATTACGTTATATTATAAGGTATTTTGAATGATACACTGCATATTAAGTTATATTATAAGGTATTTTCATTGATAGACTAGAATTACCATATATTCTAAGGTATTTTCAATGATACACTGCATATTACGTTATATTATAAGGTATTTTCAATGATACACTGCATATTACGTTATATTATAAGGTATCTTCAATGATACACTGCAGATTACGTTTTATTATAAGGTATTTTCAATGATACACTGCATATTACGTTATATTATTAGGTATTTTCAATGATACACTGCATATTACGTTATATTATAAGGTATTTTCAATGATACACTGCATATTACGATTTATAATAAGGTATATTCAATGATAAACTACTAAATATTATAAGGTATTTCCAATGATACACTACAAATTACGATATATGACAAGGTATTTTCAATGATACACTGCATATTACGTTGCATTATAAGGTATTTTCAATGATACACTGCATATAACGTTATATTATAAGGTATTTTCATTGATACACTACAAATTACGATATATTATAAGGTATTTCCAATGATACACTACAAATTACGATATAGTATAAGGTATTTCCAATGATACACTGCATATTACGTTATATTATAAGGTATTTTGAATGATACACTGCATATTAAGTTATATTATAAGGTATTTTCATTGATAGACTAGAATTACCATATATTCTAAGGTATTTTCAATGATACACTGCATATTACGTTAAATTATAAGGTATTTTCAATGATACACTGCATATTACGTTTTATTATAAGGTATTTTCGATGATACACTGCATATTACGTTATATTATTAGGTATTTTCAATGATACACTAAAAAATTACGATATATTATAAGGTATTTCCAATGATACACTGCATATTACGTTATATTATAAGGTATTTTCAATGATACACTGCATATTACGTCATATTATAAGGTATTTTCAATGATACACTGCATATTACGTTATATTATAAGGTATTTTCAATGATACACAGAATATTACGTTTTATAATAAGGTATTTTCAATGATAAACTACTATATATTATAAGGTATTTTCAATGATACACTACAAATTACGATATATTACAAGGTATTTTCAATGATACACTGCATATTACGTTATATTATAAGGTATTTCCAATGATACACTGCATATTACGTTATATTATAAGGTATTTTGAATGATACACTGCATATTAAGTTATATTATAAGGTATTTTCATTGATAGACTAGAATTACCATATATTCTAAGGTATTTTCAATGATACACTGCATATTACGTTATATTATTAGGTATTTTCAATGATACACTGCATATTACGTTATATTATAAGGTATTTTCAATGATACACTGCATATTACGATTTATAATAAGGTATATTCAATGATAAACTACTAAATATTATAAGGTATTTCCAATGATACACTACAAATTACGATATATTACAAGGTATTTTCAATGATACACTGCATATTACGTTGTATTATAAGGTATTTTCAATGATACACTGCATATTACGTTATATTATAAGGTATTTTCATTGATACACTACAAATTACCATATATTATAAGGTATTTTCAATGATACAGTACAAATTACGATATAGTATAAGGTATTTCCAATGATACACTGCATATTACGTTATATTATAAGGTATTTTCAATGATACACTGCATATTAAGTTATATTATAAGGTATTTTCATTGATAGACTAGAATTACCATATATTCTAAGGTATTTTCAATGATACACTGCATATTACGTTATATTATAAGGTATTTTCAATGATACACTGCATATTACGTTATATTATAAGGTATCTTCAATGATACACTGCAGATTACGTTTTATTATAAGGTATTTTCAATGATACACTGCATATTACGTTATATTATAAGGTATTTTCAATGATACACTGCATATTACGTTTTATTATAAGGTATTTTCAATGATACACTGCATATTACGATTTATAATAAGGTATATTCAATGATAAACTACTAAATATTATAAGGTATTTCCAATGATACACTACAAATTACGATATATTACAAGGTATTTTCAATGATACACTGCATATTACGTTGTATTATAAGGTATTTTCAATGATACACTGCATATTACGTTATATTATAAGGTATTTTCATTGATACACTACAAATTACCATATATTATAAGGTATTTTCAATGATACAGTACAAATTACGATATAGTATAAGGTATTTCCAATGATACACTGCATATTACGTTATATTATAAGGTATTTTGAATGATACACTGCATATTAAGTTATATTATAAGGTATTTTCATTGATAGACTAGAATTACCATATATTCTAAGGTATTTTCAATGATACACTGCATATTACGTTAAATTATAAGGTATTTTCAATGATACACTGCATATTACGTTTTATTATAAGGTATTTTCGATGATACACTGCATATTACGTTATATTATTAGGTATTTTCAATGATACACTAAAAAATTACGATATATTATAAGGTATTTCCAATGATACACTGCATATTACGTTATATTATAAGGTATTTTCAATGATACACTGCATATTACGTCATATTATAAGGTATTTTCAATGATACACTGCATATTACGTTATATTATAAGGTATTTTCAATGATACACAGAATATTACGTTTTATAATAAGGTATTTTCAATGATAAACTACTATATATTATAAGGTATTTTCAATGATACACTACAAATTACGATATATTACAAGGTATTTTCAATGATACACTGCATATTACGTTATATTATAAGGTATTTCCAATGATACACTGCATATTACGTTATATTATAAGGTATTTTGAATGATACACTGCATATTAAGTTATATTATAAGGTATTTTCATTGATAGACTAGAATTACCATATATTCTAAGGTATTTTCAATGATACACTGCATATTACGTTAAATTATAAGGTATTTTCAATGATACACTGCATATTACGTTTTATTATAAGGTATTTTCGATGATACACTGCATATTACGTTATATTATTAGGTATTTTCAATGATACACTAAAAAATTACGATATATTATAAGGTATTTCCAATGATACACTGCATATTACGTTATATTATAAGGTATTTTCAATGATACACTGCATATTACGTTATATTATAAGGTATTTTCAATGATACACTGCATATTACGTTATATTATAAGGTATTTTCAATGATACACAGAATATTACGTTTTATAATAAGGTATTTTCAATGATAAACTACTATATATTATAAGGTATTTTCAATGATACACTACAAATTACGATATATTATAAGGTATTTTCAATGATACACTGCATATTACGTTATATTATAAGGTATTTTCAATGATACACTGCATATTACGTTATATTATAATGTATTTTCAATGATACACAGAATATTAAGTTATATTATAAGGTATTTTCAATGATACACTGCATATTACGTTATATTATAAGGTATTTTCAATGATACACTGCATATTACGTTATATTATAAGGTATTTTCAATGATACACTGCATATTACGTTATATTATTAGGTATTTTCAATGATACACTAAAAAATTACGATATATTGTAAGGTATTTCCAATGATACACTGCATATTACGTTATATTATAAGGTATTTTCAATGATACACTGCATATTACGTTTTATTATAAGGTATTTTCGATGATACACTGCATATTACGTTATATTATTAGGTATTTTCAATGATACACTAAAAAATTACGATATATTATAAGGTATTTTCAATGATACACTGCATATTACGTTATATTATAAGGTATTTTCAATGATACACTGCATATTACGTCATATTATAAGGTATTTTCAATGATACACTGCATATTACATTATATTATAAGGTATTTTCAATGATACACTGCATATTACGTTATATTATAAGGTATTTTCAATGATACACTGCATATTACGTTATATTATAATGTATTTTCAATGATACACAGAATATTACGCTATATTATAAGGTATTTTCAATGATACACTGCATATTACGTTATATTACAAGGTATTTTCAATGATACACTGCATATTACGTTATATTATAAGGTATTTTCAATGATACACTGCATATTACGTTATATTATAATGTATTTTCAATGATACACAGAATATTACGTTATATTATAAGGTATTTTCAATGATACACTGCATATTACGTTATATTATAAGGTATTTTCAATGATACACTGCATATTACGTTTTATTATAAGGTATTTTCGATGATACACTGCATATTACGTTATATTATTAGGTATTTTCAATGATACACTAAAAAATTACGATATATTATAAGGTATTTCCAATGATACACTGCATATTACGTTATATTATAAGGTATTTTCAATGATACACTGCATATTACGTCATATTATAAGGTATTTTCAATGATACACTGCATATTACGTTATATTATAAGGTATTTTCAATGATACACAGAATATTACGTTTTATAATAAGGTATTTTCAATGATAAACTACTATATATTATAAGGTATTTTCAATGATACACTACAAATTACGATATATTACAAGGTATTTTCAATGATACACTGCATATTACGTTATATTATAAGGTATTTTCAATGATACACTGCATATTACGTCATATTATAAGGTATTTTCAATGATACACTGCATATTACGTTATATTATAAGGTATTTTCAATGATACACAGAATATTACGTTTTATAATAAGGTATTTTCAATGATAAACTACTATATATTATAAGGTATTTTCAATGATACACTACAAATTACGATATATTACAAGGTATTTTCAATGATACACTGCATATTACGTTATATTATAAGGTATTTTCAATGATACACTGCATATTACGTTATATTATAATGTATTTTCAATGATACACAGAATATTAAGTTATATTATAAGGTATTTTCAATGATACACTGCATATTACGTTATATTATAAGGTATTTTCAATGATACACTGCATATTACGTTTTATTATAAGGTATTTTCGATGATACACTGCATATTACGTTATATTATTAGGTATTTTCAATGATACACTAAAAAATTACGATATATTGTAAGGTATTTCCAATGATACACTGCATATTACGTTATATTATAAGGTATTTTCAATGATACACTGCATATTACGTTTTATTATAAGGTATTTTCGATGATACACTGCATATTACGTTATATTATTAGGTATTTTCAATGATACACTAAAAAATTACGATATATTATAAGGTATTTCCAATGATACACTGCATATTACGTTATATTATAAGGTATTTTCAATGATACACTGCATATTACGTCATATTATAAGGTATTTTCAATGATACACTGCATATTACATTATATTATAAGGTATTTTCAATGATACACTGCATATTACGTTATATTATAAGGTATTTTCAATGATACACTGCATATTACGTTATATTATAATGTATTTTCAATGATACACAGAATATTACGCTATATTATAAGGTATTTTCAATGATACACTGCATATTACGTTATATTACAAGGTATTTTCAATGATACACTGCATATTACGTTATATTATAAGGTATTTTCAATGATACACTGCATATTACGTTATATTATAATGTATTTTCAATGATACACAGAATATTACGTTATATTATAAGGTATTTTCAATGATACACTGCATATTACGTTATATTATAAGGTATTTTCAATGATACACTGCATATTACGTTTTATTATAAGGTATTTTCGATGATACACTGCATATTACGTTATATTATTAGGTATTTTCAATGATACACTAAAAAATTACGATATATTATAAGGTATTTCCAATGATACACTGCATATTACGTTATATTATAAGGTATTTTCAATGATACACTGCATATTACGTCATATTATAAGGTATTTTCAATGATACACTGCATATTACGTTATATTATAAGGTATTTTCAATGATACACAGAATATTACGTTTTATAATAAGGTATTTTCAATGATAAACTACTATATATTATAAGGTATTTTCAATGATACACTACAAATTACGATATATTACAAGGTATTTTCAATGATACACTGCATATTACGTTATATTATAAGGTATTTTCAATGATACACTGCATATTACGTTATATTATAATGTATTTTCAATGATACACAGAATATTACGTTATATTATAAGGTATTTTCGATGATACACTGCATATTACGTTATATTATTAGGTATCTCCAATGATACACTGCATATTACGTTATATTATAAGGTATTTTCAATGATACACTGCATATTACGTTATATTATAAGGTATTTTCAGTGATAGACTAGAATTACCATATATTCTAAGGTATTTTCAATGATACACTGCATATTACGTTATATTATAAGGTATTTTCATTGATGCACTACAAATTACCATATATTATAAGGTATTTTCAATGATACACTACAAATTACGATATAGTATAAGGTATTTCCAATGATACACTGCATATTACGTTATATTATAAGGTATTTTCATTGATAGACTAGAATTACCATATATTCTCAGGTATTTCCAATGATACACTGCATATTACGTTATATTATAAGGTATTTTCAATGATACACTGCATATTACGTCATATTATAAGGTATTTTCATTGATACACTACAAATTACCATATATTATAAGGTATTTTCAATGATACACTACAAATTACGATATAGTATAAGGTATTTCCAATGATACACTGCATATTACGTTATATTATAAGGTATTTTCAGTGATAGACTAGAATTACCATATATTCTAAGGTATTTTCAATGATACACTGCATATTACGTTAAATTATAAGGTATTTTCAATGATACACTGCATATTACGTTTTATTATAAGGTATTTTCGATGATACACTGCATATTACGTTATATTATAAGGTATTTTCAATGATACACTGCATATTACGTTATATTATAAGGTATTTTCATTGATACACTACAAATTACCATATATTATAAGGTATCTTCAATGATACACTGCATATTACGTTTTATTATAAGGTATTTTCAATGATACACTGCATATTACGTTTTATTATAAGGTATTTTCAATGATACATTGCATATTACGTTATATTATAAGGTATTTTCAGTGATAAACTACTATATATTACAAGGTAGTTTCAATGATACACTACAAATTACCATATATTCTAAGGTATTTTCAATGATACACTGCATATTACGTTATATTATAAGGTATTTTCAATGATACACAGAATATTACGTTATATTATAAGGTATTTTCATTGATACACTACAAATTACCATATATTATAAGGTATCTTCAATGATACACTGCATATTACGTTTTATTATAAGGTATTTTCAATGATAAACTAGTATATATTATAAGGTATTTTCAATGATACACTACAAATTACGATATATTACAAGGTATTTTCAATGATACACTGCATATTACGTTATATTATAAGGTATTTTCAATGATACACTGCATATTACGTTATATTATAATGTATTTTCAATGATACACAGAATATTACGTTATATTATAAGGTATTTTCAATGATACACTGCATATTACGTTATATTATAAGGTATTTTCAATGATACACTGCATATTACGTTTTATTATAAGGTATTTTCGATGATACACTGCATATTACGTTATATTATTAGGTATTTTCAATGATACACTAAAAAATTACGATATATTGTAAGGTATTTCCAATGATACACTGCATATTACGTTATATTATAAGGTATTTTCAATGATACACTGCATATTACGTTTTATTATAAGGTATTTTCGATGATACACTGCATATTACGTTATATTATTAGGTATTTTCAATGATACACTAAAAAATTACGATATATTATAAGGTATTTCCAATGATACACTGCATATTACGTTATATTATAAGGTATTTTCAATGATACACTGCATATTACGTCATATTATAAGGTATTTTCAATGATACACTGCATATTACATTATATTATAAGGTATTTTCAATGATACACTGCATATTACGTTATATTATAAGGTATTTTCAATGATACACTGCATATTACGTTATATTATAATGTATTTTCAATGATACACAGAATATTACGTTATATTATAAGGTATTTTCAATGATACACTGCATATTACGTTACATTACAAGGTATTTTCAATGATACACTGCATATTACGTTATATTATAAGGTATTTTCAATGATACACTGCATATTACGTTATATTATAATGTATTTTCAATGATACACAGAATATTACGTTATATTATAAGGTATTTTCAATGATACACTGCATATTACGTTATATTATAAGGTATTTTCAATGATACACTGCATATTACGTTTTATTATAAGGTATTTTCAATGATACACTGCATATTACGTTATATTATTAGGTATTTTCAATGATACACTAAAAAATTACGATATATTATAAGGTATTTCCAATGATACACTGCATATTACGTTATATTATAAGGTATTTTCAATGATACACTGCATATTACGTTTTATTATAAGGTATTTTCGATGATACACTGCATATTACGTTATATTATTAGGTATTTTCAATGATACACTAAAAAATTACGATATATTATAAGGTATTTCCAATGATACACTGCATATTACGTTATATTATAAGGTATTTTCAATGATACACTGCATATTACGTCATATTATAAGGTATTTTCAATGATACACTGCATATTACGTTATATTATAAGGTATTTTCAATGATACACAGAATATTACGTTTTATAATAAGGTATTTTCAATGATAAACTACTATATATTATAAGGAATTTTCAATGATACACTACAAATTACGATATATTACAAGGTATTTTCAATGATACACTGCATATTACGTTATATTATAAGGTATTTTCAATGATACACTGCATATTACGTTATATTATAATGTATTTTCAATGATACACAGAATATTACGTTATATTATAAGGTATTTTCAATGATACACAGAATATTACGTTTTATAATAAGGTATTTTCAATGATAAACTACTATATATTATAAGGAATTTTCAATGATACACTACAAATTACGATATATTACAAGGTATTTTCAATGATACACTGCATATTACGTTATATTATAAGGTATTTTCAATGATACACAGCATATTACGTTATATTATAAGGTATTTTCAATGATAAACTACTATATATTATAAGGTATTTTCAATGATACACTACAAATTACGATATATTATAAGGTATTTTCACTGATACACTGCATATTACGTTATATTATAAGGTATTTTCATTGATAGACTAGAATAACCATATATTCTAAGGTATTTTCAATGATACACTGCATATTACGTTATATTATAAGGTATTTTCAATGATACACTGCATATTACGTTATATTATAAGGTATTTTCAATGATACACTGCATATTACGTTATATTATAAGGTATTTTCAATGATACACTGCATATTACGTTATATTATAAGGTATTTTCATTGATGCAGTACAAATTACCATATATTATAAGGTATTTTCAATGATACACTACAAATTACGATATATTATAAGGTATTTTCAATGATACACTGCATATTACGTTTTATTATAAGGTATTTTCAATGATACATTGCATATTACGTTTTATTATAAGGTATTTTCAATGATACACAGAATATTACGTTATATTATAAGGTATTTTCATTGATACACTACAAATTACCATATATTATAAGGTATCTTCAATGATACACTGCATATTACGTTATATTATAATGTATTTTCAATGATACACAGAATATTACGTTATATTATAAGGTATTTTCAATGATACACTGCATATTACGTTACATTACAAGGTATTTTCAATGATACACTGCATATTACGTTATATTATAAGGTATTTTCAATGATACACTGCATATTACGTTATATTATAATGTATTTTCAATGATACACAGAATATTACGTTATATTATAAGGTATTTTCAATGATACACTGCATATTACGTTATATTATAAGGTATTTTCAATGATACACTGCATATTACGTTTTATTATAAGGTATTTTCGATGATACACTGCATATTACGTTATATTATTAGGTATTTTCAATGATACACTAAAAAATTACGATATATTATAAGGTATTTCCAATGATACACTGCATATTACGTTATATTATAAGGTATTTTCAATGATACACTGCATATTACGTTTTATTATAAGGTATTTTCGATGATACACTGCATATTACGTTATATTATTAGGTATTTTCAATGATACACTAAAAAATTACGATATATTATAAGGTATTTCCAATGATACACTGCATATTACGTTATATTATAAGGTATTTTCAATGATACACTGCATATTACGTCATATTATAAGGTATTTTCAATGATACACTGCATATTACGTTATATTATAAGGTATTTTCAATGATACACAGAATATTACGTTTTATAATAAGGTATTTTCAATGATAAACTACTATATATTATAAGGAATTTTCAATGATACACTACAAATTACGATATATTACAAGGTATTTTCAATGATACACTGCATATTACGTTATATTATAAGGTATTTTCAATGATACACTGCATATTACGTTATATTATAATGTATTTTCAATGATACACAGAATATTACGTTATATTATAAGGTATTTTCAATGATACACAGAATATTACGTTTTATAATAAGGTATTTTCAATGATAAACTACTATATATTATAAGGAATTTTCAATGATACACTACAAATTACGATATATTACAAGGTATTTTCAATGATACACTGCATATTACGTTATATTATAAGGTATTTTCAATGATACACAGCATATTACGTTATATTATAAGGTATTTTCAATGATAAACTACTATATATTATAAGGTATTTTCAATGATACACTACAAATTACGATATATTATAAGGTATTTTCACTGATACACTGCATATTACGTTATATTATAAGGTATTTTCATTGATAGACTAGAATAACCATATATTCTAAGGTATTTTCAATGATACACTGCATATTACGTTATATTATAAGGTATTTTCAATGATACACTGCATATTACGTTATATTATAAGGTATTTTCAATGATACACTGCATATTACGTTATATTATAAGGTATTTTCAATGATACACTGCATATTACGTTATATTATAAGGTATTTTCATTGATGCAGTACAAATTACCATATATTATAAGGTATTTTCAATGATACACTACAAATTACGATATATTATAAGGTATTTTCAATGATACACTGCATATTACGTTTTATTATAAGGTATTTTCAATGATACATTGCATATTACGTTTTATTATAAGGTATTTTCAATGATACACAGAATATTACGTTATATTATAAGGTATTTTCATTGATACACTACAAATTACCATATATTATAAGGTATCTTCAATGATACACTGCATATTACGTTTTATTATAAGGTATTTTCAATGATACACTGCATATTACGTTTTATTATAAGGTATTTTCAATGATACATTGCATATTACGTTATATTATAAGGTATTTTCAGTGATAAACTACTATATATTACAAGGTAGTTTCAATGATACACTACAAATTACCATATATTCTAAGGTATTTTCAATGATTCACTGCATATTACGTTATATTATAAGGTATTTTCAATGATACACAGAATATTACGTTATATTATAAGGTATTTTCATTGATACACTACAAATTACCATATATTATAAGGTATCTTCAATGATACACTGCATATTACGTTTTATTATAAGGTATTTTCAATGATACACTGCATATTACGTTATATTATAAGGTATTTTCAATGATACACTGCATATTACGTTATATTATAAGGTATTTTCAATGATACACTGCATATTACGTTATATTATAAGGTATTTTCAATGATACACTGCATATTACGTTATATTATAAGGTATTTTCATTGATAGACTAGAATTACCATATATTTTAAGGTATTTTCAATGATACACTGCATATTACGTTTTATTATAAGGTATTTTCAATGATACACAGCATATTACGTTATATTATAAGGTATTTTCAATGATAAACTACTATATATTATAAGGTATTTTCAATGATACACTGCATATTACGTTATATTATAAGGTATTTTCAATGATACACAGAATATTACGTTATATTATAAGGTATTTTCATTGATACACTACAAATTACCATATATTATAAGGTATCTTCAATGATACACTGCATATTACGTTTTATTATAAGGTATTTTCAATGATACACTGCATATTACGTTATATTATAAGGTATTTTCAATGATACACTGCATATTACGTTATATTATAAGGTATTTTCAATGATACACTGCATATTACGTTATATTATAAGGTATTTTCAATGATACACTGCATATTACGTTATATTATAAGGTATTTTCATTGATAGACTAGAATTACCATATATTTTAAGGTATTTTCAATGATACACTGCATATTACGTTTTATTATAAGGTATTTTCAATGATACACAGCATATTACGTTTTATTATAAGGTATTTTCAATGATACACTGCATATTACGTTATATTATAAGGTATTTTCATTGATACACTACAAATTACCATATATTATAAGGTATCTTCAATGATACACTGCATATTACGTTTTATTATAAGGTATTTTCAATGATACACTGCATATTACGTTTTATTATAAGGTATTTTCAATGATACACTGCATATTACGTTATATTATAAGGTATTTTCATTGATACACTACAAATTACCATATATTATAAGGTATCTTCAATGATACACTGCATATTACGTTTTATTATAAGGTATTTTCAATGATACACTGCATATTACGTTTTATTATAAGGTATTTTCAATGATACATTGCATATTACGTTATATTATAAGGTATTTTCAGTGATAAACTACTATATATTACAAGGTAGTTTCAATGATACACTACAAATTACCATATATTCTAAGGTATTTTCAATGATACACTGCATATTACGTTATATTATAAGGTATTTTCAATGATACACAGAATATTACGTTATATTATAAGGTATTTTCATTGATACACTACAAATTACCATATATTATAAGGTATCTTCAATGATACACTGCATATTACGTTTTATTATAAGGTATTTTCAATGATACACTGCATATTACGTTATATTATAAGGTATTTTCAATGATACACTGCATATTACGTTATATTATAAGGTATTTTCAATGATACACTGCATATTACGTTATATTATAAGGTATTTACAATGATACACTGCATATTACGTTATATTATAAGGTATTTTCATTGATAGACTAGAATTACCATATATTCTAAGGTATTTTCAATGATACACTGCATATTACGTTTTATTATAAGGTATTTTCAATGATACACAGCATATTACGTTATATTATAAGGTATTTTCAATGATAAACTACTATATATTATAAGGTATTTTCAATGATACACTACAAATTACGATATATTATAAGGTATTTTCACTGATACACTGCATATTACGTTATATTATAAGGTATTTTCATTGATAGACTAGAATAACCATATATTCTAAGGTATTTTCAATGATACACTGCATATTACGTTATATTATAAGGTATTTTCAATGATACACTGCATATTACGTTATATTATAAGGTATTTTCAATGATACACTGCATATTACGTTATATTATAAGGTATTTTCAATGATACACTGCATATTACGTTATATTATAAGGTATTTTCATTGATAGACTAGAATTACCATATATTTTAAGGTATTTTCAATGATACACTGCATATTACGTTTTATTATAAGGTATTTTCAATGATACACAGCATATTACGTTTTATTATAAGGTATTTTCAATGATACACTGCATATTACGTTATATTATAAGGTATTTTCATTGATACACTACAAATTACCATATATTATAAGGTATCTTCAATGATACACTGCATATTACGTTTTATTATAAGGTATTTTCAATGATACACTGCATATTACGTTTTATTATAAGGTATTTTCAATGATACACTGCATATTACGTTATATTATAAGGTATTTTCATTGATACACTACAAATTACCATATATTATAAGGTATCTTCAATGATACACTGCATATTACGTTTTATTATAAGGTATTTTCAATGATACACTGCATATTACGTTTTATTATAAGGTATTTTCAATGATACATTGCATATTACGTTATATTATAAGGTATTTTCAGTGATAAACTACTATATATTACAAGGTAGTTTCAATGATACACTACAAATTACCATATATTCTAAGGTATTTTCAATGATACACTGCATATTACGTTATATTATAAGGTATTTTCAATGATACACAGAATATTACGTTATATTATAAGGTATTTTCATTGATACACTACAAATTACCATATATTATAAGGTATCTTCAATGATACACTGCATATTACGTTTTATTATAAGGTATTTTCAATGATACACTGCATATTACGTTATATTATAAGGTATTTTCAATGATACACTGCATATTACGTTATATTATAAGGTATTTTCAATGATACACTGCATATTACGTTATATTATAAGGTATTTACAATGATACACTGCATATTACGTTATATTATAAGGTATTTTCATTGATAGACTAGAATTACCATATATTTTAAGGTATTTTCAATGATACACTGCATATTACGTTTTATTATAAGGTATTTTCAATGATACACAGCATATTACGTTATATTATAAGGTATTTTCAATGATAAACTACTATATATTATAAGGTATTTTCAATGATACACTACAAATTACGATATATTATAAGGTATTTTCACTGATACACTGCATATTACGTTATATTATAAGGTATTTTCATTGATAGACTAGAATTACCATATATTTTAAGGTATTTTCAATGATACACTGCATATTACGTTTTATTATAAGGTATTTTCAATGATACACAGCATATTACGTTATATTATAAGGTATTTTCAATGATAAACTACTATATATTATAAGGTATTTTCAATGATACACTACAAATTACGATATATTATAAGGTATTTTCACTGATACACTGCATATTACGTTATATTATAAGGTATTTTCATTGATAGACTAGAATAACCATATATTCTAAGGTATTTTCAATGATACACTGCATATTACGTTATATTATAAGGTATTTTCAATGATACACTGCATATTACGTTATATTATAAGGTATTTTCAATGATACACTGCATATTACGTTATATTATAAGGTATTTTCAATGATACACTGCATATTACGTTATATTATAAGGTATTTTCATTGATGCAGTACAAATTACCATATATTATAAGGTATTTTCAATGATACACTACAAATTACGATATATTATAAGGTATTTTCAATGATACACTGCATATTACGTTTTATTATAAGGTATTTTCAATGATACATTGCATATTACGTTTTATTATAAGGTATTTTCAATGATACACAGAATATTACGTTATATTATAAGGTATTTTCATTGATACACTACAAATTACCATATATTATAAGGTATCTTCAATGATACACTGCATATTACGTTTTATTATAAGGTATTTTCAATGATACACTGCATATTACGTTTTATTATAAGGTATTTTCAATGATACATTGCATATTACGTTATATTATAAGGTATTTTCAGTGATAAACTACTATATATTACAAGGTAGTTTCAATGATACACTACAAATTACCATATATTCTAAGGTATTTTCAATGATTCACTGCATATTACGTTATATTATAAGGTATTTTCAATGATACACAGAATATTACGTTATATTATAAGGTATTTTCATTGATACACTACAAATTACCATATATTATAAGGTATCTTCAATGATACACTGCATATTACTTTTTATTATAAGGTATTTTCAATGATACACTGCATATTACGTTATATTATAAGGTATTTTCAATGATACACTGCATATTACGTTATATTATAAGGTATTTTCAATGATACACTGCATATTACGTTATATTATAAGGTATTTTCAATGATACACTGCATATTACGTTATATTATAAGGTATTTTCATTGATAGACTAGAATTACCATATATTTTAAGGTATTTTCAATGATACACTGCATATTACGTTTTATTATAAGGTATTTTCAATGATACACAGCATATTACGTTATATTATAAGGTATTTTCAATGATAAACTACTATATATTATAAGGTATTTTCAATGATACACTACAAATTACGATATATTATAAGGTATTTTCACTGATACACTGCATATTACGTTATATTATAAGGTATTTTCATTGATAGACTAGAATAACCATATATTCTAAGGTATTTTCAATGATACACTGCATATTACGTTATATTATAAGGTATTTTCAATGATACACTGCATATTACGTTATATTATAAGGTATTTTCAATGATACACTGCATATTACGTTATATTATAAGGTATTTTCAATGATACACTGCATATTACGTTATATTATAAGGTATTTTCATTGATGCAGTACAAATTACCATATATTATAAGGTATTTTCAATGATACACTACAAATTACGATATATTATAAGGTATTTTCAATGATACACTGCATATTACGTTTTATTATAAGGTATTTTCAATGATACATTGCATATTACGTTTTATTATAAGGTATTTTCAATGATACACAGAATATTACGTTATATTATAAGGTATTTTCATTGATACACTACAAATTACCATATATTATAAGGTATCTTCAATGATACACTGCATATTACGTTTTATTATAAGGTATTTTCAATGATACACTGCATATTACGTTTTATTATAAGGTATTTTCAATGATACACTGCATATTACGTTATATTATAAGGTATTTTCAATGATACACTGCATATTACGTTATATTATAAGGTATTTTCAATGATACACTGCATATTACGTTATATTATAAGGTATTTTCATTGATAGACTAGAATTACCATATATTTTAAGGTATTTTCAATGATACACTGCATATTACGTTTTATTATAAGGTATTTTCAATGATACACAGCATATTACGTTATATTATAAGGTATTTTCAATGATAAACTACTATATATTATAAGGTATTTTCAATGATACACAGCATATTACGTTATATTATAAGGTATTTTCAATGATAAACTACTATATATTATAAGGTATTTTCAATGATACACTGCATATTACGTTATATTATAAGGTATTTTCAATGATACACAGAATATTACGTTATATTATAAGGTATTTTCATTGATACGCTACAAATTACCATATATTATAAGGTATCTTCAATGATACACTGCATATTACGTTTTATTATAAGGTATTTTCAATGATACACTGCATATTTCGTTATATTATAAGGTATTTTCAATGATACACTGCATATTACGTTATATTATAAGGTATTTTCAATGATACACTGGATATTACGTTATATTATAAGGTATTTTCAATGATACACTGCATATTACGTTATATTATAAGGTATTTTCATTGATAGACTAGAATTACCATATATTTTAAGGTATTTTCAATGATACACTGCATATTACGTTTTATTATAAGGTATTTTCAATGATACACAGCATATTACGTTATATTATAAGGTATTTTCAATGATAGACTACTATATATTATAAGGTATTTTCAATGATACACTACAAATTACGATATATTATAAGGTATTTTCACTGATACACTGCATATTACGTTATATTATAAGGTATTTTCATTGATAGACTAGAATAACCATATATTCTAAGGTATTTTCAATGATACACTGCATATTACGTTATATTATAAGGTATTTTCAATGATACACTGCATATTACGTTATATTATAAGGTATTTTCAATGATACACTGCATATTACGTTATATTATAAGGTATTTTCAATGATACACTGCATATTACGTTATATTATAAGGTATTTTCATTGATGCAGTACAAATTACCATATATTATAAGGTATTTTCAATGATACACTACAAATTACGATATATTATAAGGTATTTTCAATGATACACTGCATATTACGTTTTATTATAAGGTATTTTCAATGATACATTGCATATTACGTTTTATTATAAGGTATTTTCAATGATACACAGAATATTACGTTATATTATAAGGTATTTTCATTGATACACTACAAATTACCATATATTATAAGGTATCTTCAATGATACACTGCATATTACGTTTTATTATAAGGTATTTTCAATGATACACTGCATATTACGTTTTATTATAAGGTATTTTCAATGATACATTGCATATTACGTTATATTATAAGGTATTTTCAGTGATAAACTACTATATATTACAAGGTAGTTTCAATGATACACTACAAATTACCATATATTCTAAGGTATTTTCAATGATTCACTGCATATTACGTTATATTATAAGGTATTTTCAATGATACACAGAATATTACGTTATATTATAAGGTATTTTCATTGATACACTACAAATTACCATATATTATAAGGTATCTTCAATGATACACTGCATATTACGTTTTATTATAAGGTATTTTCAATGATACACTGCATATTACGTTATATTATAAGGTATTTTCAATGATACACTGCATATTACGTTATATTATAAGGTATTTTCAATGATACACTGCATATTACGTTATATTATAAGGTATTTTCAATGATACACTGCATATTACGTTATATTATAAGGTATTTTCATTGATAGACTAGAATTACCATATATTTTAAGGTATTTTCAATGATACACTGCATATTACGTTTTATTATAAGGTATTTTCAATGATACACAGCATATTACGTTATATTATAAGGTATTTTCAATGATAAACTACTATATATTATAAGGTATTTTCAATGATACACTGCATATTACGTTATATTATAAGGTATTTTCAATGATACACAGAATATTACGTTATATTATAAGGTATTTTCATTGATACACTACAAATTACCATATATTATAAGGTATCTTCAATGATACACTGCATATTACGTTTTATTATAAGGTATTTTCAATGATACACTGCATATTACGTTATATTATAAGGTATTTTCAATGATACACTGCATATTACGTTATATTATAAGGTATTTTCAATGATACACTGCATATTACGTTATATTATAAGGTATTTTCAATGATACACTGCATATTACGTTATATTATAAGGTATTTTCATTGATAGACTAGAATTACCATATATTTTAAGGTATTTTCAATGATACACTGCATATTACGTTTTATTATAAGGTATTTTCAATGATACACAGCATATTACGTTTTATTATAAGGTATTTTCAATGATACACTGCATATTACGTTATATTATAAGGTATTTTCAATGATACACTGCATATTACGTTATATTATAAGGTATTTTCAATGATACACTGCATATTACGTTATATTATAAGGTATTTTCAATGATACACTGCATATTACGTTATATTATAAGGTATTTTCATTGATGCAGTACAAATTACCATATATTATAAGGTATTTTCAATGATACACTACAAATTACGATATATTATAAGGTATTTTCAATGATACACTGCATATTACGTTTTATTATAAGGTATTTTCAATGATACATTGCATATTACGTTTTATTATAAGGTATTTTCAATGATACACAGAATATTACGTTATATTATAAGGTATTTTCATTGATACACTACAAATTACCATATATTATAAGGTATCTTCAATGATACACTGCATATTACGTTTTATTATAAGGTATTTTCAATGATACACTGCATATTACGTTATATTATAAGGTATTTTCAATGATACACTGCATATTACGTTATATTATAAGGTATTTTCAATGATACACTGCATATTACGTTATATTATAAGGTATTTTCAATGATACACTGCATATTACGTTATATTATAAGGTATTTTCATTGATAGACTAGAATTACCATATATTTTAAGGTATTTTCAATGATACACTGCATATTACGTTTTATTATAAGGTATTTTCAATGATACACAGCATATTACGTTTTATTATAAGGTATTTTCAATGATACACTGCATATTACGTTATATTATAAGGTATTTTCAATGATACACTGCATATTACGTTATATTATAAGGTATTTTCAATGATACACTGCATATTACGTTATATTATAAGGTATTTTCAATGATACACTGCATATTACGTTATATTGTAAGGTATTTTCAATGATACACTGCATATTACGTTATATTATAAGGTATTTTCAATGATACACTGCATATTACGTTATATTATAAGGTATTTTCATTGATAGACTAGAATTACCATATATTTTAAGGTATTTTCAATGATACACTGCATATTACGTTTTATTATAAGGTATTTTCAATGATACACAGCATATTACGTTATATTATAAGGTATTTTCAATGATAAACTACTATATATTATAAGGTATTTTCAATGATACACTGCATATTACGTTATATTATAAGGTATTTTCAATGATACACAGAATATTACGTTATATTATAAGGTATTTTCATTGATACACTACAAATTACCATATATTATAAGGTATTTTCAATGATACACTGCATATTACGTTTTATTATAAGGTATTTTCAATGATACACTGCATATTACGTTATATTATAAGGTATTTTCAATGATACACTGCATATTACGTTATATTATAAGGTATTTTCAATGATACACTGCATATTACGTTATATTATAAGGTATTTTCAATGATACACTGCATATTACGTTATATTATAAGGTATTTTCATTGATAGACTAGAATTACCATATATTTTAAGGTATTTTCAATGATACACTGCATATTACGTTTTATTATAAGGTATTTTCAATGATACACAGAATATTACGTTTTATTATAAGGTATTTTCAATGATACACTGCATATTACGTTATATTATAAGGTATTTTCAATGATACACTGCATATTACGTTATATTATAAGGTATTTTCAATGATACACTGCATATTACGTTATATTATAAGGTATTTTCAATGATACACTGCATATTACGTTATATTATAAGGTATTTTCATTGATGCAGTACAAATTACCATATATTATAAGGTATTTTCAATGATACACTACAAATTACGATATATTATAAGGTATTTTCAATGATACACTGCATATTACGTTTTATTATAAGGTATTTTCAATGATACATTGCATATTACGTTTTATTATAAGGTATTTTCAATGATACACAGAATATTACGTTATATTATAAGGTATTTTCATTGATAGACTAGAATTACCATATATTTTAAGGTATTTTCAATGATACACTGCATATTACGTTTTATTATAAGGTATTTTCAATGATACACAGCATATTACGTTATATTATAAGGTATTTTCAATGATAAACTACTATATATTATAAGGTATTTTCAATGATACACTGCATATTACGTTATATTATAAGGTATTTTCAATGATACACAGAATATTACGTTATATTATAAGGTATTTTCATTGATACACTACAAATTACCATATATTATAAGGTATCTTCAATGATACACTGCATATTACGTTTTATTATAAGGTATTTTCAATGATACACTGCATATTACGTTATATTATAAGGTATTTTCAATGATACACTGCATATTACGTTATATTATAAGGTATTTTCAATGATACACTGCATATTACGTTATATTATAAGGTATTTTCAATGATACACTGCATATTACGTTATATTATAAGGTATTTTCATTGATAGACTAGAATTACCATATATTTTAAGGTATTTTCAATGATACACTGCATATTACGTTTTATTATAAGGTATTTTCAATGATACACAGCATATTACGTTTTATTATAAGGTATTTTCAATGATACACTGCATATTACGTTATATTATAAGGTATTTTCAATGATACACTGCATATTACGTTATATTATAAGGTATTTTCAATGATACACTGCATATTACGTTTTATTATAAGGTATTTTCAATGATACATTGCATATTACGTTATATTATAAGGTATTTTCAGTGATAAACTACTATATATTACAAGGTAGTTTCAATGATTCACTACAAATTACCATATATTCTAAGGTATTTTCAATGATTCACTGCATATTACGTTATATTATAAGGTATTTTCAATGATACACAGAATATTACGTTATATTATAAGGTATTTTCATTGATACACTACAAATTACCATATATTATAAGGTATCTTCAATGATACACTGCATATTACGTTATATTATAAGGTATTTTCAATGATACACTGCATATTACGTTATATTATAAGGTATTTTCATTGATGCAGTACAAATTACCATATATTATAAGGTATTTTCAATGATACACTACAAATTACGATATATTATAAGGTATTTTCAATGATACACTGCATATTACGTTTTATTATAAGGTATTTTCAATGATACATTGCATATTACGTTTTATTATAAGGTATTTTCAATGATACACAGAATATTACGTTATATTATAAGGTATTTTCATTGATACACTACAAATTACCATATATTATAAGGTATCTTCAATGATACACTGCATATTACGTTTTATTATAAGGTATTTTCAATGATACACTGCATATTACGTTTTATTATAAGGTATTTTCAATGATACATTGCATATTACGTTATATTAAAAGGTATTTTCAGTGATAAACTACTATATATTACAAGGTAGTTTCAATGATACACTACAAATTACCATATATTCTAAGGTATTTTCAATGATTCACTGCATATTACGTTATATTATAAGGTATTTTCAATGATACACAGAATATTACGTTATATTATAAGGTATTTTCATTGATGCACTACAAATTACCATATATTATAAGGTATTTTCAATGATACACTACAAATTACGATATATTATAAGGTATTTTCAATGATACACTGCATATTACGTTTTATTATAAGGTATTTTCAATGATACATTGCATATTACGTTTTATTATAAGGTATTTCCAATGATACACAGAATATTACGTTATATTATAAGGTATTTTCATTGATACACTACAAATTACCATATATTATAAGGTATCTTCAATGATACACTGCATATTACGTTTTATTATAAGGTATTTTCAATGATACACTGCATATTACGTTTTATTATAAGGTATTTTTAATGATACATTGCATATTACGTTATATTATAAGGTATTTTCAGTGATAAACTACTATATATTACAAGGTAGTTTCAATGATACACTACAAATTACCATATATTCTAAGGTATTTTCATTGATACACTACAAATTACCATATATTATAAGGTATCTTCAATGATACACTGCATATTACGTTTTATTATAAGGTATTTTCAATGATACACTGCATATTACGTTATATTATAAGGTATTTTCAATGATACACTGCATATTACGTTATATTATAAGGTATTTTCAATGATACACTGCATATTACGTTATATTATAAGGTATTTTCAATTATACACTGCATATTACGTTATATTATAAGGTATTGTCATTGATACACTACAAATTACCATATATTATAAGGTATTTTCAATGATACACTAAAAAATTACGATATATTATAAGGTATTTCCAATGATACACTGCATATTACGTTATATTATAAGGTATTTTCAATGATACACTGCATATTACGTTATATTATAAGGTATTTTCATTGATAGACTAGAATTACCATATATTTTAAGGTATTTTCAATGATACACTGCATATTACGTTTTATTATAAGGTATTTTCAATGATACACTGCATATTACGTTATATTATAAGGTATTTTCAATGATACACTGCATATTACGTTATATTATAAGGTATTTTCATTGATGCACTGCAAATTACCATATATTATAAGGTATTTTCAATGATACACTACAAATTACGATATATTATAAGGTATTTTCAATGATACACTGCATATTACGTTTTATTATAAGGTATTTTCAATGATACATTGCATATTACGTTATATTATAAGGTATTTTCAGTGATAAACTACTATATATTACAAGGTAGTTTCAATGATACACTACAAATTACCATATATTCTAAGGTATTTTCAATGATACACTGCATATTACGTTATATTATAAGGTATTTTCAATGATACACAGAATATTACGTTATATTATAAGGTATTTTCATTGATACACTACAAATTACCATATATTATAAGGTATCTTCAATGATACACTGCATATTACGTTTTATTATAAGGTATTTTCAATGATACACTGCATATTACGTTATATTATAAGGTATTTTCAATGATACACTGCATATTACGTTATATTATAAGGTATTTTCAATGATACACTGCATATTACGTTATATTATAAGGTATTTTCAATTATACACTGCATATTACGTTATATTATAAGGTATTGTCATTGATACACTACAAATTACCATATATTATAAGGTATTTTCAATGATACACTGCATATTACGTTATATTATAAGGTATTTTCAATGATACACTGCATATTACGTTATATTATAAGGTATTTTCATTGATGCAGTACAAATTACCATATATTATAAGGTATTTTCAATGATACACTACAAATTACGATATATTATAAGGTATTTTCAATGATACACTGCATATTACGTTTTATTATAAGGTATTTTCAATGATACATTGCATATTACGTTTTATTATAAGGTATTTTCAATGATACACAGAATATTACGTTATATTATAAGGTATTTTCATTGATACACTACAAATTACCATATATTATAAGGTATCTTCAATGATACACTGCATATTACGTTTTATTATAAGGTATTTTCGATGATACACTGCATATTACGTTATATTATAAGGTATTTTCAATGATACACTGCATATTACGTTATATTATAAGGTATTTTCATTGATGCTGTACAAATTACCATATATTATAAGGTATTTTCAATGATACACTACAAATTACGATATATTATAAGGTATTTTCAATGATACACTGCATATTACGTTTTATTATAAGGTATTTTCAATGATACATTGCATATTACGTTTTATTATAAGGTATTTTCAATGATACACAGAATATTACGTTATATTATAAGGTATTTTCATTGATACACTACAAATTACCATATATTATAAGGTATCTTCAATGATACACTGCATATTACGTTTTATTATAAGGTATTTTCAATGATACACTGCATATTACGTTATATTATAAGGTATTTTCAATTATACACTGCATATTACGTTATATTATAAGGTATTGTCATTGATACACTACAAATTACCATATATTATAAGGTATTTTCAATGATACACTAAAAAATTACGATATATTATAAGGTATTTCCAATGATACACTGCATATTACGTTATATTATAAGGTATTTTCAATGATACACTGCATATTACGTTATATTATAAGGTATTTTCATTGATAGACTAGAATTACCATATATTTTAAGGTATTTTCAATGATACACTGCATATTACGTTTTATTATAAGGTATTTTCAATGATACACTGCATATTACGTTTTATTATAAGGTATTTTCAATGATACATTGCACATTACGTTATATTATAATGTATTTTCAATGATACACTGCATATTATGTTATATTATAAGGTATTTTCAATGATACACTGCATATTACGTTATATTATAAGGTATTTTCAATGATACACTGCATATTACGTTATATTATAAGGTATTTTCATTGATGCACTACAAATTACCATATATTATAAGGTATTTTCAATGATACACTACAAATTACGATATATTATAAGGTATTTTCACTGATACACTGCATATTACGTTATATTATAAGGTATTTTCATTGATAGACTAGAATTTCCATATATTCTAAGGTATTTTCAATGATACACTGCATATTACGTTATATTATAAGGTATTTTCAATGATACACTGCATATTACGTTATATTATAAGGTATTTTCAATGATACACTGCATATTACGTTATATTATAAGGTATTTTCAATGATACACTGCATATTACGTTATATTATAAGGTATTTTCATTGATGCACTGCAAATTACCATATATTATACGGTATTTTCAATGATACACTACAAATTACGATATATTATAAGGTATTTTCAATGATACACTGCATATTACGTTTTATTATAAGGTATTTTCAATGATACATTGCATATTACGTTATATTATAAGGTATTTTCAGTGATAAACTACTATATATTACAAGGTAGTTTCAATGATACACTACAAATTACCATATATTCTAAGGTATTTTCAATGATACACTGCATATTACGTTATATTATAAGGTATTTTCAATGATACACAGAATATTACGTTATATTATAAGGTATTTTCATTGATACACTACAAATTACCATATATTATAAGGTATCTTCAATGATACACTGCATATTACGTTTTATTATAAGGTATTTTCAATGATACACTGCATATTACGTTATATTATAAGGTATTTTCAATGATACACTGCATATTACGTTATATTATAAGGTATTTTCAATGATACACTGCATATTACGTTATATTATAAGGTATTTTCAATTATACACTGCATATTACGTTATATTATAAGGTATTGTCATTGATACACTACAAATTACCATATATTATAAGGTATTTTCAATGATACACTAAAAAATTACGATATATTATAAGGTATTTCCAATGATACACTGCATATTACGTTATATTATAAGGTATTTTCAATGATACACTGCATATTACGTTATATTATAAGGTATTTTCATTGATAGACTAGAATTACCATATATTTTAAGGTATTTTCAATGATACTATGCATATTACGTTATATTATAAGGTATTTTCATTGATACACTACAAATTACGATATATTATAAATTATTTTCAATGATACACTGCATATTACGTTATATTATAAGGTATTTTCAATGATACACTGCATATTACGTTATATTATAAGGTATTTTCATTGATGCACTACAAATTACCATATATTATAAGGTATTTTCAATGATACACTACAAATTACGATATATTATAAGGTATTTTCAATGATACACTGCATATTACGTTTTATTATAAGGTATTTTCAATGATACATTGCATATTACGTTATATTATAAGGTATTTTCAGTGATAAACTACTATATATTACAAGGTAGTTTCAATGATACACTACAAATTACCATATATTCTAAGGTATTTTCAATGATACACTGCATATTACGTTATATTATAAGGTATTTTCAATGATACACAGAATATTACGTTATATTATAAGGTATTTTCATTGATACACTACAAATTACCATATATTATAAGGTATCTTCAATGATACACTGCATATTACGTTTTATTATAAGGTATTTTCAATTATACACTGCATATTACGTTATATTATAAGGTATTGTCATTGATACACTACAAATTACCATATATTATAAGGTATTTTCAATGATACACTAAAAAATTACGATATATTATAAGGTATTTCCAATGATACACTGCATATTACGTTATATTATAAGGTATTTTCAATGATACACTGCATATTACGTTATATTATAAGGTATTTTCATTGATACACTACAAATTACGATATATTATAAGGTATTTTCAATGATACACTGCATATTACTTTATATTATAAGGTATTTTCATTGATACACTACAAATTACGATATATTTTAAGGTATTTTCAATGATACACAGCATATTACGTTATATTATAAGGTATTTTCAATGATAAACTACTATATATTATAAGGTATTTTCAATGATACACTGCATATTACGTTATATTATAAGGTATTTTCAATGATACACTGCATATTACGTTTCATTATAAGGTATTTTCAATGATACATTGCATATTACGTTATATTATAATGTATTTTCAATGATACACTGCATATTATGTTATATTATAAGGTATTTTCAATGATACACTGCATATTACGTTATATTATAAGGTATTTTCATTGATACACTACAAATTACGATATATTATAAGGTATTTTCAATGATACACTGCATATTACTTTATATTATAAGGTATTTTCATTGATACACTACAAATTACGATATATTATAAGGTATTTTCAATGATACACAGCATATTACGTTATATTATAAGGTATTTTCAATGATAAACTACTATATATTATAAGGTATTTTCAATGATACACTACAAATTACGATATATTATAAGGTATTTTCACTGATACACTGCATATTACGTTATATTATAAGGTATTTTCATTGATAGACTAGAATTACCATATATTCTAAGGTATTTTCAATGATACACTGTATATTACGTTATATTATAAGGTGTTTTCAATGATACACTTCATATTACGTTATATTATAAGGTATTTTTAATGATACACTGCATATTACGTTATATTATAAGGTATTTTCAATGATACACTGCATATTACGTTGTATTATAACGTATTTTCAATGATACACTGCATATTACGTTATATTATAAGGTATTTTCAATGATACACTGCATATTACGTTATATTATAAGGTATTTTCAATGATACACTGCATATTACGTTATATTATAAGGTATTTTCAATGATACACTGCATATTACGTTTCATTATAAGGTATTTTCAATGATACATTGCATATTACGTTATATTATAATGTATTTTCAATGATACACTGCATATTATGTTATATTATAAGGTATTTTCAATGATACACTGCATATTACGTTATATTATAAGGTATTTTCATTGATACACTACAAATTACGATATATTATAAGGTATTTTCAATGATACACTGCATATTACTTTATATTATAAGGTATTTTCATTGATACACTACAAATTACGATATATTTTAAGGTATTTTCAATGATACACAGCATATTACGTTATATTATAAGGTATTTTCAATGATAAACTACTATATATTATAAGGTATTTTCAATGATACACTACAAATTACGATATATTATAAGGTATTTTCAATGATACACTGCATATTACGTTATATTATAAGGTATTTTCATTGATAGACTAGAATTACCATATATTCTAAGGTATTTTCAATGATACACTGTACATTACGTTATATTATAAGGTGTTTTCAATGATACACTGCATATTACGTTATATTATAAGGTATTTTTAATGATACACTGCATATTACGTTATATTATAAGGTATTTTCAATGATACACTGCATATTACGTTTTATTATAAGGTATTTTCAATGATACACTGCATATTACGTTATATTATAAGGTATTTTCAATGATACACTGCATATTACGTTATATTATAAGGTATTTTCAATGATACACTGCATATTACGTTATATTATAAGGTATTTTCAATGATACACTGCATATTACGTTATATTATAAGGTATTTTCAATGATACACTGCATATTACGTTATATTATAAGGTATTTTCATTGATGCACTACAAATTACCATATATTATAAGGTATTTTCAATGATACACTACAAATTACGATATATTATAAGGTATTTTCAATGATACACTGCATATTACGTTTTATTATAAGGTATTTTCAATGATACACTGCATATTACGTTATATTATAAGGTATTTTCAGTGATAAACTACTATATATTACAAGGTAGTTTCAATGATACACTACAAATTACCATATATTCTAAGGTATTTTCAATGATACACTGCATATTACGTTATATTATAAGGTATTTTCAATGATACACAGAATATTACGTTATATTATAAGGTATTTTCATTGATACACTACAAATTACCATATATTATAAGGTATCTTCAATGATACACTGCATATTACGTTTCATTATAAGGTATTTTCAATGATACATTGCATATTACGTTATATTATAATGTATTTTCAATGATACACTGCATATTATGTTATATTATAAGGTATTTTCAATGATACGCTGCATATTACGTTATATTATAAGGTATTTTCATTGATACACTACAAATTACGATATATTATAAGGTATTTTCAATGATACACTGCATATTACTTTATATTATAAGGTATTTTCATTGATACACTACAAATTACGATATATTTTAAGGTATTTTCAATGATACACAGCATATTACGTTATATTATAAGGTATTTTCAATGATAAACTACTATATATTATAAGGTATTTTCAATGATACACTACAAATTACGATATATTATAAGGTATTTTCACTGATACACTGCATATTACGTTATATTATAAGGTATTTTCATTGATAGACTAGAATTACCATATATTCTAAGGTATTTTCAATGATACACTGTACATTACGTTATATTATAAGGTGTTTTCAATGATACACTGCATATTACGTTATATTATAAGGTATTTTTAATGATACACTGCATATTACGTTATATTATAAGGTATTTTCAATGATACACTGCATATTACGTTTTATTATAAGGTATTTTCAATGATACACTGCATATTACGTTATATTATAAGGTATTTTCAATGATACACTGCATATTACGTTATATTATAAGGTATTTTCAATGATACACTGCATATTACGTTATATTATAAGGTATTTTCAATGATACACTGCATATTACGTTATATTATAAGGTATTTTCAATGATACACTGCATATTACGTTATATTATAAGGTATTTTCATTGATGCACTACAAATTACCATATATTATAAGGTATTTTCAATGATACACTACAAATTACGATATATTATAAGGTATTTTCAATGATACACTGCATATTACGTTTTATTATAAGGTATTTTCAATGATACATTGCATATTACGTTATATTATAAGGTATTTTCAGTGATAAACTACTATATATTACAAGGTAGTTTCAATGATACACTACAAATTACCATATATTCTAAGGTATTTTCAATGATACACTGCATATTACGTTATATTATAAGGTATTTTCAATGATACACAGAATATTACGTTATATTATAAGGTATTTTCAATGATACATTGCATATTACGTTATATTATAAGGTATTTTCAGTGATAAACTACTATATATTACAAGGTAGTTTCAATGATACACTACAAATTACCATATATTCTAAGGTATTTTCAATGATACACTGCATATTACGTTATATTATAAGGTATTTTCAATGATACACTGCATATTACGTTATATTATAAGGTATTTTCAATGATACACTGCATATTACGTTATATTATAAGGTATTTTCAATGATACACTGCATATTACGTTTCATTATAAGGTATTTTCAATGATACATTGCATATTACGTTATATTATAATGTATTTTCAATGATACACTGCATATTATGTTATATTATAAGGTATTTTCAATGATACACTGCATATTACGTTATATTATAAGGTATTTTCATTGATACACTACAAATTACGATATATTATAAGGTATTTTCAATGATACACAGCATATTACGTTTTATTATAAGGTATTTTCAATGATACACTGCATATTACGTTATATTATAAGGTATTTTCATTGATACACTACAAATTACCATATATTATAAGGTATCTTCAATGATACACTGCATATTACGTTTTATTATAAGGTATTTTCAATGATACACTGCATATTACGTTTTATTATAAGGTATTTTCAATGATACACTGCATATTACGTTATATTATAAGGTATTTTCATTGATACACTACAAATTACCATATATTATAAGGTATCTTCAATGATACACTGCATATTACGTTTTATTATAAGGTATTTTCAATGATACACTGCATATTACGTTTTATTATAAGGTATTTTCAATGATACATTGCATATTACGTTATATTATAAGGTATTTTCAGTGATAAACTACTATATATTACAAGGTAGTTTCAATGATACACTACAAATTACCATATATTCTAAGGTATTTTCAATGATACACTGCATATTACGTTATATTATAAGGTATTTTCAATGATACACAGAATATTACGTTATATTATAAGGTATTTTCATTGATACACTACAAATTACCATATATTATAAGGTATCTTCAATGATACACTGCATATTACGTTTTATTATAAGGTATTTTCAATGATACACTGCATATTACGTTATATTATAAGGTATTTTCAATGATACACTGCATATTACGTTATATTATAAGGTATTTTCAATGATACACAGCATATTACGTTATATTATAAGGTATTTACAATGATACACTGCATATTACGTTATATTATAAGGTATTTTCATTGATAGACTAGAATTACCATATATTCTAAGGTATTTTCAATGATACACTGCATATTACGTTTTATTATAAGGTATTTTCAATGATACACAGCATATTACGTTATATTATAAGGTATTTTCAATGATAAACTACTATATATTATAAGGTATTTTCAATGATACACTACAAATTACGATATATTATAAGGTATTTTCACTGATACACTGCATATTACGTTATATTATAAGGTATTTTCATTGATAGACTAGAATAACCATATATTCTAAGGTATTTTCAATGATACACTGCATATTACGTTATATTATAAGGTATTTTCAATGATACACTGCATATTACGTTATATTATAAGGTATTTTCAATGATACACTGCATATTACGTTATATTATAAGGTATTTTCAATGATACACTGCATATTACGTTATATTATAAGGTATTTTCATTGATGCAGTACAAATTACCATATATTATAAGGTATTTTCAATGATACACTACAAATTACGATATATTATAAGGTATTTTCAATGATACACTGCATATTACGTTTTATTATAAGGTATTTTCAATGATACATTGCATATTACGTTTTATTATAAGGTATTTTCAATGATACACAGAATATTACGTTATATTATAAGGTATTTTCATTGATACACTACAAATTACCATATATTCTAAGGTATTTTCAATGATACACTGCATATTACGTTTTATTATAAGGTATTTTCAATGATACACAGCATATTACGTTATATTATAAGGTATTTTCAATGATAAACTACTATATATTATAAGGTATTTTCAATGATACACTACAAATTACGATATATTATAAGGTATTTTCACTGATACACTGCATATTACGTTATATTATAAGGTATTTTCATTGATAGACTAGAATAACCATATATTCTAAGGTATTTTCAATGATACACTGCATATTACGTTATATTATAAGGTATTTTCAATGATACACTGCATATTACGTTATATTATAAGGTATTTTCAATGATACACTGCATATTACGTTATATTATAAGGTATTTTCAATGATACACTGCATATTACGTTATATTATAAGGTATTTTCATTGATGCAGTACAAATTACCATATATTATAAGGTATTTTCATTGATACACTACAAATTACCATATATTATAAGGTATTTTCAATGATACACTGCATATTACGTTTTATTATAAGGTATTTTCAATGATACACTGCAAATTACGTTTTATTATAAGGTATTTTCAATGATACACTGCATATTACGTTATATTATAAGGTATTTTCATTGATACACTACAAATTACCATATATTATAAGGTATCTTCAATGATACACTGCATATTACGTTTTATTATAAGGTATTTTCAATGATACACTGCATATTACGTTTTATTATAAGGTATTTTCAATGATACATTGCATATTACGTTATATTATAAGGTATTTTCAGTGATAAACTACTATATATTACAAGGTAGTTTCAATGATACACTACAAATTACCATATATTCTAAGGTATTTTCAATGATACACTGCATATTACGTTATATTATAAGGTATTTTCAATGATACACAGAATATTACGTTATATTATAAGGTATTTTCATTGATACACTACAAATTACCATATATTATAAGGTATCTTCAATGATACACTGCATATTACGTTTTATTATAAGGTATTTTCAATGATACACTGCATATTACGTTATATTATAAGGTATTTTCAATGATACACTGCATATTACGTTATATTATAAGGTATTTTCAATGATACACAGCATATTACGTTATATTATAAGGTATTTACAATGATACACTGCATATTACGTTATATTATAAGGTATTTTCATTGATAGACTAGAATTACCATATATTTTAAGGTATTTTCAATGATACACTGCATATTACGTTTTATTATAAGGTATTTTCAATGATACACAGCATATTACGTTATATTATAAGGTATTTTCAATGATAAACTACTATATATTATAAGGTATTTTCAATGATACACTACAAATTACGATATATTATAAGGTATTTTCACTGATACACTGCATATTACGTTATATTATAAGGTATTTTCATTGATAGACTGGAATAACCATATATTCTAAGGTATTTTCAATGATACACTGCATATTACGTTATATTATAAGGTATTTTCAATGATACACTGCATATTACGTTATATTATAAGGTATTTTCAATGATACACTGCATATTACGTTATATTATAAGGTATTTTCAATGATACACTGCATATTACGTTATATTATAAGGTATTTTCATTGATGCAGTACAAATTACCATATATTATAAGGTATTTTCAATGATACACTACAAATTACGATATATTATAAGGTATTTTCAATGATACACTGCATATTACGTTTTATTATAAGGTATTTTCAATGATACATTGCATATTACGTTTTATTATAAGGTATTTTCAATGATACACAGAATATTACGTTATATTATAAGGTATTTTCATTGATACACTACAAATTACCATATATTATAAGGTATCTTCAATGATACACTGCATATTACGTTTTATTATAAGGTATTTTCAATGATACACTGCATATTACGTTTTATTATAAGGTATTTTCAATGATACATTGCATATTACGTTATATTATAAGGTATTTTCAGTGATAAACTACTATATATTACAAGGTAGTTTCAATGATACACTACAAATTACCATATATTCTAAGGTATTTTCAATGATTCACTGCATATTACGTTATATTATAAGGTATTTTCAATGATACACAGAATATTACGTTATATTATAAGGTATTTTCATTGATACACTACAAATTACCATATATTATAAGGTATCTTCAATGATACACTGCATATTACGTTTTATTATAAGGTATTTTCAATGATACACTGCATATTACGTTATATTATAAGGTATTTTCAATGATACACTGCATATTACGTTATATTATAAGGTATTTTCAATGATACACTGCATATTACGTTATATTATAAGGTATTTTCAATGATACACTGCATATTACGTTATATTATAAGGTATTTTCATTGATAGACTAGAATTACCATAAATTCTAAGGTATTTTCAATGATACACTGCATATTACGTTATATTATAAGGTATTTTCAATGATACACAGCATATTACGTTATATTATAAGGTATTTTCAATGATAAACTACTATATATTATAAGGTATTTTCAATGATACACTGCATATTACGTTATATTATAAGGTATTTTCAATGATACACAGAATATTACGTTATATTATAAGGTATTTTCATTGATACACTACAAATTACCATATATTATAAGGTATCTTCAATGATACACTGCATATTACGTTTTATTATAAGGTATTTTCAATGATACACTGCATATTTCGTTATATTATAAGGTATTTTCAATGATACACTGCATATTACGTTATATTATAAGGTATTTTCAATGATACACTGGATATTACGTTATATTATAAGGTATTTTCAATGATACACTGCATATTACGTTATATTATAAGGTATTTTCATTGATAGACTAGAATTACCATATATTTTAAGGTATTTTCAATGATACACTGCATATTACGTTTTATTATAAGGTATTTTCAATGATACACAGCATATTACGTTATATTATAAGGTATTTTCAATGATAAACTACTATATATTATAAGGTATTTTCAATGATACACTACAAATTACGATATATTATAAGGTATTTTCACTGATACACTGCATATTACGTTATATTATAAGGTATTTTCATTGATAGACTAGAATAACCATATATTATAAGGTATTTTCAATGATACACAGCATATTACGTTTTATTATAAGGTATTTTCAATGATACACTGCATATTACGTTATATTATAAGGTATTTTCAATGATACACTGCATATTACGTTATATTATAAGGTATTTTCAATGATACACTGCATATTACGTTATATTATAAGGTATTTTCAATGATACACTGCATATTACGTTATATTATAAGGTATTTTCATTGATGCAGTACAAATTACCATATATTATAAGGTATTTTCAATGATACACTACAAATTACGATATATTATAAGGTATTTTCAATGATACACTGCATATTACGTTTTATTATAAGGTATTTTCAATGATACATTGCATATTACGTTTTATTATAAGGTATTTTCAATGATACACAGAATATTACGTTATATTATAAGGTATTTTCATTGATACACTACAAATTACCATATATTATAAGGTATCTTCAATGATACACTGCATATTACGTTTTATTATAAGGTATTTTCAATGATACACTGCATATTACGTTTTATTATAAGGTATTTTCAATGATACATTGCATATTACGTTATATTATAAGGTATTTTCAGTGATAAACTACTATATATTACAAGGTAGTTTCAATGATACACTACAAATTACCATATATTCTAAGGTATTTTCAATGATTCACTGCATATTACGTTATATTATAAGGTATTTTCAATGATACACAGAATATTACGTTATATTATAAGGTATTTTCATTGATACACTACAAATTACCATATATTATAAGGTATCTTCAATGATACACTGCATATTACGTTTTATTATAAGGTATTTTCAATGATACACTGCATATTACGTTATATTATAAGGTATTTTCAATGATACACTGCATATTACGTTATATTATAAGGTATTTTCAATGATACACAGCATATTACGTTATATTATAAGGTATTTACAATGATACACTGCATATTACGTTATATTATAAGGTATTTTCATTGATAGACTAGAATTACCATATATTTTAAGGTATTTTCAATGATACACTGCATATTACGTTTTATTATAAGGTATTTTCAATGATACACAGCATATTACGTTATATTATAAGGTATTTTCAATGATAAACTACTATATATTATAAGGTATTTTCAATGATACACTACAAATTACGATATATTATAAGGTATTTTCACTGATACACTGCATATTACGTTATATTATAAGGTATTTTCATTGATAGACTGGAATAACCATATATTCTAAGGTATTTTCAATGATACACTGCATATTACGTTATATTATAAGGTATTTTCAATGATACACTGCATATTACGTTATATTATAAGGTATTTTCAATGATACACTGCATATTACGTTATATTATAAGGTATTTTCAATGATACACTGCATATTACGTTATATTATAAGGTATTTTCATTGATGCAGTTCAAATTACCATATATTATAAGGTATTTTCAATGATACACTACAAATTACGATATATTATAAGGTATTTTCAATGATACACTGCATATTACGTTTTATTATAAGGTATTTTCAATGATACATTGCATATTACGTTTTATTATAAGGTATTTTCAATGATACACAGAATATTACGTTATATTATAAGGTATTTTCATTGATACACTACAAATTACCATATATTATAAGGTATCTTCAATGATACACTGCATATTACGTTTTATTATAAGGTATTTTCAATGATACACTGCATATTACGTTTTATTATAAGGTATTTTCAATGATACATTGCATATTACGTTATATTATAAGGTATTTTCAGTGATAAACTACTATATATTACAAGGTAGTTTCAATGATACACTACAAATTACCATATATTCTAAGGTATTTTCAATGATTCACTGCATATTACGTTATATTATAAGGTATTTTCAATGATACACAGAATATTACGTTATATTATAAGGTATTTTCATTGATACACTACAAATTACCATATATTATAAGGTATCTTCAATGATACACTGCATATTACGTTTTATTATAAGGTATTTTCAATGATACACTGCATATTACGTTATATTATAAGGTATTTTCAATGATACACTGCATATTACGTTATATTATAAGGTATTTTCAATGATACACTGCATATTACGTTATATTATAAGGTATTTTCAATGATACACTGCATATTACGTTATATTATAAGGTATTTTCATTGATAGACTAGAATTACCATAAATTTTAAGGTATTTTCAATGATACACTGCATATTACGTTTTATTATAAGGTATTTTCAATGATACACAGCATATTACGTTATATTATAAGGTATTTTCAATGATAAACTACTATATATTATAAGGTATTTTCAATGATACACTGCATATTACGTTATATTATAAGGTATTTTCAATGATACACAGAATATTACGTTATATTATAAGGTATTTTCATTGATACACTACAAATTACCATATATTATAAGGTATCTTCAATGATACACTGCATATTACGTTTTATTATAAGGTATTTTCAATGATACACTGCATATTTCGTTATATTATAAGGTATTTTCAATGATACACTGCATATTACGTTATATTATAAGGTATTTTCAATGATACACTGGATATTACGTTATATTATAAGGTATTTTCAATGATACACTGCATATTACGTTATATTATAAGGTATTTTCATTGATAGACTAGAATTACCATATATTTTAAGGTATTTTCAATGATACACTGCATATTACGTTTTATTATAAGGTATTTTCAATGATACACAGCATATTACGTTATATTATAAGGTATTTTCAATGATAAACTACTATATATTATAAGGTATTTTCAATGATACACTACAAATTACGATATATTATAAGGTATTTTCACTGATACACTGCATATTACGTTATATTATAAGGTATTTTCATTGATAGACTAGAATAACCATATATTCTAAGGTATTTTCAATGATACACTGCATATTACGTTATATTATAAGGTATTTTCAATGATACACTGCATATTACGTCATATTATAAGGTATTTTCAATGATACACTGCATATTACGTTATATTATAAGGTATTTTCAATGATACACTGCATATTACCTTATATTATAAGGTATTTTCATTGATGCAGTACAAATTACCATATATTATAAGGTATTTTCAATGATACACTACAAATTACGATATATTATAAGGTATTTTCAATGATACACTGCATATTACGTTTTATTATAAGGTATTTTCAATGATACATTGCATATTACGTTTTATTATAAGGTATTTTCAATGATACACAGAATATTACGTTATATTATAAGGTATTTTCATTGATACACTACAAATTACCATATATTATAAGGTATCTTCAATGATACACTGCATATTACGTTTTATTATAAGGTATTTTCAATGATACACTGCATATTACGTTTTATTATAAGGTATTTTCAATGATACATTGCATATTACGTTATATTATAAGGTATTTTCAGTGATAAACTACTATATATTACAAGGTAGTTTCAATGATACACTACAAATTACCATATATTCTAAGGTATTTTCAATGATTCACTGCATATTACGTTATATTATAAGGTATTTTCAATGATACACAGAATATTACGTTATATTATAAGGTATTTTCATTGATACACTACAAATTACCATATATTATAAGGTATCTTCAATGATACACTGCATATTACGTTTTATTATAAGGTATTTTCAATGATACACTGCATATTACGTTATATTATAAGGTATTTTCAATGATACACTGCATATTACGTTATATTATAAGGTATTTTCAATGATACACTGCATATTACGTTATATTATAAGGTATTTTCAATGATACACTGCATATTACGTTATATTATAAGGTATTTTCATTGATAGACTAGAATTACCATATATTTTAAGGTATTTTCAATGATACACTTCATATTACGTTTTATTATAAGGTATTTTCAATGATACACAGCATATTACGTTATATTATAAGGTATTTTCAATGATAAACTACTATATATTATAAGGTATTTTCAATGATACACTGCATATTACGTTATATTATAAGGTATTTTCAATGATACACAGAATATTACGTTATATTATAAGGTATTTTCATTGATACACTACAAATTACCATATATTATAAGGTATCTTCAATGATACACTGCATATTACGTTTTATTATAAGGTATTTTCAATGATACACTGCATATTACGTTATATTATAAGGTATTTTCAATGATACACTGCATATTACGTTATATTATAAGGTATTTTCAATGATACACTGCATATTACGTTATATTATAAGGTATTTTCAATGATACACTGCATATTACGTTATATTATAAGGTATTTTCATTGATAGACTAGAATTACCATATATTCTAAGGTATTTTCAATGATACACTGCATATTACGTTATATTATAAGGTATTTTCAATGATACACTGCATATTACGTTATATTATAAGGTATTTTCAATGATACACTGCATATTACGTTATATTATAAGGTATTTTCAATGATACACTGCATATTACCTTATATTATAAGGTATTTTCATTGATGCAGTACAAATTACCATATATTATAAGGTATTTTCAATGATACACTACAAATTACGATATATTATAAGGTATTTTCAATGATACACTGCATATTACGTTTTATTATAAGGTATTTTCAATGATACATTGCATATTACGTTTTATTATAAGGTATTTTCAATGATACACAGAATATTACGTTATATTATAAGGTATTTTCATTGATACACTACAAATTACCATATATTATAAGGTATCTTCAATGATACACTGCATATTACGTTTTATTATAAGGTATTTTCAATGATACACTGCATATTACGTTTTATTATAAGGTATTTTCAATGATACATTGCATATTACGTTATATTATAAGGTATTTTCAGTGATAAACTACTATATATTACAAGGTAGTTTCAATGATACACTACAAATTACCATATATTCTAAGGTATTTTCAATGATTCACTGCATATTACGTTATATTATAAGGTATTTTCAATGATACACAGAATATTACGTTATATTATAAGGTATTTTCATTGATACACTACAAATTACCATATATTATAAGGTATCTTCAATGATACACTGCATATTACGTTTTATTATAAGGTATTTTCAATGATACACTGCATATTACGTTATATTATAAGGTATTTTCAATGATACACTGCATATTACGTTATATTATAAGGTATTTTCAATGATACACTGCATATTACGTTATATTATAAGGTATTTTCAATGATACACTGCATATTACGTTATATTATAAGGTATTTTCATTGATAGACTAGAATTACCATATATTTTAAGGTATTTTCAATGATACACTGCATATTACGTTTTATTATAAGGTATTTTCAATGATACACAGCATATTACGTTATATTATAAGGTATTTTCAATGATAAACTACTATATATTATAAGGTATTTTCAATGATACACTGCATATTACGTTATATTATAAGGTATTTTCAATGATACACAGAATATTACGTTATATTATAAGGTATTTTCATTGATACACTACAAATTACCATATATTATAAGGTATCTTCAATGATACACTGCATATTACGTTTTATTATAAGGTATTTTCAATGATACACTGCATATTACGTTATATTATAAGGTATTTTCAATGATACACTGCATATTACGTTATATTATAAGGTATTTTCAATGATACACTGCATATTACGTTATATTATAAGGTATTTTCAATGATACACTGCATATTACGTTATATTATAAGGTATTTTCATTGATAGACTAGAATTACCATATATTTTAAGGTATTTTCAATGATACACTGCATATTACGTTTTATTATAAGGTATTTTCAATGATACACAGCATATTACGTTTTATTATAAGGTATTTTCAATGATACACTGCATATTACGTTATATTATAAGGTATTTTCAATGATACACTGCATATTACGTTATATTATAAGGTATTTTCAATGATACACTGCATATTACGTTATATTATAAGGTATTTTCAATGATACACTGCATATTACGTTATATTATAAGGTATTTTCATTGATGCAGTACAAATTACCATATATTATAAGGTATTTTCAATGATACACTACAAATTACGATATATTATAAGGTATTTTCAATGATACACTGCATATTACGTTTTATTATAAGGTATTTTCAATGATACATTGCATATTACGTTTTATTATAAGGTATTTTCAATGATACACAGAATATTACGTTATATTATAAGGTATTTTCATTGATACACTACAAATTACCATATATTATAAGGTATCTTCAATGATACACTGCATATTACGTTTTATTATAAGGTATTTTCAATGATACACTGCATATTACGTTTTATTATAAGGTATTTTCAATGATACATTGCATATTACGTTATATTATAAGGTATTTTCAGTGATAAACTACTATATATTACAAGGTAGTTTCAATGATACACTACAAATTACCATATATTCTAAGGTATTTTCAATGATTCACTGCATATTACGTTATATTATAAGGTATTTTCAATGATACACAGAATATTACGTTATATTATAAGGTATTTTCATTGATACACTACAAATTACCATATATTATAAGGTATCTTCAATGATACACTGCATATTACGTTTTATTATAAGGTATTTTCAATGATACACTGCATATTACGTTATATTATAAGGTATTTTCAATGATACACTGCATATTACGTTATATTATAAGGTATTTTCAATGATACACTGCATATTACGTTATATTATAAGGTATTTTCAATGATACACTGCATATTACGTTATATTATAAGGTATTTTCATTGATAGACTAGAATTGCCATATATTTTAAGGTATTTTCAATGATACACTGCATATTACGTTTTATTATAAGGTATTTTCAATGATACACAGCATATTACGTTATATTATAAGGTATTTTCAATGATAAACTACTATATATTATAAGGTATTTTCAATGATACACTGCATATTACGTTATATTATAAGGTATTTTCAATGATACACAGAATATTACGTTATATTATAAGGTATTTTCATTGATACACTACAAATTACCATATATTATAAGGTATCTTCAATGATACACTGCATATTACGTTTTATTATAAGGTATTTTCAATGATACACTGCATATTACGTTATATTATAAGGTATTTTCAATGATACACTGCATATTACGTTATATTATAAGGTATTTTCAATGATACACTGCATATTACGTTATATTATAAGGTATTTTCAATGATACACTGCATATTACGTTATATTATAAGGTATTTTCATTGATAGACTAGAATTACCATATATTTTAAGGTATTTTCAATGATACACTGCATATTACGTTTTATTATAAGGTATTTTCAATGATACACAGCATATTACGTTTTATTATAAGGTATTTTCAATGATACACTGCATATTACGTTATATTATAAGGTATTTTCAATGATACACTGCATATTACGTTATATTATAAGGTATTTTCAATGATACACTGCATATTACGTTATATTATAAGGTATTTTCAATGATACACTGCATATTACGTTATATTATAAGGTATTTTCAATGATACACTGCATATTACGTTATATTATAAGGTATTTTCAATGATACACTGCATATTACGTTATATTATAAGGTATTTTCATTGATAGACTAGAATTACCATATATTTTAAGGTATTTTCAATGATACACTGCATATTACGTTTTATTATAAGGTATTTTCAATGATACACAGCATATTACGTTATATTATAAGGTATTTTCAATGATAAACTACTATATATTATAAGGTATTTTCAATGATACACTGCATATTACGTTATATTATAAGGTATTTTCAATGATACACAGAATATTACGTTATATTATAAGGTATTTTCATTGATACACTACAAATTACCATATATTATAAGGTATCTTCAATGATACACTGCATATTACGTTTTATTATAAGGTATTTTCAATGATACACTGCATATTACGTTATATTATAAGGTATTTTCAATGATACACTGCATATTACGTTATATTATAAGGTATTTTCAATGATACACTGCATATTACGTTATATTATAAGGTATTTTCAATGATACACTGCATATTACGTTATATTATAAGGTATTTTCATTGATAGACTAGAATTACCATATATTTTAAGGTATTTTCAATGATACACTGCATATTACGTTTTATTATAAGGTATTTTCAATGATACACAGCATATTACGTTTTATTATAAGGTATTTTCAATGATACACTGCATATTACGTTATATTATAAGGTATTTTCAATGATACACTGCATATTACGTTATATTATAAGGTATTTTCAATGATACACTGCATATTACGTTATATTATAAGGTATTTTCAATGATACACTGCATATTACGTTATATTATAAGGTATTTTCATTGATGCAGTACAAATTACCATATATTATAAGGTATTTTCAATGATACACTACAAATTACGATATATTATAAGGTATTTTCAATGATACACTGCATATTACGTTTTATTATAAGGTATTTTCAATGATACATTGCATATTACGTTTTATTATAAGGTATTTTCAATGATACACAGAATATTACGTTATATTATAAGGTATTTTCATTGATACACTACAAATTACCATATATTATAAGGTATCTTCAATGATACACTGCATATTACGTTTTATTATAAGGTATTTTCAATGATACACTGCATATTACGTTTTATTATAAGGTATTTTCAATGATACATTGCATATTACGTTATATTATAAGGTATTTTCAGTGATAAACTACTATATATTACAAGGTAGTTTCAATGATACACTACAAATTACCATATATTCTAAGGTATTTTCAATGATTCACTGCATATTACGTTATATTATAAGGTATTTTCAATGATACACAGAATATTACGTTATATTATAAGGTATTTTCATTGATACACTACAAATTACCATATATTATAAGGTATCTTCAATGATACACTGCATATTACGTTTTATTATAAGGTATTTTCAATGATACACTGCATATTACGTTATATTATAAGGTATTTTCATTGATAGACTAGAATAACCATATATTCTAAGGTATTTTCAATGATACACTGCATATTACGTTATATTGTAAGGTATTTTCAATGATACACTGCATATTACGTTATATTATAAGGTATTTTCAATGATACACTGCATATTACGTTATATTATAAGGTATTTTCATTGATGCAGTACAAATTACCATATATTATAAGGTATTTTCAATGATACACTACAAATTACGATATATTATAAGGTATTTTCAATGATACACTGCATATTACGTTTTATTATAAGGTATTTTCAATGATACATTGCATATTACGTTTTATTATAAGGTATTTTCAATGATACACAGAATATTACGTTATATTATAAGGTATTTTCATTGATACACTACAAATTACCATATATTATAAGGTATCTTCAATGATACACTGCATATTACGTTTTATTATAAGGTATCTTCAATGATACACTGCATATTACGTTTTATTATAAGGTATTTTCAATGATACACTGCATATTACGTTATATTATAAGGTATTTTCAATGATACACTGCATATTACGTTATATTATAAGGTATTTTCATTGATAGACTAGAATTACCATATATTTTAAGGTATTTTCAATGATACACTGCATATTACGTTTTATTATAAGGTATTTTCAATGATACACTGCATATTACGTTATATTATAAGGTATTTTCAATGATACACTGCATATTACGTTATATTATAAGGTATTTTCATTGATGCACTGCAAATTACCATATATTATACGGTATTTTCAATGATACACTACAAATTACGATATATTATAAGGTATTTTCAATGATACACTGCATATTACGTTTTATTATAAGGTATTTTCAATGATACATTGCATATTACGTTATATTATAAGGTATTTTCAGTGATAAACTACTATATATTACAAGGTAGTTTCAATGATACACTACAAATTACCATATATTCTAAGGTATTTTCAATGATACACTGCATATTACGTTATATTATAAGGTATTTTCAATGATACACAGAATATTACGTTATATTATAAGGTATTTTCATTGATACACTACAAATTACCATATATTATAAGGTATCTTCAATGATACACTGCATATTACGTTTTATTATAAGGTATTTTCAATGATACACTGCATATTACGTTATATTATAAGGTATTTTCAATGATACACTGCATATTACGTTATATTATAAGGTATTTTCAATGATACACTGCATATTACGTTATATTATAAGGTATTTTCAATTATACACTGCATATTACGTTATATTATAAGGTATTGTCATTGATACACTACAAATTACCATATATTATAAGGTATTTTCAATGATACACTGCATATTACGTTATATTATAAGGTATTTTCAATGATACACTGCATATTACGTTATATTATAAGGTATTTTCATTGATGCTGTACAAATTACCATATATTATAAGGTATTTTCAATGATACACTACAAATTACGATATATTATAAGGTATTTTCAATGATACACTGCATATTACGTTTTATTATAAGGTATTTTCAATGATACATTGCATATTACGTTATATTATAAGGTATTTTCAATGATACACTGCATATTACGTTATATTATAAGGTATTTTCATTGATAGACTAGAATTACCATATATTTTAAGGTATTTTCAATGATACACTGCATATTACGTTTTATTATAAGGTATTTTCAATGATACACTGCATATTACGTTTTATTATAAGGTATTTTCAATGATACATTGCACATTACGTTATATTATAATGTATTTTCAATGATACACTGCATATTATGTTATATTATAAGGTATTTTCAATGATACACTGCATATTACGTTATATTATAAGGTATTTTCAATGATACACTGCATATTACGTTATATTATAAGGTATTTTCATTGATGCACTACAAATTACCATATATTATAAGGTATTTTCAATGATACACTACAAATTACGATATATTATAAGGTATTTTCACTGATACACTGCATATTACGTTATATTATAAGGTATTTTCATTGATAGACTAGAATTTCCATATATTCTAAGGTATTTTCAATGATACACTGCATATTACGTTATATTATAAGGTATTTTCAATGATACACTGCATATTACGTTATATTATAAGGTATTTTCAATGATACACTGCATATTACGTTATATTATAAGGTATTTTCAATGATACACTGCATATTACGTTATATTATAAGGTATTTTCAATTATACACTGCATATTACGTTATATTATAAGGTATTGTCATTGATACACTACAAATTACCATATATTATAAGGTATTTTCAATGATACACTAAAAAATTACGATATATTATAAGGTATTTCCAATGATACACTGCATATTACGTTATATTATAAGGTATTTTCAATGATACACTGCATATTACGTTATATTATAAGGTATTTTCATTGATAGACTAGAATTACCATATATTTTAAGGTATTTTCAATGATACTATGCATATTACGTTATATTATAAGGTATTTTCATTGATACACTACAAATTACGATATATTATAAATTATTTTCAATGATACACTGCATATTACGTTATATTATAAGGTATTTTCAATGATACACTGCATATTACGTTATATTATAAGGTATTTTCATTGATGCACTACAAATTACCATATATTATAAGGTATTTTCAATGATACACTACAAATTACGATATATTATAAGGTATTTTCAATGATACACTGCATATTACGTTTTATTATAAGGTATTTTCAATGATACATTGCATATTACGTTATATTATAAGGTATTTTCAGTGATAAACTACTATATATTACAAGGTAGTTTCAATGATACACTACAAATTACCATATATTCTAAGGTATTTTCAATGATACACTGCATATTACGTTATATTATAAGGTATTTTCAATGATACACAGAATATTACGTTATATTATAAGGTATTTTCATTGATACACTACAAATTACCATATATTATAAGGTATCTTCAATGATACACTGCATATTACGTTTTATTATAAGGTATTTTCAATGATACACTGCATATTACGTTATATTATAAGGTATTTTCAATGATACACTGCATATTACGTTATATTATAAGGTATTTTCAATGATACACTGCATATTACGTTATATTATAAGGTATTTTCAATTATACACTGCATATTACGTTATATTATAAGGTATTGTCATTGATACACTACAAATTACCATATATTATAAGGTATTTTCAATGATACACTAAAAAATTACGATATATTATAAGGTATTTCCAATGATACACTGCATATTACGTTATATTATAAGGTATTTTCAATGATACACTGCATATTACGTTATATTATAAGGTATTTTCAATGATACACTGCATATTACGTTATATTATAAGGTATTTTCAATTATACACTGCATATTACGTTATATTATAAGGTATTGTCATTGATACACTACAAATTACCAGATATTATAAGGTATTTTCAATGATACACTAAAAAATTACGATATATTATAAGGTATTTCCAATGATACACTGCATATTACGTTATATTATAAGGTATTTTCAATGATACACTGCATATTACGTTATATTATAAGGTATTTTCATTGATAGACTAGAATTACCATATATTTTAAGGTATTTTCAATGATACACTGCATATTACGTTTTATTATAAGGTATTTTCAATGATACACTGCATATTACGTTTTATTATAAGGTATTTTCAATGATACATTGCATATTACGTTATATTATAATGTATTTTCAATGATACACTGCATATTATGTTATATTATAAGGTATTTTCAATGATACACTGCATATTACGTTATATTATAAGGTATTTGCATTGATACACTACAAATTACGATATATTATAAGGTATTTTCAATGATACACTGCATATTACTTTATATTATAAGGTATTTTCATTGATACACTGCATATTACGTTATATTATAAGGTATTTTCATTGATACACTACAAATTACGATATATTATAAGGTATTTTCAATGATACACTGCATATTACTTTATATTATAAGGTATTTTCATTGATACACTACAAATTACGATATATTATAAGGTATTTTCAATAATACACTGCATATTACGTTATATTATAAGGTATTTTCAATGATACACTGCATATTACGTTATATTATAAGGTATTTTCATTGATGCACTACAAATTACCATATATTATAAGGTATTTTCAATGATACACTACAAATTACGATATATTATAAGGTATTTTCACTGATACACTGCATATTACGTTATATTATAAGGTATTTTCATTGATAGACTAGAATTACCATATATTCTAAGGTATTTTCAATGATACACTGCATATTACGTTATATTATAAGGTATTTTCAATGATACACTGCATATTACGTTATATTATAAGGTATTTTCAATGATACACTGCATATTACGTTATATTATAAGGTATTTTCAATGATACACTGCATATTACGTTATATTATAAGGTATTTTCATTGATGCACTACAAATTACCATATATTATAAGGTATTTTCAATGATACGCTACAAATTACGATATATTATAAGGTATTTTCAATGATACACTGCATATTACGTTTTATTATAAGGTATTTTCAATGATACATTGCATATTACGTTATATTATAAGGTATTTTCAGTGATAAACTACTATATATTACAAGGTAGTTTCAATGATACACTACAAATTACCATATATTCTAAGGTATTTTCAATGATACACTGCATATTACGTTATATTATAAGGTATTTTCAATGATACACAGAATATTACGTTATATTATAAGGTATTTTCATTGATACACTACAAATTACCATATAATATAAGGTATCTTCAATGATACACTGCATATTACGTTTTATTATAAGGTACTTTCAATGATACACTGCATATTACGTTATATTATAAGGTATTTTCAATGATACACTGCATATTACGTTATATTATAAGGTATTTTCAATGATACACTGCATATTACGTTATATTATAAGGTATTTTCAATGATACACTGCATATTACGTTATATTATAAGGTATTGTCATTGATACACTACAAATTACCATATATTATAAGGTATTTTCAATGATACACTGCATATTACGATATATTATAAGGTATTTTCAATGATACACAGCATATTACGTTATATTATAAGGTATTTTCAATGATAAACTACTATATATTATAAGGTATTTTCAATGATACACTGCATATTACGTTATATTATAAGGTATTTTCAATGATACACTGCATATTACGTTATATTATAAGGTATTTTCATTGATAGACTAGAATTACCATATATTTTAAGGTATTTTCAATGATACACTGCATATTACGTTTTATTATAAGGTATTTTCAATGATACACTGCATATTACGTTATATTATAAGGTATTTTCATTGATACACTACAAATTACGATATATTATAAGGTATTTTCAATGATACACTGCATATTACTTTATATTATAAGGTATTTTCATTGATACACTACAAATTACGATATATTTTAAGGTATTTTCAATGATACACAGCATATTACGTTATATTATAAGGTATTTTCAATGATAAACTACTATATATTATAAGGTATTTTCAATGATACACTACAAATTACGATATATTATAAGGTATTTTCACTGATACACTGCATATTACGTTATATTATAAGGTATTTTCATTGATAGACTAGAATTACCATATATTCTAAGGTATTTTCAATGATACACTGCATATTACGTTATATTATAAGGTATTTTCAATGATACACTGCATATTACGTTATATTATAAGGTATTTTCAATGATACACTGCATATTACGTTATATTATAAGGTATTTTCAATGATACACTGCATATTACGTTTCATTATAAGGTATTTTCAATGATACATTGCATATTACGTTATATTATAATGTATTTTCAATGATACACTGCATATTATGTTATATTATAAGGTATTTTCATTGATACACTGCATATTACGTTATATTATAAGGTATTTTCATTGATACACTACAAATTACGATATATTATAAGGTATTTTCAATGATACACTGCATATTACTTTATATTATAAGGTATTTTCATTGATACACTACAAATTACGATATATTATAAGGTATTTTCAATAATACACTGCATATTACGTTATATTATAAGGTATTTTCAATGATACACTGCATATTACGTTATATTATAAGGTATTTTCATTGATGCACTACAAATTACCATATATTATAAGGTATTTTCAATGATACACTACAAATTACGATATATTATAAGGTATTTTCACTGATACACTGCATATTACGTTATATTATAAGGTATTTTCATTGATAGACTAGAATTACCATATATTCTAAGGTATTTTCAATGATACACTGCATATTACGTTATATTATAAGGTATTTTCAATGATACACTGCATATTACGTTATATTATAAGGTATTTTCAATGATACACTGCATATTACGTTATATTATAAGGTATTTTCAATGATACACTGCATATTACGTTATATTATAAGGTATTTTCATTGATGCACTACAAATTACCATATATTATAAGGTATTTTCAATGATACGCTACAAATTACGATATATTATAAGGTATTTTCAATGATACACTGCATATTACGTTTTATTATAAGGTATTTTCAATGATACATTGCATATTACGTTATATTATAAGGTATTTTCAGTGATAAACTACTATATATTACAAGGTAGTTTCAATGATACACTACAAATTACCATATATTCTAAGGTATTTTCAATGATACACTGCATATTACGTTATATTATAAGGTATTTTCAATGATACACAGAATATTACGTTATATTATAAGGTATTTTCATTGATACACTACAAATTACCATATAATATAAGGTATCTTCAATGATACACTGCATATTACGTTTTATTATAAGGTACTTTCAATGATACACTGCATATTACGTTATATTATAAGGTATTTTCAATGATACACTGCATATTACGTTATATTATAAGGTATTTTCAATGATACACTGCATATTACGTTATATTATAAGGTATTTTCAATTATACACTGCATATTACGTTATATTATAAGGTATTGTCATTGATACACTACAAATTACCATATATTATAAGGTATTTTCAATGATACACTGCATATTACGATATATTATAAGGTATTTTCAATGATACACTGCATATTACGTTATATTATAAGGTATTTTCAATGATAAACTACTATATATTATAAGGTATTTTCAATGATACACTGCATATTACGTTTTATTATAAGGTATTTTCAATGATACACTGCATATTACGTTATATTATAAGGTATTTTCATTGATACACTACAAATTACGATATATTATAAGGTATTTTCAATGATACACTGCATATTACTTTATATTATAAGGTATTTTCATTGATACACTACAAATTACGATATATTTTAAGGTATTTTCAATGATACACAGCATATTACGTTATATTATAAGGTATTTTCAATGATAAACTACTATATATTATAAGGTATTTTCAATGATACACTACAAATTACGATATATTATAAGGTATTTTCACTGATACACTGCATATTACGTTATATTATAAGGTATTTTCATTGATAGACTAGAATTACCATATATTCTAAGGTATTTTCAATGATACACTGCATATTACGTTATATTATAAGGTATTTTCAATGATACACTGCATATTACGTTATATTATAAGGTATTTTCAATGATACACTGCATATTACGTTATATTATAAGGTATTTTCAATGATACACTGCATATTACGTTTCATTATAAGGTATTTTCAATGATACATTGCATATTACGTTATATTATAATGTATTTTCAATGATACACTGCATATTATGTTATATTATAAGGTATTTTCAATGATACACTGCATATTACGTTATATTATAAGGTATTTTCATTGATACACTACAAATTACGATATATTATAAGGTATTTTCAATGATACACTGCATATTACTTTATATTATAAGGTATTTTCATTGATACACTACAAATTACGATATATTTTAAGGTATTTTCAATGATACACAGCATATTACGTTATATTATAAGGTATTTTCAATGATAAACTACTATATATTATAAGGTATTTTCAATGATACACTACAAATTACGATATATTATAAGGTATTTTCACTGATACACTGCATATTACGTTATATTATAAGGTATTTTCATTGATAGACTAGAATTACCATATATTCTAAGGTATTTTCAATGATACACTGTATATTACGTTATATTATAAGGTGTTTTCAATGATACACTGCATATTACGTTATATTATAAGGTATTTTTAATGATACACTGCATATTACGTTATATTATAAGGTATTTTCAATGATACACTGCATATTACGTTTTATTATAACGTATTTTCAATGATACACTGCATATTACGTTATATTATAAGGTATTTTCATTGATGCACTACAAATTACCATATATTATAAGGTATTTTCAATGATACACTACAAATTACGATATATTATAAGGTATTTTCAATGATACACTGCATATTACGTTTTATTATAAGGTATTTTCAATGATACATTGCATATTACGTTATATTATAAGGTATTTTCAGTGATAAACTACTATATATTACAAGGTAGTTTCAATGATACACTACAAATTACCATATATTCTAAGGTATTTTCAATGATACACTGCATATTACGTTATATTATAAGGTATTTTCAATGATACACAGAATATTACGTTATATTATAAGGTATTTTCATTGATACACTACAAATTACCATATATTATAAGGTATCTTCAATGATACACTGCATATTACGTTTCATTATAAGGTATTTTCAATGATACATTGCATATTACGTTATATTATAATGTATTTTCAATGATACACTGCATATTATGTTATATTATAATGTATTTTCAATGATACACTGCATATTACGTTATATTATAAGGTATTTTCATTGATACACTACAAATTACGATATATTATAAGGTATTTTCAATGATACACTGCATATTACTTTATATTATAAGGTATTTTCATTGATACACTACAAATTACGATATATTTTAAGGTATTTTCAATGATACACAGCATATTACGTTATATTATAAGGTATTTTCAATGATAAACTACTATATATTATAAGGTATTTTCAATGATACACTACAAATTACGATATATTATAAGGTATTTTCACTGATACACTGCATATTACGTTATATTATAAGGTATTTTCATTGATAGACTAGAATTACCATATATTCTAAGGTATTTTCAATGATACACTGTACATTACGTTATATTATAAGGTGTTTTCAATGATACACTGCATATTACGTTATATTATAAGGTATTTTTAATGATACACTGCATATTACGTTATATTATAAGGTATTTTCAATGATACACTGCATATTACGTTTTATTATAAGGTATTTTCAATGATACACTGCATATTACGTTATATTATAAGGTATTTTCAATGATACACTGCATATTACGTTATATTATAAGGTATTTTCAATGATACACTGCATATTACGTTATATTATAAGGTATTTTCAATGATACACTGCATATTACGTTATATTATAAGGTATTTTCAATGATACACTGCATATTACGTTATATTATAAGGTATTTTCATTGATGCACTACAAATTACCATATATTATAAGGTATTTTCAATGATACACTACAAATTACGATATATTATAAGGTATTTTCAATGATACACTGCATATTACGTTTTATTATAAGGTATTTTCAATGATACATTGCATATTACGTTATATTATAAGGTATTTTCAGTGATAAACTACTATATATTACAAGGTAGTTTCAATGATACACTACAAATTACCATATATTCTAAGGTATTTTCAATGATACACTGCATATTACGTTATATTATAAGGTATTTTCAATGATACACAGAATATTACGTTATATTATAAGGTATTTTCAATGATACATTGCATATTACGTTATATTATAAGGTATTTTCAGTGATAAACTACTATATATTACAAGGTAGTTTCAATGATACACTACAAATTACCATATATTCTAAGGTATTTTCAATGATACACTGCATATTACGTTATATTATAAGGTATTTTCAATGATACACTGCATATTACGTTATATTATAAGGTATTTTCAATGATACACTGCATATTACGTTATATTATAAGGTATTTTCAATGATACACTGCATATTACGTTTCATTATAAGGTATTTTCAATGATACATTGCATATTACGTTATATTATAATGTATTTTCAATGATACACTGCATATTATGTTATATTATAAGGTATTTTCAATGATACACTGCATATTACGTTATATTATAAGGTATTTTCATTGATACACTACAAATTACGATATATTATAAGGTATTTTCAATGATACACTGCATATTACTTTATATTATAAGGTATTTTCATTGATACACTACAAATTACGATATATTTTAAGGTATTTTCAATGATACACAGCATATTACGTTATATTATAAGGTATTTTCAATGATAAACTACTATATATTATAAGGTATTTTCAATGATACACTACAAATTACGATATATTATAAGGTATTTTCACTGATACACTGCATATTACGTTATATTATAAGGTATTTTCATTGATAGACTAGAATTACCATATATTCTAAGGTATTTTCAATGATACACTGTACATTACGTTATATTATAAGGTGTTTTTCAATGATACACTGCATATTACGTTATATTATAAGGTATTTTTAATGATACACTGCATATTACGTTATATTATAAGGTATTTTCAATGATACACTACAAATTACGATATATTTTAAGGTATTTTCAATGATACACAGCATATTACGTTATATTATAAGGTATTTTCAATGATAAACTACTATATATTATAAGGTATTTTCAATGATACACTACAAATTACGATATATTATAAGGTATTTTCACTGATACACTGCATATTACGTTATATTATAAGGTATTTTCATTGATAGACTAGAATTACCATATATTCTAAGGTATTTTCAATGATACACTGTATATTACGTTATATTATAAGGTGTTTTCAATGATACACTGCATATTACGTTATATTATAAGGTATTTTTAATGATACACTGCATATTACGTTATATTATAAGGTATTTTCAATGATACACTGCATATTACGTTTTATTATAACGTATTTTCAATGATACACTGCATATTACGTTATATTATAAGGTATTTTCAATGATACACTGCATATTACGTTATATTATAAGGTATTTTCAATGATACACTGCATATTACGTTTATATTATAAGGTATTTTCAATGATACACTGCATATTACGTTTCATTATAAGGTATTTTCAATGATACATTGCATATTACGTTATATTATAATGTATTTTCAATGATACACTGCATATTATGTTATATTATAAGGTATTTTCAATGATACACTGCATATTACGTTATATTATAAGGTATTTTCATTGATACACTACATATTACGATATATTATAAGGTATTTTCAATGATACACTGCATATTACTTTATATTATAAGGTATTTTCATTGATACACTACAAATTACGATATATTTTAAGGTATTTTTCAATGATACACAGCATATTACGTTATATTATAAGGTATTTTCAATGATAAACTACTATATATATAAGGTATTTTCAATGATACACTACAAATTACGATATATTATAAGGTATTTTCACTGATACACTGCATATTACGTTATATTATAAGGTATTTTCATTGATAGACTAGAATTACCATATATTCTAAGGTATTTCAATGATACACTGTACATTACGTTATATTATAAGGTGTTTTCAATGATACACTGCATATTACGTTATATTATAAGGTATTTTTAATGATACACTGCATATTACGTTATATTATAAGGTATTTTCAATGATACACTGCATATTACGTTTTATTATAAGGTATTTTCAATGATACACTGCATATTACGTTATATTATAAGGTATTTTCAATGATACACTGCATATTACGTTATATTATAAGGTATTTTCAATGATACACTGCATATTACGTTATATTATAAGGTATTTTCATTGATGCACTACAAATTACCATATATTATAAGGTATTTTCAATGATACACTACAAATTACGATATATTATAAGGTATTTTCAATGATACACTGCATATTACGTTTTATTATAAGGTATTTTCAATGATACATTGCATATTACGTTATATTATAAGGTATTTTCAGTGATAAACTACTATATATTACAAGGTAGTTTCAATTGATACACTACAAATTACCATATATTCTAAGGTATTTTCAATGATACACTGCATATTACGTTATATTATAAGGTATTTTCAATGATACACAGAATATTACGTTATATTATAAGGTATTTTCATTGATACACTACAAATTACCATATATTATAAGGTATCTTCAATGATACACTGCATATTACGTTTCATTATAAGGTATTTTCAATGATACATTGCATATTACGTTATATTATAATGTATTTTCAATGATACACTGCATATTATGTTATATTATAAGGTATTTTCAATGATACACTGCATATTACGTTATATTATAAGGTATTTTCATTGATACACTACAAATTACGATATATTATAAGGTATTTTCACTGATACACTGCATATTACGTTATATTATAAGGTATTTTCATTGATAGACTAGAATTACCATATATTCTAAGATATTTTCAATGATACACTGTATATTACGTTATATTATAAGGTGTTTTCAATGATACACTGCATATTACGTTATATTATAAGGTATTTTTAATGATACACTGCATATTACGTTATATTATAAGGTATTTTCAATGATACACTGCATATTACGTTTTATTATAACGTATTTTCAATGATACACTGCATATTACGTTATATTATAAGGTATTTTCAATGATACACTGCATATTACGTTATATTATAAGGTATTTTCAATGATACACTGCATATTACGTTATATTATAAGGTATTTTCAATGATACACTGCATATTACGTTTCATTATAAGGTATTTTCAATGATACATTGCATATTACGTTATATTATAATGTATTTTCAATGATACACTGCATATTATGTTATATTATAAGGTATTTTCAATGATACACTGCATATTACGTTATATTATAAGGTATTTTCATTGATACACTACAAATTACGATATATTATAAGGTATTTTCAATGATACACTGCATATTACTTTATATTATAAGGTATTTTCATTGATACACTACAAATTACGATATATTTTAAGGTATTTTCAATGATACACAGCATATTACGTTATATTATAAGGTATTTTCAATGATAAACTACTATATATTATAAGGTATTTTCAATGATACACTACAAATTACGATATATTATAAGGTATTTTCACTGATACACTGCATATTACGTTATATTATAAGGTATTTTCATTGATAGACTAGAATTACCATATATTCTAAGGTATTTTCAATGATACACTGTACATTACGTTATATTATAAGGTGTTTTCAATGATACACTGCATATTACGTTATATTATAAGGTATTTTTAATGATACACTGCATATTACGTTATATTATAAGGTATTTTCAATGATACACTGCATATTACGTTTTATTATAAGGTATTTTCAATGATACACTGCATATTACGTTATATTATAAGGTATTTTCAATGATACACTGCATATTACGTTATATTATAAGGTATTTTCAATGATACACTGCATATTACGTTATATTATAAGGTATTTTCAATGATACACTGCATATTACGTTATATTATAAGGTATTTTCAATGATACACTGCATATTACGTTTCATTATAAGGTATTTTCAATGATACATTGCATATTACGTTATATTATAATGTATTTTCAATGATACACTGCATATTATGTTATATTATAAGGTATTTTCAATGATACACTGCATATTACGTTATATTATAAGGTATTTTCATTGATACACTACAAATTACGATATATTATAAGGTATTTTCAATGATACACTGCATATTACTTTATATTATAAGGTATTTTCATTGATACACTACAAATTACGATATATTTTAAGGTATTTTCAATGATACACAGCATATTACGTTATATTATAAGGTATTTTCAATGATAAACTACTATATATTATAAGGTATTTTCAATGATACACTACAAATTACGATATATTATAAGGTATTTTCACTGATACACTGCATATTACGTTATATTATAAGGTATTTTCATTGATAGACTAGAATTACCATATATTCTAAGGTATTTTCAATGATACACTGTACATTACGTTATATTATAAGGTGTTTTCAATGATACACTGCATATTACGTTATATTATAAGGTATTTTTAATGATACACTGCATATTACGTTATATTATAAGGTATTTTCAATGATACACTGCATATTACGTTTTATTATAAGGTATTTTCAATGATACACTGCATATTACGTTATATTATAAGGTATTTTCAATGATACACTGCATATTACGTTATATTATAAGGTATTTTCAATGATACACTGCATATTACGTTATATTATAAGGTATTTTCAATGATACACTGCATATTACGTTATATTATAAGGTATTTTCAATGATACACTGCATATTACGTTATATTATAAGGTATTTTCATTGATGCACTACAAATTACCATATATTATAAGGTATTTTCAATGATACACTACAAATTACGATATATTATAAGGTATTTTCAATGATACACTGCATATTACGTTTTATTATAAGGTATTTTCAATGATACATTGCATATTACGTTATATTATAAGGTATTTTCAGTGATAAACTACTATATATTACAAGGTAGTTTCAATGATACACTACAAATTACCATATATTCTAAGGTATTTTCAATGATACACTGCATATTACGTTATATTATAAGGTATTTTCAATGATACACAGAATATTACGTTATATTATAAGGTATTTTCATTGATACACTACAAATTACCATATATTATAAGGTATCTTCAATGATACACTGCATATTACGTTTTATTATAAGGTATTTTCAATGATACACTGCATATTACGTTTTATTATAAGGTATTTTCAATGATACATTGCATATTACGTTATATTATAAGGTATTTTCAGTGATAAACTACTATATATTACAAGGTAGTTTCAATGATACACTACAAATTACCATATATTCTAAGGTATTTTCAATGATACACTGCATATTACGTTATATTATAAGGTATTTTCAATGATACACAGAATATTACGTTATATTATAAGGTATTTTCATTGATACACTACAAATTACCTTATAATATAAGGTATCTTCAATGATACACTGCATATTACGTTTTATTATAAGGTACTTTCAATGATACACTGCATATTACGTTATATTATAAGGTATTTTCAATGATACACTGCATATTACGTTATATTATAAGGTATTTTCAATGATACACTGCATATTACGTTATATTATAAGGTATTTTCAATTATACACTGCATATTACGTTATATTATAAGGTATTGTCATTGATACACTACAAATTACCATATATTATAAGGTATTTTCAATGATACACTGCATATTACGATATATTATAAGGTATTTTCAATGATACACAGCATATTACGTTATATTATAAGGTATTTTCAATGATAAACTACTATATATTATAAGGTATTTTCAATGATACACTGCATATTACGTTATATTATAAGGTATTTTCAATGATACACTGCATATTACGTTATATTATAAGGTATTTTCATTGATAGACTAGAATTACCATATATTTTAAGGTATTTTCAATGATACACTGCATATTACGTTTTATTATAAGGTATTTTCAATGATACACTGCATATTACGTTTCATTATAAGGTATTTTCAATGATACATTGCAAATTACGTTATATTATAATGTATTTTCAATGATACACTGCATATTATGTTATATTATAAGGTATTTTCAATGATACACTGCATATTACGTTATATTATAAGGTATTTTCATTGATACACTACAAATTACGATATATTATAAGGTATTTTCACTGATACACTGCATATTACGTTATATTATAAGGTATTTTCATTGATAGACTAGAATTACCATATATTCTAAGGTATTTTCAATGATACACTGTATATTACGTTATATTATAAGGTGTTTTCAATGATACACTGCATATTACGTTATATTATAAGGTATTTTTAATGATACACTGCATATTACGTTATATTATAAGGTACTTTCAATGATACACTGCATATTACGTTATATTATAAGGTATTTTCAATGATACACTGCATATTACGTTATATTATAAGGTATTTTCAATGATACACTGCATATTACGTTATATTATAAGGTATTTTCAATTATACACTGCATATTACGTTATATTATAAGGTATTGTCATTGATACACTACAAATTACCATATATTATAAGGTATTTTCAATGATACACTGCATATTACGATATATTATAAGGTATTTTCAATGATACACAGCATATTACGTTATATTATAAGGTATTTTCAATGATAAACTACTATATATTATAAGGTATTTTCAATGATACACTGCATATTACGTTATATTATAAGGTATTTTCAATGATACACTGCATATTACGTTATATTATAAGGTATTTTCATTGATAGACTAGAATTACCATATATTTTAAGGTATTTTCAATGATACACTGCATATTACGTTTTATTATAAGGTATTTTCAATGATACACTGCATATTACGTTTCATTATAAGGTATTTTCAATGATACATTGCAAATTACGTTATATTATAATGTATTTTCAATGATACACTGCATATTATGTTATATTATAAGGTATTTTCAATGATACACTGCATATTACGTTATATTATAAGGTATTTTCATTGATACACTACAAATTACGATATATTATAAGGTATTTTCACTGATACACTGCATATTACGTTATATTATAAGGTATTTTCATTGATAGACTAGAATTACCATATATTCTAAGGTATTTTCAATGATACACTGTATATTACGTTATATTATAAGGTGTTTTCAATGATACACTGCATATTACGTTATATTATAAGGTATTTTTAATGATACACTGCATATTACGTTATATTATAAGGTATTTTCAATGATACACTGCATATTACGTTTTATTATAAGGTATTTTCAATGATACACTGCATATTACGTTATATTATAAGGTATTTTCAATGATACACTGCATATTACGTTATATTATAAGGTATTTTCAATGATACACTGCATATTACGTTATATTATAAGGTATTTTCAATGATAAACTACTATATATTATAAGGTATTTTCAATGATACACTACAAATTACCATATATTATAAGGTATTTTCACTGATACACTGCATATTACGTTATATTATAAGGTATTTTCATTGATAGACTAGAATTACCATATATTCTAAGGTATTTTCAATGATACACTGCATATTACGTTATATTATAAGGTATTTTCAATGATACACTGCATATTACGTTATATTATAAGGTATTTTCAATGATACACTGCATATTACGTTATATTATAAGGTATTTTCAATGATACACTGCATATTACGTTATATTATAAGGTATTTTCATTGATGCACTACAAATTACCATATATTATAAGGTATTTTCAATGATACACTACAAATTACGATATATTATAAGGTATTTTCAATGATACACTGCATATTACGTTATATTATAAGGTATTTTCAATGATACACTGCATATTACGTTATATTATAAGGAATTTTCAATGATAAACTACTATATATTATAAGGTATTTTCAATGATACACTACAAATTACGATATATTATAAGGTATTTTCACTGATACACTGCATATTACGTTATATTATAAGGTATTTTCATTGATAGACTAGAATTACCATATATTATAAGGTATTTTCAATGATACACTGCATATTACGTTATATTATAAGGTATTTTCAATGATACACTGCATATTACGTTATATTATAAGGTATTTTCAATGATACACTGCATATTACGTTATATTATAAGGTATTTTCAATTATAAACTGCATATTACGTTATATTATAAGGTATTGTCATTGATACACCACAAATTACGATATATTATAAGGTATTTTCAATGATACACAGCATATTACGTTATATTATAAGGTATTTTCAATGATAAACTACTATATATTATAAGGTATTTTCAATGATACACTACAAATTACGATATATTATAAGGTATTTTCACTGATACACTGAATATTACTTTATATTATAAGGTATTTTCACAGATAGACTAGAATTACCATATATTCTAAGGTATTTTCAATGATACACTGCATATTACGTTATATTATAAGGTATTTTCAATGATACACTGCATATTACGTTATATTATAAGGTATTTTCAATGATACACAGAATATTACGTTACATTATAAGGTATTTTCATTGATACACTACAAATTACCATATATTATAAGGTATCTTCAATGATACACTGCATATTACGTTTTATTATAAGGTATTTTCAATGATACACTGCATATTACGTTATATTATAAGGTATTTTCAATGATACACTGCATATTACGTTATATTATAAGGTATTTTCAATGATACACTGCATATTACGTTATATTATAAGGTATTTTCAATTATACACTGCATATTACGTTATATTATAAGGTATTGTCATTGATACACTACAAATTACCATATATTATAAGGTATTTTCAATGATACACTAAAAAATTACGATATTTTATAAGGTATTTCCAATGATACACTGCATATTACGTTATATTATAAGGTATTTTCAATGATACACTGCATATTACGTTATATTATAAGGTATTTTCATTGATAGACTAGAATTACCATATATTTTAAGGTATTTTCAATGATACACTGCATATTACGTTTTATTATAAGGTATTTTCAATGATACACTGCATATTACGTTTTATTATAAGGTATTTTCAATGATACATTGCATATTACGTTATATTATAAGGTATTTTCAATGATAAACTACTATATATTACAAGGTAGTTTCAATGATACACTACAAATTACCATATATTCTAAGGTATTTTCAATGATACACTGCATATTACGTTATATTATAAGGTATTTTCAATGATACACTGCATATTACGTTATATTATAAGGTATTTTCAATGATACACTGCATATTACGTTATATTATAAGGTATTTTCAATGATACACTGCATATTACGTTATATTATAAGGTATTTTCAATGATACACTGCATATTACGTTATATTATAAGGTATTTTCATTGATGCACTACAAATTACCATATATTATAAGGTATTTTCAATGATACACTACAAATTACGATATATTATAAGGTATTTTCAATGATACACTGCATATTACGTTTTATTATAAGGTATTTTCAATGATACATTGCATATTACGTTATATTATAAGGTATTTTCAGTGATAAACTACTATATATTACAAGGTAGTTTCAATGATACACTACAAATTACCATATATTCTAAGGTATTTTCAATGATACACTGCATATTACGTTATATTATAAGGTATTTTCAATGATACACAGAATATTACGTTATATTATAAGGTATTTTCATTGATACACTACAAATTACCATATATTATAAGGTATCTTCAATGATACACTGCATATTACGTTTTATTATAAGGTATTTTCAATGATACACTGCATATTACGTTTTATTATAAGGTATTTTCAATGATACATTGCATATTACGTTATATTATAAGGTATTTTCAGTGATAAACTACTATATATTACAAGGTAGTTTCAATGATACACTACAAATTACCATATATTCTAAGGTATTTTCAATGATACACTGCATATTACGTTATATTATAAGGTATTTTCAATGATACACAGAATATTACGTTATATTATAAGGTATTTTCATTGATACACTACAAATTACCTTATAATATAAGGTATCTTCAATGATACACTGCATATTACGTTTTATTATAAGGTACTTTCAATGATACACTGCATATTACGTTATATTATAAGGTATTTTCAATGATACACTGCATATTACGTTATATTATAAGGTATTTTCAATGATACACTGCATATTACGTTATATTATAAGGTATTTTCAATTATACACTGCATATTACGTTATATTATAAGGTATTGTCATTGATACACTACAAATTACCATATATTATAAGGTATTTTCAATGATACACTGCATATTACGATATATTATAAGGTATTTTCAATGATACACAGCATATTACGTTATATTATAAGGTATTTTCAATGATAAACTACTATATATTATAAGGTATTTTCAATGATACACTGCATATTACGTTATATTATAAGGTATTTTCAATGATACACTGCATATTACGTTATATTATAAGGTATTTTCATTGATAGACTAGAATTACCATATATTTTAAGGTATTTTCAATGATACACTGCATATTACGTTTTATTATAAGGTATTTTCAATGATACACTGCATATTACGTTTCATTATAAGGTATTTTCAATGATACATTGCATATTACGTTATATTATAATGTATTTTCAATGATACACTGCATATTATGTTATATTATAAGGTATTTTCAATGATACACTGCATATTACGTTATATTATAAGGTATTTTCATTGATACACTACAAATTACGATATATTATAAGGTATTTTCACTGATACACTGCATATTACGTTATATTATAAGGTATTTTCATTGATAGACTAGAATTACCATATATTCTAAGGTATTTTCAATGATACACTGTATATTACGTTATATTATAAGGTGTTTTCAATGATACACTGCATATTACGTTATATTATAAGGTATTTTTAATGATACACTGCATATTACGTTATATTATAAGGTATTTTCAATGATACACTGCATATTACGTTTTATTATAAGGTATTTTCAATGATACACTGCATATTACGTTATATTATAAGGTATTTTCAATGATACACTGCATATTACGTTATATTATAAGGTATTTTCAATGATACACTGCATATTACGTTATATTATAAGGTATTTTCAATGATACACTGCATATTACGTTATATTATAAGGTATTTTCAATGATACACTGCACATTACGTTATATTATAAGGTATTTTCATTGATGCACTACAAATTACCATATATTATAAGGTATTTTCAATGATACACTACAAATTACGATATATTATAAGGTATTTTCAATGATACACTGCATATTACGTTTTATTATAAGGTATTTTCAATGATACATTGCATATTACGTTATATTATAAGGTATTTTCAGTGATAAACTACTATATATTACAAGGTAGTTTCAATGATACACTACAAATTACCATATATTCTAAGGTATTTTCAATGATACACTGCATATTACGTTATATTATAAGGTATTTTCAATGATACACAGAATATTACGTTATATTATAAGGTATTTTCATTGATACACTACAAATTACAATATATTATAAGGTATTTTCAATGATACACTGCATATTACGTTTTATTATAAGGTATTTTCAATGATACACTGCACATTACGTTATATTATAAGGTATTTTCATTGATGCACTACAAATTACCATATATTATAAGGTATTTTCAATGATACACTACAAATTACGATATATTATAAGGTATTTTCAATGATACACTGCATATTACGTTTTATTATAAGGTATTTTCAATGATACATTGCATATTACGTTATATTATAAGGTATTTTCAGTGATAAACTACTATATATTACAAGGTAGTTTCAATGATACACTACAAATTACCATATATTCTAAGGTATTTTCAATGATACACTGCATATTACGTTATATTATAAGGTATTTTCAATGATACACAGAATATTACGTTATATTATAAGGTATTTTCATTGATACACTACAAATTACAATATATTATAAGGTATCTTCAATGATACACTGCATATTACGTTTTATTATAAGGTATTTTCAATGATACACTGCATATTACGTTATATTATAAGGTATTTTCAATGATACACTGCATATTACGTTATATTATAAGGTATTTTCAATGATACACTGCATATTACGTTATATTATAAGGTATTTTCAATTATAAAATGCATATTACGTTATATTATAAGGTATTGTCATTGATACACCACAAATTACGATATATTATAAGGTATTTTCAATGATACACAGCATATTACGTTATATTATAAGGTATTTTCAATGATAAACTACTATATATTATAAGGTATTTTCAATGATACACTACAAATTACGATATATTATAAGTTATTTTCACTGATACACTGAATATTACTTTATATTATAAGGTATTTTCATTGATAGACTAGAATTACCATATATTTTAAGGTATTTTCAATGATACACTGCATATTACGTTTTATTATAAGGTATTTTCAATGATACACTGCATATTACGTTTTATTATAAGGTATTTTCAATGATACATTGCATATTACGTTATATTATAAGGTATTTTCAATGATAAACTACTATATATTACAAGGTAGTTTCAATGATACACTACAAATTACCATATATTCTAAGGTATTTTCAATGATACACTGCATATTACGTTATATTATAAGGTATTTTCACTGATACACTGCATATTACGTTATATTATAAGGTATTTTCATTGATAGACTAGAATTACCATATATTCTAAGGTATTTTCAATGATACACTGTATATTACGTTATATTATAAGGTGTTTTCAATGATACACTGCATATTACGTTATATTATAATGTATTTTCAATGATACACTGCATATTACGTTATATTATAAGGTATTTTCAATGATACACTGCATATTACGTTATATTATAAGGTATTTTCAATGATAAACTACTATATATTATAAGGTATTTTCAATGATACACTACAAATTACCATATATTATAAGGTATTTTCACTGATACACTGCATATTACGTTATATTATAAGGTATTTTCATTGATAGACTAGAATTACCATATATTCTAAGGTATTTTCAATGATACACTGCATATTACGTTATATTATAAGGTATTTTCAATGATACACTGCATATTACGTTATATTATAAGGTATTTTCAATGATACACTGCATATTACGTTATATTATAAGGTATTTTCAATGATACACTGCATATTACGTTATATTATAAGGTATTTTCATTGATGCACTATAAATTACCATATATTATAAGGTATTTTCAATGATACACTACAAATTACGATATATTATAAGGTATTTTCAATGATACACTGCATATTACGTTATATTATAAGGTATTTTCAATGATACACTGCATATTACGTTATATTATAAGGTATTGTCATTGATACACTACAAATTACCATATATTATAAGGTATTTTCAATGATACACTAAAAAATTACGATATTTTATAAGGTATTTCCAATGATACACTGCATATTACGTTATATTATAAGGTATTTTCAATGATACACTGCATATTACGTTATATTATAAGGTATTTTCATTGATAGACTAGAATTACCATATATTTTAAGGTATTTTCAATGATACACTGCATATTACGATATATTATAAGGTATTTTCACTGATACACTGCATATTACGTTATATTATAAGGTATTTTCATTGATAGACTAGAATTACCATATATTCTAAGGTATTTTCAATGATACACTGTATATTACGTTATATTATAAGGTGTTTTCAATGATACACTGCATATTACGTTATATTATAAGGTATTTTCAATGATACACTGCATATTACGTTATATTATAAGGTATTTTCAATGATACACTGCATATTACGTTATATTATAAGGTATTTTCAATGATAAACTACTATATATTATAAGGTATTTTCAATGATACACTACAAATTACCATATATTATAAGGTATTTTCAATGATACACTGCATATTACGTTATATTATAAGGTATTTTCATTGATAGACTAGAATTACCATATATTCTAAGGTATTTTCAATGATACACTGCATATTACGTTATATTATAAGGTATTTTCAATGATACACTGCATATTACGTTATATTATAAGGTATTTTCAATGATACACTGCATATTACGTTATATTATAAGGTATTTTCAATGATACACTGCATATTACGTTATATTATAAGGTATTTTCATTGATGCACTACAAATTACCATATATTATAAGGTATTTTCAATGATACACTACAAATTACGATATATTATAAGGTATTTTCAATGATACACTGCATATTACGTTATATTATAAGGTATTTTCAATGATACACTGCATATTACGTTATATTATAAGGAATTTTCAATGATAAACTACTATATATTATAAGGTATTTTCAATGATACACTACAAATTACGATATATTATAAGGTATTTTCACTGATACACTGCATATTACGTTATATTATAAGGTATTTTCATTGATAGACTAGAATTACCATATATTCTAAGGTATTTTCAATGATACACTGCATATTACGTTATATTATAAGGTATTTTCAATGATACACTGCATATTACGTTATATTATAAGGTATTTTCAATGATACACTGCATATTACGTTATATTATAAGGTATTTTCAATTATAAACTGCATATTACGTTATATTATAAGGTATTGTCATTGATACACCACAAATTACGATATATTATAAGGTATTTTCAATGATACACAGCATATTACGTTATATTATAAGGTATTTTCAATGATAAACTACTATATATTATAAGGTATTTTCAATGATACACTACAAATTACCATATATTATAAGGTATCTTCAATGATACACTGCATATTACGTTTTATTATAAGGTATTTTCAATGATACACTGCATATTACGTTATATTATAAGGTATTTTCAATGATACACTGCATATTACGTTATATTATAAGGTATTTTCAATGATACACTGCATATTACGTTATATTATAAGGTATTTTCAATTATACACTGCATATTACGTTATATTATAAGGTATTGTCATTGATACACTACAAATTACCATATATTATAAGGTATTTTCAATGATACACTAAAAAATTACGATATTTTATAAGGTATTTCCAATGATACACTGCATATTACGTTATATTATAAGGTATTTTCAATGATACACTGCATATTACGTTATATTATAAGGTATTTTCATTGATAGACTAGAATTACCATATATTTTAAGGTATTTTCAATGATACACTGCATATTACGTTTTATTATAAGGTATTTTCAATGATACACTGCATATTACGTTTTATTATAAGGTATTTTCAATGATACATTGCATATTACGTTATATTATAAGGTATTTTCAATGATAAACTACTATATATTACAAGGTAGTTTCAATGATACACTACAAATTACCATATATTCTAAGGTATTTTCAATGATACACTGCATATTACGTTATATTATAAGGTATTTTCACTGATACACTGCATATTACGTTATATTATAAGGTATTTTCATTGATAGACTAGAATTACCATATATTCTAAGGTATTTTCAATGATACACTGTATATTACGTTATATTATAAGGTGTTTTCAATGATACACTGCATATTACGTTATATTATAATGTATTTTCAATGATACACTGCATATTACGTTATATTATAAGGTATTTTCAATGATACACTGCATATTACGTTATATTATAAGGTATTTTCAATGATAAACTACTATATATTATAAGGTATTTTCAATGATACACTACAAATTACCATATATTATAAGGTATTTTCACTGATACACTGCATATTACGTTATATTATAAGGTATTTTCAATGATAGACTAGAATTACCATATATTCTAAGGTATTTTCAATGATACACTGCATATTACGTTATATTATAAGGTATTTTCAATGATACACTGCATATTACGTTATATTATAAGGTATTTTCAATGATACACTGCATATTACGTTATATTATAAGGTATTTTCAATGATACACTGCATATTACGTTATATTATAAGGTATTTTCATTGATGCACTACAAATTACCATATATTATAAGGTATTTTCAATGATACACTACAAATTACGATATATTATAAGGTATTTTCAATGATACACTGCATATTACGTTATATTATAAGGTATTTTCAATGATACACTGCATATTACGTTATATTATAAGGTATTGTCATTGATACACTACAAATTACCATATATTATAAGGTATTTTCAATGATACACTAAAAAATTACGATATTTTATAAGGTATTTCCAATGATACACTGCATATTACGTTATATTATAAGGTATTTTCAATGATACACTGCATATTACGATATATTATAAGGTATTTTCACTGATACACTGCATATTACGTTATATTATAAGGTATTTTCATTGATAGACTAGAATTACCATATATTCTAAGGTATTTTCAATGATACACTGTATATTACGTTATATTATAAGGTGTTTTCAATGATACACTGCATATTACGTTATATTATAAGGTATTTTCAATGATACACTGCATATTACGTTATATTATAAGGTATTTTCAATGATACACTGCATATTACGTTATATTATAAGGTATTTTCAATGATAAACTACTATATATTATAAGGTATTTTCAATGATACACTACAAATTACCATATATTATAAGGTATTTTCACTGATACACTGCATATTACGTTATATTATAAGGTATTTTCATTGATAGACTAGAATTACCATATATTCTAAGGTATTTTCAATGATACACTGCATATTACGTTATATTATAAGGTATTTTCAATGATACACTGCATATTACGTTATATTATAAGGTATTTTCAATGATACACTGCATATTACGTTATATTATAAGGTATTTTCAATGATACACTGCATATTACGTTATATTATAAGGTATTTTCATTGATGCACTACAAATTACCATATATTATAAGGTATTTTCAATGATACACTACAAATTACGATATATTATAAGGTATTTTCAATGATACACTGCATATTACGTTATATTATAAGGTATTTTCAATGATACACTGCATATTACGTTATATTATAAGGAATTTTCAATGATAAACTACTATATATTATAAGGTATTTTCAATGATACACTACAAATTACGATATATTATAAGGTATTTTCACTGATACACTGCATATTACGTTATATTATAAGGTATTTTCATTGATAGACTAGAATTACCATATATTCTAAGGTATTTTCAATGATACACTGCATATTACGTTATATTATAAGGTATTTTCAATGATACACTGCATATTACGTTATATTATAAGGTATTTTCAATGATACACTGCATATTACGTTATATTATAAGGTATTTTCAATTATAAACTGCATATTACGTTATATTATAAGGTATTGTCATTGATACACCACAAATTACGATATATTATAAGGTATTTTCAATGATACACAGCATATTACGTTATATTATAAGGTATTTTCAATGATAAACTACTATATATTATAAGGTATTTTCAATGATACACTACAAATTACGATATATTATAAGGTATTTTCACTGATACACTGAATATTACTTTATATTATAAGGTATTTTCACAGATAGACTAGAATTACCATATATTCTAAGGTATTTTCAATGATACACTGCATATTACGTTATATTATAAGGTATTTTCAATGATACACTGCATATTACGTTATATTATAAGGTATTTTCAATGATACACAGAATATTACGTTACATTATAAGGTATTTTCATTGATACACTACAAATTACCATATATTATAAGGTATCTTCAATGATACACTGCATATTACGTTTTATTATAAGGTATTTTCAATGATACACTGCATATTACGTTATATTATAAGGTATTTTCAATGATACACTGCATATTACGTTATATTATAAGGTATTTTCAATGATACACTGCATATTACGTTATATTATAAGGTATTTTCAATTATACACTACATATTACGTTATATTATAAGGTATTGTCATTGATACACTACAAATTACCATATATTATAAGGTATTTTCAATGATACACTAAAAAATTACGATATTTTATAAGGTATTTCCAATGATACACTGCATATTACGTTATATTATAAGGTATTTTCAATGATACACTGCATATTACGTTATATTATAAGGTATTTTCATTGATAGACTAGAATTACCATATATTTTAAGGTATTTTCAATGATACACTGCATATTACGTTTTATTATAAGGTATTTTCAATGATACACTGCATATTACGTTTTATTATAAGGTATTTTCAATGATACATTGCATATTACGTTATATTATAAGGTATTTTCAATGATAAACTACTATATATTACAAGGTAGTTTCAATGATACACTACAAATTACCATATATTCTAAGGTATTTTCAATGATACACTGCATATTACGTTATATTATAAGGTATTTTCACTGATACACTGCATATTACGTTATATTATAAGGTATTTTCATTGATAGACTAGAATTACCATATATTCTAAGGTATTTTCAATGATACACTGTATATTACGTTATATTATAAGGTGTTTTCAATGATACACTGCATATTACGTTATATTATAATGTATTTTCAATGATACACTGCATATTACGTTATATTATAAGGTATTTTCAATGATACACTGCATATTACGTTATATTATAAGGTATTTTCAATGATAAACTACTATATATTATAAGGTATTTTTAATGATACACTACAAATTACCATATATTATAAGGTATTTTCACTGATACACTGCATATTACGTTGTATTATAAGGTATTTTCATTGATAGACTAGAATTACCATATATTCTAAGGTATTTTCAATGATACACTGCATATTACGTTATATTATAAGGTATTTTCAATGATACACTGCATATTACGTTATATTATAAGGTATTTTCAATGATACACTGCATATTACGTTATATTATAAGGTATTTTCAATGATACACTGCATATTACGTTATATTATAAGGTACTTTCATTGATGCACTACAAATTACCATATATTATAAGGTATTTTCAATGATACACTACAAATTACGATATATTATAAGGTATTTTCAATGATACACTGCATATTACGTTATATTATAAGGTATTTTCAATGATACACTGCATATTACGTTATATTATAAGGTATTGTCATTGATACACTACAAATTACCATATATTATAAGGTATTTTCAATGATACACTAAAAAATTACGATATTTTATAAGGTATTTCCAATGATACACTGCATATTACGTTATATTATAAGGTATTTTCAATGATACACTGCATATTACGTTATATTATAAGGTATTTTCATTGATAGACTAGAATTACCATATATTTTAAGGTATTTTCAATGATACACTGCATATTACGATATATTATAAGGTATTTTCACTGATACACTGCATATTACGTTATATTATAAGGTATTTTCATTGATAGACTAGAATTACCATATATTCTAAGGTATTTTCAATGATACACTGTATATTACGTTATATTATAAGGTGTTTTCAATGATACACTGCATATTACGTTATATTATAAGGTATTTTCAATGATACACTGCATATTACGTTATATTATAATGTATTTTCAATGATACACTGCATATTACGTTATATTATAAGGTATTTTCAATGATAAACTACTATATATTATAAGGTATTTTCAATGATACACTACAAATTACCATATATTATAAGGTATTTTCACTGATACACTGCATATTACGTTATATTATAAGGTATTTTCATTGATAGACTAGAATTACCATATATTCTAAGGTATTTTCAATGATACACAGCATATTACGTTATATTATAAGGTATTTTCAATGATAAACTACTATATATTATAAGGTATTTTCAATGATACACTACAAATTACGATATATTATAAGGTATTTTCACTGATACACTGAATATTACTTTATATTATAAGGTATTTTCACAGATAGACTAGATTACCATATATTCTAAGGTATTTTCAATGATACACTGCATATTACGTTATATTATAAGGTATTTTCAATGATACACTGCATATTACGTTATATTATAAGGTATTTTCAATGATACACAGAATATTACGTTATATTATAAGGTATTTTCATTGATACACTACAAATTACCATATATTATAAGGTATCTTCAATGATACACTGCATATTACGTTTTATTATAAGGTATTTTCAATGATACACTGCATATTACGTTATATAATAAGGTATTTTCAATGATACACTGCATATTACGTTATATTATAAGGTATTTTCAATGATACACTGCATATTACGTTATATTATAAGGTATTTTCATTGATAGACTAGAATTACCATATATTTTAAGGTATTTTCAATGATACACTGCATATTACGTTTTATTATAAGGTATTTACAATGATACACTGCATATTACGTTTTATTATAAGGTATTTTCAATGATACATTGCATATTACGTTATATTATAAGGTATTTTCAATGATAAACTACTATATATTACAAGGTAGTTTCAATGATACACTACAAATTACCATATATTCTAAGGTATTTTCAATGATACACTGCATATTACGTTATATTATAAGGTATTTTCAAAGATACACTGCATATTACGTTATATTATAATGTATTTTCAATGATACACTGCATATTATGTTATATTATAAGGTATTTTCAATGATACACTGTATATTACGTTATATTATAAGGTATTTTCATTGATACACTACAAATTACGATATATTATAAGGTATTTTCAATGATACACTGCATATTACGTTATATTATAAGGTATTTTCAATGATACACTGCATATTACGTTATATTATAAGGTATTTTCAATTATACACTGCATATTACGTTATATTATAAGGTATTGTCATTGATACACCACAAATTACGATATATTATAAGGTATTTTCAATGATACACAGCATATTACGTTATATTATAAGGTATTTTCAATGATAAACTACTATATATTATAAGGTATTTTCAATGATACACTACAAATTACGATATATTATAAGGTATTTTCACTGATACACTGAATATTACTTTATATTATAAGGTATTTTCACAGATAGACTAGAATTACCATATATTCTAAGGTATTTTCAATGATACACTGCATATTACGTTATATTATAAGGTATTTTCAATGATACACTGCATATTACGTTATATTATAAGGTATTTTCAATGATACACAGAATATTACGTTATATTATAAGGTATTTTCATTGATACACTACAAATTACCATATATTATAAGGTATCTTCAATGATACACTGCATATTACGTTTTATTATAAGGTATTTTCAATGATACACTGCATATTACGTTATATTATAAGGTATTTTCAATGATACACTGCATATTACGTTATATTATAAGGTATTTTCAATGATACACTGCATATTACGTTATATTATAAGGTATTTTCAATTATACACTGCATATTACGTTATATTATAAGGTATTGTCATTGATACACTACAAATTACCATATATTATAAGGTATTTTCAATGATACACTAAAAAATTACGATATTTTATAAGGTATTTCCAATGATACACTGCATATTACGTTATATTATAAGGTATTTTCAATGATACACTGCATATTACGTTATATTATAAGGTATTTTCATTGATAGACTAGAATTACCATATATTTTAAGGTATTTTCAATGATACACTGCATATTACGATATATTATAAGGTATTTTCACTGATACACTGCATATTACGTTATATTATAAGGTATTTTCATTGATAGACTAGAATTACCATATATTCTAAGGTATTTTCAATGATACACTGTATATTACGTTATATTATAAGGTGTTTTCAATGATACACTGCATATTACGTTATATTATAAGGTATTTTCAATGATACACTGCATATTACGTTATATTATAAGGTATTTTCAATGATACACTGCATATTACGTTATATTATAAGGTATTTTCAATGATACACTGCATATTACGTTATATTATAAGGTATTTTCATTGATGCACTACAAATTACCATATATTATAAGGTATTTTCAATGATACACTACAAATTACGATATATTATAAGGTATTTTCAATGATACACTGCATATTACGTTTTATTATAAGGTATTTTCAATGATACATTGCATATTACGTTTTATTATAAGGTATTTTCAATGATACACAGAATATTACGTTATATTATAAGGTATTTTCATTGATACACTACAAATTACCATATATTATAAGGTATCTTCAATGATACACTGCATATTACGTTTTATTATAAGGTATTTTCAATGATACACTGCATATTACGTTTTATTATAAGGTATTTTCAATGATACATTGCATATTACGTTATATTATAAGGTATTTTCAGTGATAAACTACTATATATTACAAGGTAGTTTCAATGATACACTACAAATTACCATATATTCTAAGGTATTTTCAATGATACACTGCATATTACGTTATATTATAAGGTATTTTCAAAGATACACTGCATATTACGTTATATTATAATGTATTTTCAATGATACACTGCATATTACGTTATATTATAAGGTATTTTCATTGATACACTACAGATTACCATATATTATAAGGTATTTTCAATGATACACTAAAAAATTTCGATATATTATAAGGTATTTCCAATGATACACTGCATATTACCATATATTATAAGGTATTTTCAATGATACACTACAAATTACGATATATTATAAGGTATTTTCACTGATACACTGCATATTACGTTATATTATAAGGTATTTTCATTGATAGACTAGAATTACCATATATTCTAAGGTATTTTCAATGATACACTGTATATTACGTTATATTATAAGGTGTTTTCAATGATACACTGCATATTACGTTATATTATAAGGTATTTTTAATGATACACTGCATATTACGATATATTATAAGGTATTTTCACTGATACAATGAATATTACGTTATATTATAAGGTATTTTCATAGATAGACTAGAATTACCATATATTCTAAGGTATTTTCAATGATACACTGCATATTACGTTATATTATAAGGTATTTTCAATGATACACTGCATATTACGTTATATTATAAGGTATTTTCAATGATACACTGCATATTACGTTATATTATAAGGTATTTTCAATGATACACTGCATATTACGTTATATTATAAGGTATTTTCAATGATACACTGAATATTACGTTATGTTATAAGGTATTTTCATTGATACACTACAAATTACGATATATTATAAGGTATTTTCAATGATACACTGCATATTACGTTATATTATAAGGTATTTTCATTGATAGACTAGAATTACCATATATTCTAAGGTATTTCCAATGATACACTGCATATTACCATATATTATAAGGTATTTTCAATGATACACTACAAATTACGATATATTATAAGGTATTTTCACTGATACACTGCATATTACGTTATATTATAAGGTATTTTCATTGATAGACTAGAATTACCATATATTCTAAGGTATTTTCAATGATACACTGTATATTACGTTATATTATAAGGTGTTTTCAATGATACACTGCATATTACGTTATATTATAAGGTATTTTTAATGATACACTGCATATTACGATATATTATAAGGTATTTTCACTGATACAATGAATATTACGTTATATTATAAGGTATTTTCATAGATAGACTAGAATTACCATATATTCTAAGGTATTTTCAATGATACACTGCATATTACGTTATATTATAAGGTATTTTCAATGATACACTGCATATTACGTTATATTATAAGGTATTTTCAATGATACACTGCATATTACGTTATATTATAAGGTATTTTCAATGATACACTGCATATTACGTTATATTATAAGGTATTTTCAATGATACACTGAATATTACGTTATGTTATAAGGTATTTTCATTGATACACTACAAATTACGATATATTATAAGGTATTTTCAATGATACACTGCATATTACGTTATATTATAAGGTATTTTCATTGATAGACTAGAATTACCATATATTCTAAGGTATTTCCAATGATACACTGCATATTACCATATATTATAAGGTATTTTCAATGATACACTACAAATTACGATATATTATAAGGTATTTTCACTGATACACTGCATATTACGTTATATTATAAGGTATTTTCATTGATAGACTAGAATTACCATATATTCTAAGGTATTTTCAATGATACACTGTATATTACGTTATATTATAAGGTGTTTTCAATGATACACTGCATATTACGTTATATTATAAGGTATTTTCAATGATACACTGCATATTACGATATATTATAAGGTATTTTCACTGATACACTGAATATTACGTTATATTATAAGGTATTTTCATAGATAGACTAGAATTACCATATATTCTAGGGTATTTTCAATGATACACTGCATATTACTTTATATTATAAGGTATTTTCAATGATACACTGCATATTACGTTATATTATAAGGTATTTTCAATGATACACTGCATATTACGTTATATTATAAGGTATTTTCAATGATACACTGCATATTACGTTATATTATAAGGTATTTTCAATGATACACTGAATATTACGTTATGTTATAAGGTATTTTCATTGATACACTACAAATTACGATATATTATAAGGTATTTTCAATGATACACTGCATATTACGTTATATTATAAGGTATTTTCATTGATAGACTAGAATTACCATATATTCTAAGGTATTTTCAATGATACACTGCATATTACGTTATATTATAAGGTATTTTCAATGATACACTGCATATTACGTTATATTATAAGGTATTTTCAATGATACACTGCATATTACGTTATATTATAAGGTATTTTCAATGATACACTGCATATTACGTTATATTATAAGGTATTTTCATTGATGCACTACAAATTACCATATATTATAAGGTATTTTCAATGATACACTACAAATTACGATATATTATAAGGTATTTTCAATGATACACTGCATATTACGTTTTATTATAAGGTATTTTCAATGATACATTGCATATTACGTTTTATTATAAGGTATTTTCAATGATACACAGAATATTACGTTATATTATAAGGTATTTTCATTGATACACTACAAATTACCATATATTATAAGGTATCTTCAATGATACACTGCATATTACGTTTTATTATAAGGTATTTTCAATGATACACTGCATATTACGTTTTATTATAAGGTATTTTCAATGATACATTGCATATTACGTTATATTATAAGGTATTTTCAGTGATAAACTACTATATATTACAAGGTAGTTTCAATGATACACTACAAATTACCATATATTCTAAGGTATTTTAAATGATACACTGCATATTACGTTATATTATAAGGTATTTTCAAAGATACACTGCATATTATGTTATATTATAATGTATTTTCAATGATACACTGCATATTATGTTATATTATAAGGTATTTTCAATGATGCACTGCATATTACGTTATATTATAAGGTATTTTCATTGATACACTACAAATTACGATATATTATAAGGTATTTTCAATGATACACTGCATATTACGTTATATTATAAGGTATTTTCATTGATAGACTAGAATTACCATATATTCTAAGGTATTTCCAATGATACACTGCATATTACCATATATTATAAGGTATTTTCAATGATACACTACAAATTACGATATATTATAAGGTATTTTCACTGATACACTGCATATTACGTTATATTATAAGGTATTTTCATTGATAGACTAGAATTACCATATATTCTAAGGTATTTTCAATGATACACTGTATATTACGTTATATTATAAGGTGTTTTCAATGATACACTGCATATTACGTTATATTATAAGGTATTTTTAATGATACACTGCATATTACGATATATTATAAGGTATTTTCACTGATACACTGAATATTACGTTATATTATAAGGTATTTTCATAGATAGACTAGAATTACCATATATTCTAGGGTATTTTCAATGATACACTGCATATTACTTTATATTATAAGGTATTTTCAATGATACACTGCATATTACGTTATATTATAAGGTATTTTCAATGATACACTGCATATTACGTTATATTATAAGGTATTTTCAATGATACACTGCATATTACGTTATATTATAAGGTATTTTCAATGATACACTGAATATTACGTTATGTTATAAGGTATTTTCATTGATACACTACAAATTACGATATATTATAAGGTATTTTCAATGATACACTGCATATTACGTTATATTATAAGGTATTTTCATTGATAGACTAGAATTACCATATATTCTAAGGTATTTTCAATGATACACTGCATATTACGTTATATTATAAGGTATTTTCAATGATACACTGCATATTACGTTATATTATAAGGTATTTTCAATGATACACTGCATATTACGTTATATTATAAGGTATTTTCAATGATACACTGCATATTACGTTATATTATAAGGTATTTTCATTGATGCACTACAAATTACCATATATTATAAGGTATTTTCAATGATACACTACAAATTACGATATATTATAAGGTATTTTCAATGATACACTGCATATTACGTTTTATTATAAGGTATTTTCAATGATACATTGCATATTACGTTTTATTATAAGGTATTTTCAATGATACACAGAATATTACGTTATATTATAAGGTATTTTCATTGATACACTACAAATTACCATATATTATAAGGTATCTTCAATGATACACTGCATATTACGTTTTATTATAAGGTATTTTCAATGATACACTGCATATTACGTTTTATTATAAGGTATTTTCAATGATACATTGCATATTACGTTATATTATAAGGTATTTTCAGTGATAAACTACTATATATTACAAGGTAGTTTCAATGATACACTACAAATTACCATATATTCTAAAGTATTTTAAATGATACACTGCATATTACGTTATATTATAAGGTATTTTCAAAGATACACTGCATATTATGTTATATTATAATGTATTTTCAATGATACACTGCATATTATGTTATATTATAAGGTATTTTCAATGATGCACTGCATATTACGTTATATTATAAGGTATTTTCAATGATACACTGCATATTACGTTATATTATAAGGTATTTTCAATGATACACTGCATATTACGTTATATTATAAGGTATTTTCAATGATACACTGCATATTACGTTATATTATAAGGTATTTTCATTGATACACTACAAATTACCATATATTATAAGGTATTTTCAATGATACACTAAAAAATTTCGATATATTATAAGGTATTTCCAATGATACACTGCATATTACCATATATTATAAGGTATTTTCAATGATACACTACAAATTACGATATATTATAAGGTATTTTCACTGATACACTGCATATTACGTTATATTATAAGGTATTTTCATTGATAGACTAGAATTACCATATATTCTAAGGTATTTTCAATGATACACTGTATATTACGTTATATTATAAGGTGTTTTCAATGATACACTGCATATTACGTTATATTATAAGGTATTTTCAATGATACAATGCATATTACGTTATAGTATAAGGTATTTTCATTGATACACTACAAATTACCATATATTATAAGGTATTTTCAATGATACACTACAAATTACGATATATTATAAGGTATTTTCAGTGATACACTGCATATTACTTTATATTATAAGGTATTTTCATTGATACACTACAAATTACGATATATTATAAGGTATTTTCAATGATACACAGCATATTACGTTATATTATAAGGTATTTTCAATGATAAACTACTATATATTATAAGGTATTTTCAATGATACACTACAAATTACGATATATTATAAGGTATTTTCACTGATACACTGCATATTACGTTATATTATAAGGTATTTTCAATGATACACTGCATATTACGTTATATTATAAGGTATTTTCAATGATACACTGCATATTACGTTATATTATACGGTATTTTCAATGATACACTGCATATTACGGTATATTATAAGGTATTTTCAATGATACACTGAATATTACGTTATGTTATAAGGTATTTTCATTGATACACTACAAATTACGATATATTATAAGGTATTTTCAATGATACACTGCATATTACGTTATATTATAAGGTATTTTCATTGATAGACTAGAATTACCATATATTCTAAGGTATTTTCAATGATACACTGCATATTACGTTATATTATAAGGTATTTTCAATGATACACTGCATATTACGTTATATTATAAGGTATTTTCAATGATACACTGCATATTACGTTATATTATAAGGTATTTTCAATGATACAATGCATATTACGTTATATTATAAGGTATTTTCATTGATACACTACAAATTACCATATATTATAAGGTATTTTCAATGATACACTACAAATTACGATATATTATAAGGTATTTTCAATGATACACTGCATATTACGTTTTATTATAAGGTATTTTCAATGATACATTGCATATTACGTTTTATTATAAGGTATTTTCAATGATACACAGAATATTACGTTATATTATAAGGTATTTTCATTGATACACTACAAATTACCATATATTATAAGGTATCTTCAATGATACACTGCATATTACGTTATATTATAAGGTATTTTCAATGATACACTGCATATTACGTTATATTATAAGGTATTTTCAAAGATACACTGCATATTATGTTATATTATAATGTATTTTCAATGATACACTGCATATTATGTTATATTATAAGGTATTTTCAATGATGCACTGCATATTACGTTATATTATAAGGTATTTTCAATGATACACTGCATATTACGTTATATTATAAGGTATTTTCAATGATACACTGCATATTACGTTATATTATAAGGTATTTTCAATGATACACTGCATATTACGTTATATTATAAGGTATTTTCATTGATACACTACAAATTACCATATATTATAAGGTATTTTCAATGATACACTAAAAAATTTCGATATATTATAAGGTATTTCCAATGATACACTGCATATTACCATATATTATAAGGTATTTTCAATGATACACTACAAATTACGATATATTATAAGGTATTTTCACTGATACACTGCATATTACGTTATATTATAAGGTATTTTCATTGATAGACTAGAATTACCATATATTCTAAGGTATTTTCAATGATACACTGTATATTACGTTATATTATAAGGTGTTTTCAATGATACACTGCATATTACGTTATATTATAAGGTATTTTCAATGATACAATGCATATTACGTTATAGTATAAGGTATTTTCATTGATACACTACAAATTACCATATATTATAAGGTATTTTCAATGATACACTACAAATTACGATATATTATAAGGTATTTTCAGTGATACACTGCATATTACTTTATATTATAAGGTATTTTCATTGATACACTACAAATTACGATATATTATAAGGTATTTTCAATGATACACAGCATATTACGTTATATTATAAGGTATTTTCAATGATAAACTACTATATATTATAAGGTATTTTCAATGATACACTACAAATTACGATATATTATAAGGTATTTTCACTGATACACTGCATATTACGTTATATTATAAGGTATTTTCAATGATACACTGCATATTACGTTATATTATAAGGTATTTTCAATGATACACTGCATATTACGTTATATTATACGGTATTTTCAATGATACACTGCATATTACGGTATATTATAAGGTATTTTCAATGATACACTGAATATTACGTTATGTTATAAGGTATTTTCATTGATACACTACAAATTACGATATATTATAAGGTATTTTCAATGATACACTGCATATTACGTTATATTATAAGGTATTTTCATTGATAGACTAGAATTACCATATATTCTAAGGTATTTTCAATGATACACTGCATATTACGTTATATTATAAGGTATTTTCAATGATACACTGCATATTACGTTATATTATAAGGTATTTTCAATGATACACTGCATATTACGTTATATTATAAGGTATTTTCAATGATACAATGCATATTACGTTATATTATAAGGTATTTTCATTGATGCACTACAAATTACCATATATTATAAGGTATTTTCAATGATACACTACAAATTACGATATATTATAAGGTATTTTCAATGATACACTGCATATTACGTTTTATTATAAGGTATTTTCAATGATACATTGCATATTACGTTTTATTATAAGGTATTTTCAATGATACACAGAATATTACGTTATATTATAAGGTATTTTCATTGATACACTACAAATTACCATATATTATAAGGTATCTTCAATGATACACTGCATATTACGTTATATTATAAGGTATTTTCAATGATACACTGCATATTACGTTATATTATAAGGTATTTTCAATGATACACTGCATATTACGTTATATTATAAGGTATTTTCATTGATGCACTACAAATTACCATATATTATAAGGTATTTTCAATGATACACTACAAATTACGATATATTATAAGGTATTTTCAATGATACACTGCATATTACGTTTTATTATAAGGTATTTTCAATGATACACAGCATATTACGTTATATTATAAGGTATTTTCAATGATAAACTACTATATATTATAAGGTATTTTCAATGATACACTACAAATTACGATATATTATAAGGTATTTTCACTGATACACTGCATATTACGTTATATTATAAGGTATTTTCAATGATACACTGCATATTACGTTATATTATAAGGTATTTTCAATGATACACTGCATATTACGTTATATTATACGGTATTTTCAATGATACACTGCATATTACGGTATATTATAAGGTATTTTCAATGATACACTGAATATTACGTTATGTTATAAGGTATTTTCATTGATACACTACAAATTACGATATATTATAAGGTATTTTCAATGATACACTGCATATTACGTTATATTATAAGGTATTTTCATTGATAGACTAGAATTACCATATATTCTAAGGTATTTTCAATGATACACTGCATATTACGTTATATTATAAGGTATTTTCAATGATACACTGCATATTACGTTATATTATAAGGTATTTTCAATGATACACTGCATATTACGTTATATTATAAGGTATTTTCAATGATACAATGCATATTACGTTATATTATAAGGTATTTTCATTGATGCACTACAAATTACCATATATTATAAGGTATTTTCAATGATACACTACAAATTACGATATATTATAAGGTATTTTCAATGATACACTGCATATTACGTTTTATTATAAGGTATTTTCAATGATACATTGCATATTACGTTTTATTATAAGGTATTTTCAATGATACACAGAATATTACGTTATATTATAAGGTATTTTCATTGATACACTACAAATTACCATATATTATAAGGTATCTTCAATGATACACTGCATATTACGTTATATTATAAGGTATTTTCAATGATACACTGCATATTACGTTATATTATAAGGTATTTTCAATGATACACTGCATATTACGTTATATTATAAGGTATTTTCATTGATGCACTACAAATTACCATATATTATAAGGTATTTTCAATGATACACTACAAATTACGATATATTATAAGGTATTTTCAATGATACACTGCATATTACGTTTTATTATAAGGTATTTTCAATGATACATTGCATATTACGTTTTATTATAAGGTATTTTCAATGATACACAGAATATTACGTTATATTATAAGGTATTTTCATTGATACACTACAAATTACCATATATTATAAGGTATCTTCAATGATACACTGCATATTACGTTTTATTATAAGGTATTTTCAGTGATAAACTACTATATATTACAAGGTAGTTTCAATGATACACTACAAATTACCATATATTCTAAGGTATTTTCAATGATACACTGCATATTACGTTTTATTATAAGGTATTTTCAATGATACATTGCATATTACGTTATATTATAAGGTATTTTCAGTGATAAACTACTATATATTACAAGGTAGTTTCAATGATACACTACAAATTACCATATATTCTAAGGTATTTTCAATGATACACTGCATATTACGTTATATTATAAGGTATTTTCAAAGATACACTGCATATTACGTTATATTATAAGGTATTTTCAATGATACACTGCATATTACGTTATATTATAAGGTATTTTCATTGATACACTACAAATTACCATATATTATAAGGTATTTTCAATGATACACTAAAAAATTTCGATATATTATAAGGTATTTCCAATGATACACTGCATATTACCATATATTATAAGGTATTTTCAATGATACACTACAAATTACGATATATTATAAGGTATTTTCACTGATACACTGCATATTACGTTATATTATAAGGTATTTTCATTGATAGACTAGAATTACCATATATTCTAAGGTATTTTCAATGATACACTGTATATTACGTTATATTATAAGGTGTTTTCAATGATACACTGCATATTACGTTATATTATAAGGTATTTTTAATGATACACTGCATATTACGTTATATTATAAGGTATTTTCAATGATACAATGCATATTACGTTATAGTATAAGGTATTTTCATTGATACACTACAAATTACCATATATTATAAGGTATTTTCAATGATACACTACAAATTACGATATATTATAAGGTATTTTCAATGATACACTGCATATTACTTTATATTATAAGGTATTTTCATTGAAACACTACAAATTACGATATATTATAAGGTATTTTCAATGATACACAGCATATTACGTTATATTATAAGGTATTTTCAATGATAAACTACTATATATTATAAGGTATTTTCATTGATACACTACAAATTACCATATATTATAAGGTATCTTCAATGATACACTGCATATTACGTTTTATTATAAGGTATTTTCAATGATACACTGCATATTACGTTTTATTATAAGGTATTTTCAATGATACATTGCATATTACGTTATATTATAAGGTATTTTCAGTGATAAACTACTATATATTACAAGGTAGTTTCAATGATACACTCCAAATTACCATATATTCTAAGGTATTTTCAATGATACACTGCATATTACGTTATATTATAAGGTATTTTCAAAGATACACTGCATATTACGTTATATTATAAGGTATTTTCAATGATACACTGCATATTACGTTATATTATAAGGTATTTTCATTGATACACTACAAATTACCATATATTATAAGGTATTTTCAATGATACACTAAAAAATTTCGATATATTATAAGGTATTTCCAATGATACACTGCATATTACCATATATTATAAGGTATTTTCAATGATACACTACAAATTACGATATATTATAAGGTATTTTCACTGATACACTGCATATTACGTTATATTATAAGGTATTTTCATTGATAGACTAGAATTACCATATATTCTAAGGTATTTTCAATGATACACTGTATATTACGTTATATTATAAGGTGTTTTCAATGATACACTGCATATTACGTTATATTATAAGGTATTTTCAATGATACAATGCATATTACGTTATAGTATAAGGTATTTTCATTGATACACTACAAATTACCATATATTATAAGGTATTTTCAATGATACACTACAAATTACGATATATTATAAGGTATTTTCAATGATACACTGCATATTACTTTATATTATAAGGTATTTTCATTGATACACTACAAATTACGATATATTATAAGGTATTTTCAACGATACACAGCATATTACGTTATATTATAAGGTATTTTCAATGATAAACTACTATATATTATAAGGTATTTTCAATGATACACTACAAATTACGATATATTATAAGGTATTTTCACTGATACACTGCATATTACGTTATATTATAAGGTATTTTCAATGATACACTGCATATTACGTTATATTATAAGGTATTTTCATTGATAGACTAGAATTACCATATATTCTAAGGTATTTTCAATGATACACTGCATATTACGTTATATTATAAGGTATTTTCAATGATACACTGCATATTACGTTATATTATTAGGTATTTTCAATGATACACAGAATATTACGTTTTATAATAAGGTATTTTCAATGATAAACTACTATATATTATAAGGTATTTTCAATGATACACTGCATATTACGTTATATTATAAGGTATTTTCAATGATACACTGCATATTACGTTATATTATAAGGTATTTTCATTGATGCACTACAAATTACCATATATTATAAGGTATTTTCAATGATACACTACAAATTACGATATATTATAAGGTATTTTCAATGATACACTGCATATTACGTTATATTATAAGGTATTTTCAATGATACACAGAATATTACGTTTTATAATAAGGTATTTTCAATGATAAACTACTATATATTATAAGGTATTTTCAATGATACACTGCATATTACGTTATATTATAAGGTATTTTCATTGATACACTACAAATTACCATATATTATAAGGTATCTTCAATGATACACTGCATATTACGTTTTATTATAAGGTATTTTCAATGATACACTGCATATTACGTTTTATTATAAGGTATTTTCAATGATACATTGCATATTACGTTTTATTATAAGGTATTTTCAATGATACACAGAATATTACGTTATATTATAAGGTATTTTCATTGATACACTACAAATTACCATATATTATAAGGTATCTTCAATGATACACTGCATATTACGTTTTATTATAAGGTATTTTCAATGATACACTGCATATTACGTTTTATTATAAGGTATTTTCAATGATACATTGCATATTACGTTATATTATAATGTATTTTCAATGATACACTACAAATTACGATATATTATAAGGTATTTCCAATGATACACTGCATATTACGTTATATTATAAGGTATTTTCAATGATACACTGCATATTACGTTTTATTATAAGGTATTTTCGATGATACACTGCATATTACGTTATATTATTAGGTATTTTCAATGATACACTGCATATTACATTATATTATAAGGTATTTTCAATGATACACTGCATATTACGTTATATTATAAGGTATTTTCAATGATGCACTGCATATTACGTTATACTATAATGTATTTTCAATGATACACTACAAATTACGATATATTATAAGGTATTTTCAATGATACACTGCATATTACGTTATATTATAAGGTATTTTCAATGATGCACTGCATATTACGTTATACTATAATGTATTTTCAATGATACACTACAAATTACGATATATTATAAGGTATTTCCAATGATACACTGCATATTACGTTATATTATAAGGTATTTTCAATGATACACTGCATATTACGTCATATTATAAGGTATTTTCAATGATACACTGCATATTACGTTATATTATAAGGTATTTTCAATGATACACAGAATATTACGTTTTATAATAAGGTATTTTCAATGATAAACTACTATATATTATAAGGTATTTTCAATGATACACTGCATATTACGTTATATTATAAGGTATTTTCAATGATACACTGCATATTACGTTATATTATAAGGTATTTTCAATGATGAACTACTATATATTATAAGGTATTTCCAATGATACTCTGCATATTACGTTATATTATAAGGAATTTTCAATGATACACTGCATATTACGTTATATTATAAGGTATTTTCATTGATAGCCTAGAATTACCATATATTCTAAGGTATTTTCACTGATACACTGCATATTACGTTATATTATAAGGTATTTTCATTGATAGACTAGAATTACCATATATTCTAAGGTATTTTCAATGATACACTGCATATTACGTTATATTATAAGGTATTTTCAATGATACACTGCATATTACGTTATATTATAAGGTATTTTCAATGATACACTGCATATTACGTTATATTATAAGGTTTTTTCAATGATACACTGCATATTACGTTATATTATAAGGTATCTTCATTGATGCACTACAAATTACCATATATTATAAGGTATTTTCAATGATACACTACAAATTACGATATATTATAAGGTATTTTCAATGATACACTGCATATTACGTTTTATTATAAGGTATTTTCAATGATACATTGCATATTACGTTATATTATAAGGTATTTTCAATGATACACTGCATATTACGTCATATTATAAGGTATTTTCAATGATACACTGCATATTACGTTATATTATAAGGTATTTTCAATGATACACAGAATATTACGTTTTATAATAAGGTATTTTCAATGATAAACTACTATATATTATAAGGTATTTTCAATGATACACTACAAATTACGATATATTACAAGGTATTTTCAATGATACACTGCATATTACGTCATATTGTAAGGTATTTTCAATGATACACTGCATATTACGTTATATTATTAGGTATTTTCAATGATACACAGAATATTACGTTTTATAATAAGGTATTTTCAATGATAAACTACTATATATTATAAGGTATTTTCAATGATACACTGCATATTACGTTATATTATAAGGTATTTTCAATGATACACTGCATATTACGTTATATTATAAGGTATTTTCATTGATACACTACAAATTACCATATATTATAAGGTATTTTCAATGATACACTACAAATTACGATATAGTATAAGGTATTTCCAATGATACACTGCATATTACGTTATATTATAAGGTATTTTGAATGATACACTGCATATTACGTTAAATTATAAGGTATTTTCAATGATACACTGCATATTACGTTTTATTATAAGGTATTTTCGATGATACACTGCATATTACGTTATATTATTAGGTATTTTCAATGATACACTAAAAAATTACGATATATTATAAGATATTTCCAATGATACTCTGCATATTACGTTATATTATAAGGTATTTTCAATGATACACTAAAAAATTACGATATATTATAAGGTATTTCCAATGATACTCTGCATATTACGTTATATTATAAGGTATTTGCAATGATACACTGCATATTACGTTATATTATAAGGTATTTTCAATGATACACTGCATATTACGTTATATTATAAGGTATTTTCAATGATACACAGAATGTTACGTTATATTATAAGGTATTTTCAATGATAAACTACTATATATTATAAGGTATTTCCAATGATACTCTGCATATTACGTTATATTATAAGGAATTTTCAATGATACACTGCATATTACGTTATATTATAAGGTATTTTCAATGATACACTGAATATTACGTTATGTTATAAGGTATTTTCATTGATACACTACAAATTACGATATATTATAAGGTATTTTCAATGATACACTGCATATTACGTTATATTATAAGGTATTTTCAATGATACACTGCATATTACGTTATATTATTAGGTATTTTCAATGATACACAGAATATTACGTTTTATAATAAGGTATTTTCAATGATAAACTACTATATATTATAAGGTATTTTCAATGATACACTGCATATTACGTTATATTATAAGGTATTTTCAATGATACACTGCATATTACGTTATATTATAAGGTATTTTCATTGATACACTACAAATTACCATATATATTATAAGGTATTTTCAATGATACACTACAAATTACGATATATTATAAGGTATTTTCAATGATACACTGCATATTACGTTATATTATAAGGTATTTTCAATGATACACAGAATATTACGTTTTATAATAAGGTATTTTCAATGATAAACTACTATATATTATAAGGTATTTTCAATGATACACTGCATATTACGTTATATTATAAGGTATTTTCATTGATACACTACAAATTACCATATATTCTAAGGTATTTTCAATGATACACTGCATATTACGTTATATTATAAGGTATTTTCAATGATACACTGCATATTACGTTATATTATTAGGTATTTTCAATGATACACAGAATATTACGTTTTATAATAAGGTATTTTCAATGATAAACTACTATATATTATAAGGTATTTTCAATGATACACTGCATATTACGTTATATTATAAGGTATTTTCAATGATACACTGCATATTACGTTATATTATAAGGTATTTTCATTGATGCACTACAAATTACCATATATTATAAGGTATTTTCAATGATACACTACAAATTACGATATATTATAAGGTATTTTCAATGATACACTGCATATTACGTTATATTATAAGGTATTTTCAATGATACACAGAATATTACGTTTTATAATAAGGTATTTTCAATGATAAACTACTATATATTATAAGGTATTTTCAATGATACACTGCATATTACGTTATATTATAAGGTATTTTCAATGATACACAGAATGTTACGTTATATTATAAGGTATTTTCAATGATGAACTACTATATATTATAAGGTATTTCCAATGATACTCTGCATATTACGTTATATTATAAGGAATTTTCAATGATACACTGCATATTACGTTATATTATAAGGTATTTTCAATGATACACAGAATATTACGTTTTATAATAAGGTATTTTCAATGATAAACTACTATATATTATAAGGTATTTTCAATGATACACTACAAATTACGATATATTACAAGGTATTTTCAATGATACACTGCATATTACGTCATATTGTAAGGTATTTTCAATGATACACTGCATATTACGTTATATTATTAGGTATTTTCAATGATACACAGAATATTACGTTTTATAATAAGGTATTTTCAATGATAAACTACTATATATTATAAGGTATTTTCAATGATACACTGCATATTACGTTATATTATAAGGTATTTTCAATGATACACTGCATATTACGTTATATTATAAGGTATTTTCATTGATACACTACAAATTACCATATATTATAAGGTATTTTCAATGATACACTACAAATTACGATATAGTATAAGGTATTTCCAATGATACACTGCATATTACGTTATATTATAAGGTATTTTGAATGATACACTGCATATTACGTTAAATTATAAGGTATTTTCAATGATACACTGCATATTACGTTTTATTATAAGGTATTTTCGATGATACACTTCATATTACGTTATATTATTAGGTATTTTCAATGATACACTAAAAAATTACGATATATTATAAGATATTTCCAATGATACTCTGCATATTACGTTATATTATAAGGTATTTTCAATGATACACTAAAAAATTACGATATATTATAAGGTATTTCCAATGATACTCTGCATATTACGTTATATTATAAGGAATTTTCAATGATACACTGCATATTACGTCATATTATAAGGTATTTTCAATGATACACTGCATATTACGTTATATTATAAGGTATTTTCAATGATACACAGAATATTACGTTTTATAATAAGGTATTTTCAATGATAAACTACTATATATTATAAGGTATTTTCAATGATACACTGCATATTACGTTATATTATAAGGTATTTTCAATGATACACAGAATGTTACGTTATATTATAAGGTATTTTCAATGATGAACTACTATATATTATAAGGTATTTCCAATGATACTCTGCATATTACGTTATATTATAAGGAATTTTCAATGATACACTGCATATTACGTTATATTATAAGGTATTTTCATTGATAGCCTAGAATTACCATATATTCTAAGGTATTTTCACTGATACACTGCATATTACGTTATATTATAAGGTATTTTCATTGATAGACTAGAATTACCATATATTCTAAGGTATTTTCAATGATACACTGCATATTACGTTATATTATAAGGTATTTTCAATGATACACTGCATATTACGTTATATTATAAGGTATTTTCAATGATACACTGCATATTACGTTATATTATAAGGTTTTTTCAATGATACACTGCATATTACGTTATATTATAAGGTATTTTCAATGATACACAGAATATTACGTTTTATAATAAGGTATTTTCAATGATAAACTACTATATATTATAAGGTATTTTCAATGATACACTACAAATTACGATATATTACAAGGTATTTTCAATGATACACTGCATATTACGTCATATTGTAAGGTATTTTCAATGATACACTGCATATTACGTTATATTATTAGGTATTTTCAATGATACACAGAATATTACGTTTTATAATAAGGTATTTTCAATGATAAACTACTATATATTATAAGGTATTTTCAATGATACACTGCATATTACGTTATATTATAAGGTATTTTCAATGATACACTGCATATTACGTTTTATTATAAGGTATTTTCGATGATACACTGCATATTACGTTATATTATTAGGTATTTTCAATGATACACTAAAAAATTACGATATATTATAAGATATTTCCAATGATACTCTGCATATTACGTTATATTATAAGGTATTTTCAATGATACACTAAAAAATTACGATATATTATAAGGTATTTCCAATGATACTCTGCATATTACGTTATATTATAAGGTATTTGCAATGATACACTGCATATTACGTTATATTATAAGGTATTTTCAATGATACACTGCATATTACGTTATATTATAAGGTATTTTCAATGATACACAGAATGTTACGTTATATTATAAGGTATTTTCAATGATAAACTACTATATATTATAAGGTATTTCCAATGATACTCTGCATATTACGTTATATTATAAGGAATTTTCAATGATACACTGCATATTACGTTATATTATAAGGTATTTTCAATGATACACTGAATATTACGTTATGTTATAAGGTATTTTCATTGATACACTACAAATTACGATATATTATAAGGTATTTTCAATGATACACTGCATATTACGTTATATTATAAGGTATTTTCATTGATAGACTAGAATTACCATATATTCTAAGGTATTTTCAATGATACACTGCATATTACGTTATATTATAAGGTATTTTCAATGATACACTGCATATTACGTTATATTATTAGGTATTTTCAATGATACACAGAATATTACGTTTTATAATAAGGTATTTTCAATGATAAACTACTATATATTATAAGGTATTTTCAATGATACACTGCATATTACGTTATATTATAAGGTATTTTCAATGATACACTGCATATTACGTTATATTATAAGGTATTTTCATTGATGCACTACAAATTACCATATATTATAAGGTATTTTCAATGATACACTACAAATTACGATATATTATAAGGTATTTTCAATGATACACTGCATATTACGTTATATTATAAGGTATTTTCAATGATACACAGAATATTACGTTTTATAATAAGGTATTTTCAATGATAAACTACTATATATTATAAGGTATTTTCAATGATACACTGCATATTACGTTATATTATAAGGTATTTTCAATGATACACAGAATGTTACGTTATATTATAAGGTATTTTCAATGATGAACTACTATATATTATAAGGTATTTCCAATGATACTCTGCATATTACGTTATATTATAAGTAATTTTCAATGATACACTGCATATTACGTTATATTATAAGGTATTTTCAATGATACACAGAATATTACGTTTTATAATAAGGTATTTTCAATGATAAACTACTATATATTATAAGGTATTTTCAATGATACACTACAAATTACGATATATTACAAGGTATTTTCAATGATACACTGCATATTACGTCATATTGTAAGGTATTTTCAATGATACACTGCATATTACGTTATATTATTAGGTATTTTCAATGATACACAGAATATTATGTTTTATAATAAGGTATTTTCAATGATAAACTACTATATATTATAAGGTATTTTCAATGATACACTGCATATTACGTTATATTATAAGGTATTTTCAATGATATAGTGCATATTACGTTATATTATAAGGTATTTTCATTGATACACTACAAATTACCATATATTATAAGGTATTTTCAATGATACACTACAAATTACGATATAGTATAAGGTATTTCCAATGATACACTGCATATTACGTTATATTATAAGGTATTTTGAATGATACACTGCATATTACGTTAAATTATAAGGTATTTTCAATGATACACTGCATATTACGTTTTATTATAAGGTATTTTCGATGATACACTGCATATTACGTTATATTATTAGGTATTTTCAATGATACACTAAAAAATTACGATATATTATAAGATATTTCCAATGATACTCTGCATATTACGTTATATTATAAGGTATTTTCAATGATACACTAAAAAATTACGATATATTATAAGGTATTTCCAATGATACTCTGCATATTACGTTATATTATAAGGTATTTTCAATGATACACTACAAATTACGATATATTATAAGGTATTTTCAATGATACACTGCATATTACGTTTTATTATAAGGTATTTTCAATGATACATTGCATATTACGTTTTATTATAAGGTATTTTCAATGATACACAGAATATTACGTTATATTATAAGGTATTTTCATTGATACACTACAAATTACCATATATTATAAGGTATCTTCAATGATACACTGCATATTACGTTTTATTATAAGGTATTTTCAATGATACACTGCATATTACGTTTTATTATAAGGTATTTTCAATGATACATTGCATATTACGTTATATTATAAGGTATTTTCAGTGATAAACTACTATATATTACAAGGTAGTTTCAATGATACACTACAAATTACCATATATTCTAAGGTATTTTCAATGATACACTGCATATTACGTTATATTATAAGGTATTTTCAAAGATACACTGCATATTACGTTATATTATAATGTATTTTCAATGATACACTGCATATTATGTTATATTATAAGGTATTTTCAATGATACACAGTATATTACGTTATATTATAAGGTATTTTCATTGATACACTACAAATTACCATATATTATAAGGTATCTTCAATGATACACTGCATATTACGTTTTATTATAAGGTATTTTCAATGATACACTGCATATTACGTTTTATTATAAGGTATTTTCAATGATACATTGCATATTACGTTATATTATAAGGTATTTTCAGTGATAAACTACTATATATTACAAGGTAGTTTCAATGATACACTACAAATTACCATATATTCTAAGGTATTTTCAATGATACACTGCATATTACGTTATATTATAAGGTATTTTCAAAGATACACTGCATATTACGTTATATTATAAGGTATTTTCAATGATACACTGCATATTACGTTATATTATAAGGTATTTTCATTGATATACTACAAATTACCATATATTATAAGGTATTTTCAATGATACACTAAAAAATTTCGATATATTATAAGGTATTTCCAATGATACACTGCATATTACCATATATTATAAGGTATTTTCAATGATACACTACAAATTACGATATATTATAAGGTATTTCCAATGATACACTGCATATTACGTTATATTATAAGGTATTTTCAATGATACACTGCATATTACGTTATATTATAAGGTATTTTCATTGATAGACTAGAATTACCATAAATTTTAAGGTATTTTCAATGATACACTGCATATTACGTTTTATTATAAGGTATTTTCAATGATACACAGCATATTACGTTATATTATAAGGTATTTTCAATGATAAACTACTATATATTATAAGGTATTTTCAATGATACACTGCATATTACGTTATATTATAAGGTATTTTCAATGATACACTGCATATTACGTTATATTATAAGGTATTTTCAATGATACACTGCATATTACGTTATATTATAAGGTTTTTTCAATGATACACTGCATTGTCACGTCGTTTCCTTTCTCGCGAACGAGGAAGGAACCGCACACGGGAAATTACGGCTTGAAGACCGGGCCACGCTCGGTCGCGCGACACGTGGTCCTCCCGGGACAAACAATCGTTCACGGAATCGAATCGGAGTAACTATCACGATGGCTAATACGAAATTCGGGCGCCAGACACGACAGTGTCACGCGAAAGATTCACGAGACGCGAATTCGGCACGACGATCTCGATTCTGCGAGGACTGCGCGATAACCTGGGATAGCCGCGAACAAGGTCAGGGTTCTACGTGAGAAGAAGGAACGGGGCATTCCCCGCGACAGGAACGTTTCTCGTAGGACGAATAACTGACGCGGTATTCGGCAATAATGTTCGTTTATTAACGAGATGACAGTAGCGGCCGCCGGTGAACGCCGGCGGCAACAGGAATTTGCCGGCGCGAAGACAATTTCTTTCGGCAGGTGTTCGACCGATCGCGCGTACTCTATTCTTTCGCGTTGAGCTCGGCAGTCACAGGACTTCGCGTGAAAATACAAGCCTTTACGGCACGGATTCTGTCGAGCTCCGATGACAAACGCGTAATTTCGACGTGGACTGGGCGCGGATCACGGCAAAGTCGCGAGAAGGTCGAAATCGGCACGGCGCGTCGTCCCACCGTGGAACGTTTCGAGATGAGCTTATTATTTCTCTTCGTCGAAAATCGTACGCCCCGAATATTCCTCGTTCCGGACAATCGGCGACGATACGACCCACGGCCTCGCGTTCCTCTCGGGAGAGCGACTCCTGGTCCTCGGAAACGACGACGGCAACGTGGTACGCGACACGACACAGGAGCTTCGCGAAAACGTCCCGAGCCAACACGAATTGTTCACAAACTTTGATTTTAGCAAAGAAACGGATCGGCACTTACCAAACGGCAAAGGGTGTCCGCTCGCTCGTCTTTCGGTATTAAATTATGACTACTAATTTTCGCTTGTCGCGGGTTTAGTGACGGCACTACTTCGCTTGACGTGATCTCGTGACCCAGTGACACAATTCGAGCCGGCTCGGTAACGCGGAAGCGAGGCGTCCCCCTCTCCCTCGACTATTTCCTCCTAGGCGGCGCTCGGGCCTATCGCGTGGTTCCTCGCAGCAGGGACAACTATCGTGCCCTTCGGCCCCGTGCCTCCGGCAATTTGTCGATTTCCCGGGGCACGCGGTACGGGGCTGCTGGGCTGTACGAGTGGGCGCGAGCCATTCCAGGGTGTTCTCTGTGCATCTCCTGGACGAGAGTCGACGAGGCTGGGCTGCTGGTCGTCCCTTATTTTCGAAATCCTCGTCGGCCTCTCCGGGTTGGTGAATCCGGACTCGCTTCCGACTCGATCGTCTCGTTCTCGATTGACGCGCTGCGATAGGTCCTCCGAGCGCTTATCCTTAAGCCTTTGCGCCAATCACGGCAGGAAATAGGTACCGGGTTCCTTATGACTCCGGCTATCCCTGAAACTTCGTGTCGCGCCCAGCGGCGCGACATTCAAACGCGATAATTCCGTTCCGCTGGAACTCGAACGTCCAGGGAGACCGATCGCACAGCCGATTTCGCTTTTAATACCGGCCCGGTCCTTCGCTGAGGGTTCGGCAGGACAGTGGCAAAATCTGCCACGTCACAGCATATTACGTTATATTATAAGGTATTTTCATTGATGCACTACAAATTACCATATATTATAAGGTATTTTCAATGATACACTACAAATTACGATATATTATAAGGTATTTTCAATGATACACTGCATATTACGTTTTATTATAAGGTATTTTCAATGATACATTGCATATTACGTTATATTATAAGGTATTTTCAATGATACACTGCATATTACGTCATATTATAAGGTATTTTCAATGATACACTGCATATTACGTTATATTATAAGGTATTTTCAATGATACACAGAATATTACGTTTTATAATAAGGTATTTTCAATGATAAACTACTATATATTATAAGGTATTTTCAATGATACACTACAAATTACGATATATTACAAGGTATTTTCAATGATACACTGCATATTACGTCATATTGTAAGGTATTTTCAATGATACACTGCATATTACGTTATATTATTAGGTATTTTCAATGATACACAGAATATTACGTTTTATAATAATGTATTTTCAATGATAAACTACTATATATTATAAGGTATTTTCAATGATACACTGCATATTACGTTATATTATAAGGTATTTTCAATGATACACTGCATATTACGTTATATTATAAGGTATTTTCATTGATACACTACAAATTACCATATATTATAAGGTATTTTCAATGATACACTACAAATTACGATATAGTATAAGGTATTTCCAATGATACACTGCATATTACGTTATATTATAAGGTATTTTGAATGATACACTGCATATTACGTTAAATTATAAGGTATTTTCAATGATACACTGCATATTACGTTTTATTATAAGGTATTTTCGATGATACACTGCATATTACGTTATATTATTAGGTATTTTCAATGATACACTAAAAAATTACGATATATTATAAGATATTTCCAATGATACTCTGCATATTACGTTATATTATAAGGTATTTTCAATGATACACTAAAAAATTACGATATATTATAAGGTATTTCCAATGATACTCTGCATATTACGTTATATTATAAGGAATTTTCAATGATACACTGCATATTACGTTATATTATAAGGTATTTTCAATGATACACTGCATATTACGTTATATTATAAGGTATTTTCAATGATACACAGAATGTTACGTTATATTATAAGGTATTTTCAATGATAAACTACTATATATTATAAGGTATTTCCAATGATACTCTGCATATTACGTTATATTATAAGGAATTTTCAATGATACACTGCATATTACGTTATACTATATGGTATTTTCATTGATAGCCTAGAATTACCATATATTCTCAGGTATTTTCATTGATACACTACAAATTACCATATATTATAAGGTATTTTCAATGATACACTACAAATTACGATATAGTATAAGGTATTTCCAATGATACACTGCATATTACGTTATATTATAAGGTATTTTCAATGATACACTGCATATTACGTTATATTATAAGGTATTTTCATTTATAGACTAGAATTACCATATATTCTAAGGTATTTTCAATGATACACTGCATATTACGTTAAATTGTAAGGTATTTTCAATGATACACTGCATATTACGTTTTATTATAAGGTATTTTCGATGATACACTGCATATTACGTTATATTATTAGGTATTTTCAATGATACACTAAAAAATTACGATATATTATAAGGTATTTCCAATGATACACTGCATATTACGTTATATTATAAGGTATTTTCAATGATACACTGCATATTACGTTATATTATAATGTATTTTCAATGATACACAGAATATTACGTTATATTATAAGGTATTTTCAATGATACACAGAATATTACGTTATATTATAAGGTATTTTCATTGATACACTACAAATTACCATATATTATAAGGTATTTTCTATGATACACTACAAATTACGATATAGTATAAGGTATTTCCAATGATACACTGCATATTACGTTATATTATAAGGTATTTTGAATGATACACTGCATATTACGTTATATTATAAGGTATTTTCATTGATAGACTAGAATTACCATATATTCTAAGGTATTTTCAATGATACACTGCATATTACGTTAAATTATAAGGTATTTTCAATGATACACTGCATATTACGTTTTATTATAAGGTATTTTCGATGACACACTGCATATTACGTTATATTATTAGGTATTTTCAATGATACACTAAAAAATTACGATATATTATAAGGTATTTCCAATGATACTCTGCATATTACGTTATATTATAAGGAATTTTCAATGATACACTGCATATTACGTTATATTATAAGGTATTTTCATTGATAGCCTAGAATTACCATATATTCTCAGGTATTTCCAATGATACACTGCATATTACGTTATATTATAAGGTATTTTCAATGATACACTGCATATTACGTTATATTATAAGGTATTTTCAATGATACACAGAATATTACGTTTTATAATAAGGTATTTTCAATGATAAACTACTATATATTATAAGGTATTTTCAATGATACACTACAAATTACGATATATTACAAGGTATTTTCAATGATACACTGCATATTACGTTATATTATAAGGTATTTTCAATGATACACTGCATATTACGTTATATTATAAGGTATTTTCAATGATACACAGAATATTACGTTATATTATAAGGTATTTTCAAAGATACACAGAATATTACGTTATATTATAAGGTATTTTCAATGATAAACTACTATATATTATAAGGTATTTGCAATGATACACTGCATATTACGTTATATTATAAAGTATTTTCAATGATACACTGCATATTACGTTATATTATAAGGTATTTTCATTGATACACTACAAATTACCATATATTATAAGGTATTTTCAATGATACACTACAAATTACGATATAGTATAAGGTATTTCCAATGATACACTGCATATTACGTTATACTATAAGGTATTTTGAATGATACACTGCATATTGCGTTATATTATAAGGTATTTTCAATGATACACTGCATATTACGTTATATTATAAGGTATTTTCAATGATACACAGAATGTTACGTTATATTATAAGGTATTTTCAATGATAAACTACTATATATTATAAGGTATTTTCAATGATACACTACAAATTACGATATATTATAAGGTATTTTCGATGATACACTGCATATTACGTTATATTATTAGGTATTTTCAATGATACACTAAAAAATTACGATATATTATAAGATATTTCCAATGATACTCTGCATATTACGTTATATTATAAGGTATTTTCAATGATACACTAAAAAATTACGATATATTATAAGGTATTTCCAATGATACTCTGCATATTACGTTATATTATAAGGAATTTTCAATGATACACTGCATATTACGTTATATTATAAGGTATTTTCAATGATACACTGCATATTACGTTATATTATAAGGTATTTTCAATGATACACAGAATGTTACGTTATATTATAAGGTATTTTCAATGATAAACTACTATATATTATAAGGTATTTCCAATGATACTCTGCATATTACGTTATATTATAAGGAATTTTCAATGATACACTGCATATTACGTTATACTATATGGTATTTTCATTGATAGCCTAGAATTACCATATATTCTCAGGTATTTTCATTGATACACTACAAATTACCATATATTATAAGGTATTTTCAATGATACACTACAAATTACGATATAGTATAAGGTATTTCCAATGATACACTGCATATTACGTTATATTATAAGGTATTTTGAATGATACACTGCATATTACGTTATATTATAAGGTATTTTCATTTATAGACTAGAATTACCATATATTCTAAGGTATTTTCAATGATACACTGCATATTACGTTAAATTGTAAGGTATTTTCAATGATACACTGCATATTACGTTTTATTATAAGGTATTTTCGATGATACACTGCATATTACGTTATATTATTAGGTATTTTCAATGATACACTAAAAAATTACGATATATTATAAGGTATTTCCAATGATACACTGCATATTACGTTATATTATAAGGTATTTTCAATGATACACTGCATATTACGTTATATTATAATGTATTTTCAATGATACACAGAATATTACGTTATATTATAAGGTATTTTCAATGATACACAGAATATTACGTTATATTATAAGGTATTTTCATTGATACACTACAAATTACCATATATTATAAGGTATTTTCTATGATACACTACAAATTACGATATAGTATAAGGTATTTCCAATGATACACTGCATATTACGTTATATTATAAGGTATTTTGAATGATACACTGCATATTACGTTATATTATAAGGTATTTTCATTGATAGACTAGAATTACCATATATTCTAAGGTATTTTCAATGATACACTGCATATTACGTTAAATTATAAGGTATTTTCAATGATACACTGCATATTACGTTTTATTATAAGGTATTTTCGATGACACACTGCATATTACGTTATATTATTAGGTATTTTCAATGATACACTAAAAAATTACGATATATTATAAGGTATTTCCAATGATACTCTGCATATTACGTTATATTATAAGGAATTTTCAATGATACACTGCATATTACGTTATATTATAAGGTATTTTCATTGATAGCCTAGAATTACCATATATTCTCAGGTATTTCCAATGATACACTGCATATTACGTTATATTATAAGGTATTTTCAATGATACACTGCATATTACGTTATATTATAAGGTATTTTCAATGATACACAGAATATTACGTTTTATAATAAGGTATTTTCAATGATAAACTACTATATATTATAAGGTATTTTCAATGATACACTACAAATTACGATATATTACAAGGTATTTTCAATGATACACTGCATATTACGTTATATTATAAGGTATTTTCAATGATACACTGCATATTACGTTATATTATAAGGTATTTTCAATGATACACAGAATATTACGTTATATTATAAGGTATTTTCAAAGATACACAGAATATTACGTTATATTATAAGGTATTTTCAATGATAAACTACTATATATTATAAGGTATTTGCAATGATACACTGCATATTACGTTATATTATAAAGTATTTTCAATGATACACTGCATATTACGTTATATTATAAGGTATTTTCATTGATACACTACAAATTACCATATATTATAAGGTATTTTCAATGATACACTACAAATTACGATATAGTATAAGGTATTTCCAATGATACACTGCATATTACGTTATACTATAAGGTATTTTGAATGATACACTGCATATTGCGTTATATTATAAGGTATTTTCAATGATACACTGCATATTACGTTATATTATAAGGTATTTTCAATGATACACAGAATGTTACGTTATATTATAAGGTATTTTCAATGATAAACTACTATATATTATAAGGTATTTTCAATGATACACTACAAATTACGATATATTATAAGGTATTTTCACTGATACACTGCATATTACGTTATATTATAAGGTATTTTCATTGATAGACTAGAATTACCATATATTCTAAGGTATTTTCAATGATACACTACAAATTACGATATATTATAAGGTATTTTCAATGATACACTGCATATTACGTTTTATTATAAGGTATTTTCAATGATACACTGCATATTACGTTTTATTATAAGGTATTTTCAATGATACACAGAATATTACGTTATATTATAAGGTATTTTCAATGATACACTACAAATTACCATATATTATAAGGTATCTTCAATGATACGCTGCATATTACGTTTTATTATAAGGTATTTTCAATGTACACTACATATTACGTTTTATTATAAGGTATTTTCAATGATACATTGCATATTACGTTATATTATAAGGTATTTTCAGTGATAAACTACTATATATTACAAGGTAGTTTCAATGATACACTACAAATTACCATATATTCTCAGGTATTTTCAATGATACACTGCATATTACGTTATATTATAAGGTATTTTCAAAGATACACTGCATATTACGTTATATTATAATGTATTTTCAATGATACACTGCATATTATGTTATATTATAAGGTATTTTCAATGATACACTGCATACTACGTTATATTATAAGGTATTTTCAATGATACACTGCATATTACGTTATATTATAAGGTATTTTCAATGATACACTGCATATTACGTTATATTCTCAGGTATTTTCAATGATACACTGCATATTACGTTATATTATAAGGTATTTTCAATGATACACTGAATATTACGTTATATTATAAGGTATTTTCATTGATACACTACAAATTACCATATATTATAAGGTATCTTCAATGATACACTGCATATTACGTTTTACTATAAGGTATTTTCAATGATACACTGCATATTACGTTTTATTATAAGGTATTTTCAATGATACATTGCATATTACGTTATATTATAAGGTATTTTCAGTGATAAACTACTATATATTACAAGGTAGTTTCAATGATATACTACAAATTACCATATATTCTAAGGTATTTTCAATGATACACTGCATATTACGTTATATTATAAGGTATTTTCATTGATACACTACAAATTACCATATATTATAAGGTATTTTCAATGATACACTACAACTTACGATATATTATAAGGTATTTTCAATGATACAATGCATATTACGTTTTATTATAAGGTATTTTCAATGATACACTGCATATTACGTCATATTATAAGGTATTTTCAATGATACACTGCATATTACGTTATATTATAAGGTATTTTCAATGATACACAGAATATTACGTTTTATAATAAGGTATTTTCAATGATAAACTACTATGTATTATAAGGTATTTTCAATGATACACTACAAATTACGATATATTACAAGGTATTTTCAATGATACACTGCATATTACGTCATATTATAAGGTATTTTCAATGATACACTGCATATTACGTTATATTATTAGGTATTTTCAATGATACACAGAATATTACGTTTTATAATAAGGTATTTTCAATGATAAACTACTATATATTATAAGGTATTTTCAATGATACACTGCATATTACGTTATATTATAAGGTATTTTCAATGATACACTGCATATTACGTTATATTATAAGGTATTTTCATTGATACACTACAAATTACCATATATTATAAGGTATTTTCAATGATATACTACAAATTACGATATAGTATAAGGTATTTCCAATGATACACTGCATATCACGTTATATTATAAGGTATTTTCAATGATACACTGCATATTACGTTAAATTATAAGGTATTTTCAATGATACACTGCATATTACGTTTTATAATAAGGTATTTTCAATGATAAACTACTATATATTATAAGGTATTTTCAATGATACACTACAAATTACGATATATTACAAGGTATTTTCAATGATACACTGCATATTACGTTATATTATAAGGTATTTTCAATGATACACTGCATATTACGTTATATTATAAGGTATTTTCAATGATACACAGAATATTACGTTATATTATAAGGTATTTTCAAAGTTACACAGAATAGTACGTTATATTATAAGGTATTTTCAATGATAAACTACTATATATTATAAGGTATTTTCAATGATACACTGCATATTACGTTATATTATAAGGTATTTTCAATGATACACTGCATATTACGTTATATTATAAGGTATTTTCATTGATACACTACAAATTACCATATATTATAAGGTATTTTCAATGATACACTACAAATTACGATATAGTATAAGGTATTTCCAATGATACACTGCATATTACGTTATACTATAAGGTATTTTGAATGATACACTGCATATTGCGTTATATTATAAGGTATTTTCAATGATACACTGCATATTACGTTTTATTATAAGGTATTTTCGATGATACACTGCATATTACGTTATATTATTAGGTATTTTCAATGATACACTAAAAAATTACGATATATTATAAGGTATTTCCAATGATACTCTGCATATTACGTTATATTATAAGGAATTTTCAATGATACACTGCATATTACGTTATATTATAAGGTATTTTCATTGATAGCCTAGAATTACCATATATTCTCAGGTATTTCCAATGATACACTGCATATTACGTTATATTATAAGGTATTTTCAATGATACACTGCATATTATGTTATATTATAAGGTATTTTCAATGATACACAGAATGTTACGTTATATTATAAGGTATTTTCAATGATAAACTACTATATATTATAAGGTATTTTCAATGATACACTACAAATTACGATATATTATAAGGTATTTTCACTGATACACTGCATATTACGTTATATTATAAGGTATTTTCATTGATAGACTAGAATTACCATATATTCTAAGGTATTTTCAATGATACACTACAAATTACGATATATTATAAGGTATTTTCAATGATACACTGCATATTACGTTTTATTATAAGGTATTTTCAATGATACATTGCATATTACGTTTTATTATAAGGTATTTTCAATGATACACAGAATATTACGTTATATTATAAGGTATTTTCATTGATACACTACAAATTACCATATATTATAAGGTATCTTCAATGATACGCTGCATATTACGTTTTATTATAAGGTATTTTCAATGTACACTACATATTACGTTTTATTATAAGGTATTTTCAATGATACATTGCATATTACGTTATATTATAAGGTATTTTCAGTGATAAACTACTATATATTACAAGGTAGTTTCAATGATACACTACAAATTACCATATATTCTCAGGTATTTTCAATGATACACTGCATATTACGTTATATTATAAGGTATTTTCAAAGATACACTGCATATTACGTTATATTATAATGTATTTTCAATGATACACTGCATATTATGTTATATTATAAGGTATTTTCAATGATACACTGCATACTACGTTATATTATAAGGTATTTTCAATGATACACTGCATATTACGTTATATTATAAGGTATTTTCAATGATACACTGCATATTACGTTATATTCTCAGGTATTTTCAATGATACACTGCATATTACGTTATATTATAAGGTATTTTCAATGATACACTGAATATTACGTTATATTATAAGGTATTTTCATTGATACACTACAAATTACCATATATTATAAGGTATCTTCAATGATACACTGCATATTACGTTTTACTATAAGGTATTTTCAATGATACACTGCATATTACGTTTTATTATAAGGTATTTTCAATGATACATTGCATATTACGTTATATTATAAGGTATTTTCAGTGATAAACTACTATATATTACAAGGTAGTTTCAATGATATACTACAAATTACCATATATTCTAAGGTATTTTCAATGATACACTGCATATTACGTTATATTATAAGGTATTTTCATTGATACACTACAAATTACCATATATTATAAGGTATTTTCAATGATACACTACAAATTACGATATATTATAAGGTATTTTCAATGATACACTGCATATTACGTTTTATTATAAGGTATTTTCAATGATACACTGCATATTACGTTATATTATAAGGTATTTTCAATGATACACTGCATATTACGTTATATTATAAGGTATTTTCAATGATACACAGAATATTACGTTTTATAATAAGGTATTTTCAATGATAAACTACTATGTATTATAAGGTATTTTCAATGATACACTACAAATTACGATATATTACAAGGTATTTTCAATGATACACTGCATATTACGTCATATTATAAGGTATTTTCAATGATACACTGCATATTACGTTATATTATTAGGTATTTTCAATGATACACAGAATATTACGTTTTATAATAAGGTATTTTCAATGATAAACTACTATATATTATAAGGTATTTTCAATGATACACTGCATATTACGTTATATTATAAGGTATTTTCAATGATACACTGCATATTACGTTATATTATAAGGTATTTTCATTGATACACTACAAATTACCATATATTATAAGGTATTTTCAATGATATACTACAAATTACGATATAGTATAAGGTATTTCCAATGATACACTGCATATCACGTTATATTATAAGGTATTTTCAATGATACACTGCATATTACGTTAAATTATAAGGTATTTTCAATGATACACTGCATATTACGTTTTATAATAAGGTATTTTCAATGATAAACTACTATATATTATAAGGTATTTTCAATGATACACTACAAATTACGATATATTACAAGGTATTTTCAATGATACACTGCATATTACGTTATATTATAAGGTATTTTCAATGATACACTGCATATTACGTTATATTATAAGGTATTTTCAATGATACACAGAATATTACGTTATATTATAAGGTATTTTCAAAGTTACACAGAATAGTACGTTATATTATAAGGTATTTTCAATGATAAACTACTATATATTATAAGGTATTTTCAATGATACACTGCATATTACGTTATATTATAAGGTATTTTCAATGATACACTGCATATTACGTTATATTATAAGGTATTTTCATTGATACACTACAAATTACCATATATTATAAGGTATTTTCAATGATACACTACAAATTACGATATAGTATAAGGTATTTCCAATGATACACTGCATATTACGTTATACTATAAGGTATTTTGAATGATACACTGCATATTGCGTTATATTATAAGGTATTTTCAATGATACACTGCATATTACGTTTTATTATAAGGTATTTTCGATGATACACTGCATATTACGTTATATTATTAGGTATTTTCAATGATACACTAAAAAATTACGATATATTATAAGGTATTTCCAATGATACTCTGCATATTACGTTATATTATAAGGAATTTTCAATGATACACTGCATATTACGTTATATTATAAGGTATTTTCATTGATAGCCTAGAATTACCATATATTCTAAGGTATTTCCAATGATACATTGCATATTACGTTATATTATAAGGTATTTTCAATGATACACAGAATATTACGTTTTATAATAAGGTATTTTCAATGATAAACTACTATATATTATAAGGTATTTTCAATGATACACTACAAATTACGATATATTACAAGGTATTTTCAATGATACACTGCATATTACGTTATATTATAAGGTATTTTCAATGATACACTGCATATTACGTTATATTATAAGGTATTTTCAATGATACACAGAATATTACGTTATATTATAAGGTATTTTCAAAGATACACAGAATAGTACGTTATATTATAAGGTATTTTCAATGATAAACTACTATATATTATAAGGTATTTTCAATGATACACTGCATATTACGTTATATTATAAGGTATTTTCAATGATACACTGCATATTACGTTATATTATAAGGTATTTTCATTGATACACTACAAATTACCATATATTATAAGGTATTTTCAATGATACACTACAAATTACGATATAGTATAAGGTATTTCCAATGATACACTGCATATTACGTTATACTATAAGGTATTTTGAATGATACACTGCATATTGCGTTATATTATAAGGTATTTTCAATGATACACTGCATATTACGTTATATTATTAGGTATTTTCAATGATACACAGAATGTTACGTTATATTATAAGGTATTTTCAATGATAAACTACTATATATTATAAGGTATTTTCAATGATACACTACAAATTACGATATATTATAAGGTATTTTCACTGATACACTGCATATTACGTTATATTACAAGGTATTTTCATTGATAGACTAGAATTACCATATATTCTAAGGTATTTTCAATGATACACTACAAATTACGATATATTATAAGGTATTTTCAATGATACACTGCATATTACGTTTTATTATAAGGTATTTTCAATGATACACAGAATATTACGTTATATTATAAGGTATTTTCATTGATACACTACAAATTACCATATATTATAAGGTATCTTCAATGATACGCTGCATATTACGTTTTATTATAAGGTATTTTCAATGTACACTACATATTACGTTTTATTATAAGGTATTTTCAATGATACATTGCATATTACGTTATATTATAAGGTATTTTCAGTGATAAACTACTATATATTACAAGGTAGTTTCAATGATACACTACAAATTACCATATATTCTCAGGTATTTTCAATGATACACTGCATATTACGTTATATTATAAGGTATTTTCAAAGATACACTGCATATTACGTTATATTATAATGTATTTTCAATGATACACTGCATATTATGTTATATTATAAGGTATTTTCAATGATACACTGCATACTACGTTATATTATAAGGTATTTTCAATGATACACTGCATATTACGTTATATTATAAGGTATTTTCAATGATACACTGCATATTACGTTATATTCTCAGGTATTTTCAATGATACACTGCATATTACGTTATATTATAAGGTATTTTCAATGATACACTGAATATTACGTTATATTATAAGGTATTTTCATTGATACACTACAAATTACCATATATTATAAGGTATCTTCAATGATACACTGCATATTACGTTTTACTATAAGGTATTTTCAATGATACACTGCATATTACGTTTTATTATAAGGTATTTTCAATGATACATTGCATATTACGTTATATTATAAGGTATTTTCAGTGATAAACTACTATATATTACAAGGTAGTTTCAATGATACACTACAAATTACCATATATTCTAAGGTATTTTCAATGATACACTGCATATTACGTTATATTATAAGGTATTTTCATTGATACACTACAAATTACCATATATTATAAGGTATTTTCAATGATACACTACAAATTACGATATATTATAAGGTATTTTCAATGATACACTGCATATTACGTTTTATTATAAGGTATTTTCAATGATACACTGCATATTACGTCATATTATAAGGTATTTTCAATGATACACTGCATATTACGTTATATTATAAGGTATTTTCAATGATACACAGAATATTACGTTTTATAATAAGGTATTTTCAATGATAAACTACTATATATTATAAGGTATTTTCAATGATACACTACAAATTACGATATATTACAAGGTATTTTCAATGATACACTGCATATTACGTCATATTATAAGGTATTTTCAATGATACACTGCATATTACGTTATATTATTAGGTATTTTCAATGATACACAGAATATTACGTTTTATAATAAGGTATTTTCAATGATAAACTACTATATATTATAAGGTATTTTCAATGATACACTGCATATTACGTTATATTATAAGGTATTTTCAATGATACACTGCATATTACGTTATATTATAAGGTATTTTCATTGATACACTACAAATTACCATATATTATAAGGTATTTTCAATGATATACTAGAAATTACGATATAGTATAAGGTATTTCCAATGATACACTGCATATCACGTTATATTATAAGGTATTTTGAATGATACACTGCATATTACGTTAAATTATAAGGTATTTTCAATGATACACTGCATATTACGTTTTATAATAAGGTATTTTCAATGATAAACTACTATATATTATAAGGTATTTTCAATGATAAACTACTATATATTATAAGGTATTTTCAATGATACACTGCATATTACGTTATATTATAAGGTATTTTCAATGATACACTGCATATTACGTTATATTATAAGGTATTTTCATTGATACACTACAAATTACCATATATTATAAGGTATTTTCAATGATACACTACAAATTACGATATAGTATAAGGTATTTCCAATGATACACTGCATATTACGTTATACTATAAGGTATTTTGAATGATACACTGCATATTGCGTTATATTATAAGGTATTTTCAATGATACACTGCATATTACGTTTTATTATAAGGTATTTTCAATGATACACTGCATATTACGTTATATTATTAGGTATTTTCAATGATACACTAAAAAATTACGATATATTATAAGGTATTTCCAATGATACTCTGCATATTACGTTATATTATAAGGTATTTTCAATGATACACTGCATATTACGTTATATTATAAGGTATTTTCAATGATACACAGAATATTACGTTATATTATAAGGTATTTTCAAAGATACACAGAATAGTACGTTATATTATAAGGTATTTTCAATGATAAACTACTATATATTATAAGGTATTTTCAATGATACACTGCATATTACGTTATATTATAAGGTATTTTCAATGATACACTGCATATTACGTTATATTATAAGGTATTTTCAATGATACACTGCATATTACGTTATATTATAAGGTATTTTCATTGATACACTACAAATTACCATATATTATAAGGTATTTTCAATGATATACTACAAATTACGATATAGTATAAGGTATTTCCAATGATACACTGCATATCACGTTATATTATAAGGTATTTTGAATGATACACTGCATATTACGTTAAATTATAAGGTATTTTCAATGATACACTGCATATTACGTTTTATAATAAGGTATTTTCAATGATAAACTACTATATATTATAAGGTATTTTCAATGATACACTACAAATTACGATATATTACAAGGTATTTTCAATGATACACTGCATATTACGTTATATTATAAGGTATTTTCAATGATACACTACAAATTACGATATATTACAAGGTATTTTCAATGATACACTGCATATTACGTCATATTATAAGGTATTTTCAATGATACACTGCATATTACGTTATATTATTAGGTATTTTCAATGATACACAGAATATTACGTTTTATAATAAGGTATTTTCAATGATAAACTACTATATATTATAAGGTATTTTCAATGATACACTGCATATTACGTTATATTATAAGGTATTTTCAATGATACACTGCATATTACGTTATATTATAAGGTATTTTCATTGATACACTACAAATTACCATATATTATAAGGTATTTTCAATGATATACTACAAATTACGATATAGTATAAGGTATTTCCAATGATACACTGCATATCACGTTATATTATAAGGTATTTTGAATGATACACTGCATATTACGTTATATTATAAGGTATTTTCAATGATACACTGCATATTACGTTTTATAATAAGGTATTTTCAATGATAAACTACTATATATTATAAGGTATTTTCAATGATAAACTACTATATATTATAAGGTATTTTCAATGATACACTGCATATTACGTTATATTATAAGGTATTTTCAATGATACACTGCATATTACGTTATATTATAAGGTATTTTCATTGATACATTACAAATTACCATATATTATAAGGTATTTTCAATGATACACTACAAATTACGATATAGTATAAGGTATTTCCAATGATACACTGCATATTACGTTATACTATAAGGTATTTTGAATGATACACTGCATATTGCGTTATATTATAAGGTATTTTCAATGATACACTGCATATTACGTTTTATTATAAGGTATTTTCGATGATACACTGCATATTACGTTATATTATTAGGTATTTTCAATGATACACTAAAAAATTACGATATATTATAAGGTATTTCCAATGATACTCTGCATATTACGTTATATTATAAGGTATTTTCAATGATACACTGCATATTACGTTATATTATAAGGTATTTTCAATGATACACAGAATATTACGTTATATTATAAGGTATTTTCAAAGATACACAGAATAGTACGTTATATTATAAGGTATTTTCAATGATAAACTACTATATATTATAAGGTATTTTCAATGATACACTGCATATTACGTTATATTATAAGGTATTTTCAATGATACACTGCATATTACGTTATATTATAAGGTATTTTCAATGATACACTGCATATTACGTTATATTATAAGGTATTTTCATTGATACACTACAAATTACCATATATTATAAGGTATTTTCAATGATATACTACAAATTACGATATAGTATAAGGTATTTCCAATGATACACTGCATATCACGTTATATTATAAGGTATTTTGAATGATACACTGCATATTACGTTAAATTATAAGGTATTTTCAATGATACACTGCATATTACGTTTTATAATAAGGTATTTTCAATGATAAACTACTATATATTATAAGGTATTTTCAATGATACACTACAAATTACGATATATTACAAGGTATTTTCAATGATACACTGCATATTACGTTATATTATAAGGTATTTTCAATGATACACTGCATATTACGTTATATTATAAGGTATTTTCAATGATACACAGAATATTACGTTATATTATAAGGTATTTTCAAAGTTACACAGAATAGTACGTTATATTATAAGGTATTTTCAATGATAAACTACTATATATTATAAGGTATTTTCAATGATACACTGCATATTACGTTATATTATAAGGTATTTTCAATGATACACTGCATATTACGTTATATTATAAGGTATTTTCATTGATACACTACAAATTACCATATATTATAAGGTATTTTCAATGATACACTACAAATTACGATATAGTATAAGGTATTTCCAATGATACACTGCATATTACGTTATACTATAAGGTATTTTGAATGATACACTGCATATTGCGTTATATTATAAGGTATTTTCAATGATACACTGCATATTACGTTTTATTATAAGGTATTTTCGATGATACACTGCATATTACGTTATATTATTAGGTATTTTCAATGATACACTAAAAAATTACGATATATTATAAGGTATTTCCAATGATACTCTGCATATTACGTTATATTATAAGGAATTTTCAATGATACACTGCATATTACGTTATATTATAAGGTATTTTCATTGATAGCCTAGAATTACCATATATTCTCAGGTATTTCCAATGATACACTGCATATTACGTTATATTATAAGGTATTTTCAATGATACACAGAATATTACGTTTTATAATAAGGTATTTTCAATGATAAACTACTATATATTATAAGGTATTTTCAATGATACACTACAAATTACGATATATTACAAGGTATTTTCAATGATACACTGCATATTACGTTATATTATAAGGTATTTTCAATGATACACTGCATATTACGTTATATTATAAGGTATTTTCAATGATACACAGAATATTACGTTATATTATAAGGTATTTTCAAAGATACACAGAATAGTACGTTATATTATAAGGTATTTTCAATGATAAACTACTATATATTATAAGGTATTTTCAATGATACACTGCATATTACGTTATATTATAAGGTATTTTCAATGATACACTGCATATTACGTTATATTATAAGGTATTTTCATTGATACACTACAAATTACCATATATTATAAGGTATTTTCAATGATACACTACAAATTACGATATAGTATAAGTTATTTCCAATGATACACTGCATATTACGTTATACTATAAGGTATTTTGAATGATACACTGCATATTGCGTTATATTATAAGGTATTTTCAATGATACACTGCATATTACGTTATATTATTAGGTATTTTCAATGATACACAGAATGTTACGTTATATTATAAGGTATTTTCAATGATAAACTACTATATATTATAAGGTATTTTCAATGATACACTACAAATTACGATATATTATAAGGTATTTTCACTGATACACTGCATATTACGTTATATTACAAGGTATTTTCATTGATAGACTAGAATTACCATATATTCTAAGGTATTTTCAATGATACACTACAAATTACGATATATTATAAGGTATTTTCAATGATACACTGCATATTACGTTTTATTATAAGGTATTTTCAATGATACATTGCATATTACGTTTTATTATAAGGTATTTTCAATGATACACAGAATATTACGTTATATTATAAGGTATTTTCATTGATACACTACAAATTACCATATATTATAAGGTATCTTCAATGATACGCTGCATATTACGTTTTATTATAAGGTATTTTCAATGTACACTACATATTACGTTTTATTATAAGGTATTTTCAATGATACATTGCATATTACGTTATATTATAAGGTATTTTCAGTGATAAACTACTATATATTACAAGGTAGTTTCAATGATACACTACAAATTACCATATATTCTCAGGTATTTTCAATGATACACTGCATATTACGTTATATTATAAGGTATTTTCAAAGATACACTGCATATTACGTTATATTATAATGTATTTTCAATGATACACTGCATATTATGTTATATTATAAGGTATTTTCAATGATACACTGCATACTACGTTATATTATAAGGTATTTTCAATGATACACTGCATATTACGTTATATTATAAGGTATTTTCAATGATACACTGCATATTACGTTATATTATAAGGTATTTTCAATGATACACTGAATATTACGTTATATTATAAGGTATTTTCATTGATACACTACAAATTACCATATATTATAAGGTGTTTTCAATGATACACTGCATATTACGTTTTACTATAAGGTATTTTCAATGATACACTGCATATTACGTTTTATTATAAGGTATTTTCAATGATACATTGCATATTACGTTATATTATAAGGTATTTTCAGTGATAAACTACTATATATTACAAGGTAGTTTCAATGATACACTACAAATTACCATATATTCTAAGGTATTTTCAATGATACACTGCATATTACGTTATATTATAAGGTATTTTCATTGATACACTACAAATTACCATATATTATAAGGTATTTTCAATGATACACTACAAATTACGATATATTATAAGGTATTTTCAATGATACACTGCATATTACGTTTTATTATAAGGTATTTTCAATGATACACTGCATATTACGTCATATTATAAGGTATTTTCAATGATACACTGCATATTACGTTATATTATAAGGTATTTTCAATGATACACAGAATATTACGTTTTATAATAAGGTATTTTCAATGATAAACTACTATATATTATAAGGTATTTTCAATGATACACTACAAATTACGATATATTACAAGGTATTTTCAATGATACACTGCATATTACGTCATATTATAAGGTATTTTCAATGATACACTGCATATTACGTTATATTATTAGGTATTTTCAATGAGACACAGAATATTACGTTTTATAATAAGGTATTTTCAATGATAAACTACTATATATTATAAGGTATTTTCAATGATACACTGCATATTACGTTATATTATAAGGTATTTTCAATGATACACTGCATATTACGTTATATTATAAGGTATTTTCATTGATACACTACAAATTACCATATATTATAAGGTATTTTCAATGATATACTACAAATTACGATATAGTATAAGGTATTTCCAATGATACACTGCATATCACGTTATATTATAAGGTATTTTGAATGATACACTGCATATTACGTTATATTATAAGGTATTTTCAATGATACACTGCATATTACGTTTTATAATAAGGTATTTTCAATGATAAACTACTATATATTATAAGGTATTTTCAATGATACACTACAAATTACGATATATTACAAGGTATTTTCAATGATACACTGCATATTACGTTATATTATAAAGTATTTTCAATGATACACTGCATATTACGTTATATTATAAGGTATTTTCAATGATACACAGAATATTACGTTATATTATAAGGTATTTTCAAAGTTACACAGAATAGTACGTTATATTATAAGGTATTTTCAATGATAAACTACTATATATTATAAGGTATTTTCAATGATACACTGCATATTACGTTATATTATAAGGTATTTTCAATGATACACTGCATATTACGTTATATTATAAGGTATTTTCATTGATACACTACAAATTACCATATATTATAAGGTATTTTCAATGATACACTACAAATTACGATATAGTATAAGGTATTTCCAATGATACACTGCATATTACGTTATACTATAAGGTATTTTGAATGATACACTGCATATTGCGTTATATTATAAGGTATTTTCAATGATACACTGCATATTACGTTTTATTATAAGGTATTTTCGATGATACACTGCATATTACGTTATATTATTAGGTATTTTCAATGATACACTAAAAAATTACGATATATTATAAGGTATTTCCAATGATACTCTGCATATTACGTTATATTATAAGGAATTTTCAATGATACACTGCATATTACGTTATATTATAAGGTATTTTCATTGATAGCCTAGAATTACCATATATTCTCAGGTATTTCCAATGATACACTGCATATTACGTTATATTATAAGGTATTTTCAATGATACACAGAATATTACGTTTTATAATAAGGTATTTTCAATGATAAACTACTATATATTATAAGGTATTTTCAATGATACACTACAAATTACGATATATTACAAGGTATTTTCAATGATACACTGCATATTACGTTATATTATAAGGTATTTTCAATGATACACTGCATATTACGTTATATTATAAGGTATTTTCAATGATACACAGAATATTACGTTATATTATAAGGTATTTTCAAAGATACACAGAATAGTACGTTATATTATAAGGTATTTTCAATGATAAACTACTATATATTATAAGGTATTTTCAATGATACACTGCATATTACGTTACATTATAAGGTATTTTCAATGATACACTGCATATTACGTTATATTATAAGGTATTTTCATTGATACACTACAAATTACCATATATTATAAGGTATTTTCAATGATACACTACAAATTACGATATAGTATAAGGTATTTCCAATGATACACTGCATATTACGTTATACTATAAGGTATTTTGAATGATACACTGCATATTGCGTTATATTATAAGGTATTTTCAATGATACACTGCATATTACGTTATATTATTAGGTATTTTCAATGATACACAGAATGTTACGTTATATTATAAGGTATTTTCAATGATAAACTACTATATATTATAAGGTATTTTCAATGATACACTACAAATTACGATATATTATAAGGTATTTTCACTGATACACTGCATATTACGTTATATTACAAGGTATTTTCATTGATAGACTAGAATTACCATATATTCTAAGGTATTTTCAATGATACACTACAAATTACGATATATTATAAGGTATTTTCAATGATACACTGCATATTACGTTTTATTATAAGGTATTTTCAATGATACATTGCATATTACGTTTTATTATAAGGTATTTTCAATGATACACAGAATATTACGTTATATTATAAGGTATTTTCATTGATACACTACAAATTACCATATATTATAAGGTATCTTCAATGATACGCTGCATATTACGTTTTATTATAAGGTATTTTCAATGTACACTACATATTACGTTTTATTATAAGGTATTTTCAATGATACATTGCATATTACGTTATATTATAAGGTATTTTCAGTGATAAACTACTATATATTACAAGGTAGTTTCAATGATACACTACAAATTACCATATATTCTCAGGTATTTTCAATGATACACTGCATATTACGTTATATTATAAGGTATTTTCAAAGATACACTGCATATTACGTTATATTATAATGTATTTTCAATGATACACTGCATATTATGTTATATTATAAGGTATTTTCAATGATACACTGCATACTACGTTATATTATAAGGTATTTTCAATGATACACTGCATATTACGTTATATTATAAGGTATTTTCAATGATACACTGCATATTACGTTATATTCTCAGGTATTTTCAATGATACACTGCATATTACGTTATATTATAAGGTATTTTCAATGATACACTGCATATTACGTTATATTATAAGGTATTTTCAATGATACACAGAATATTACGATATATTATAAGGTATTTTCATTGATACACTACAAATTACCATATATTATAAGGTATTTTCTATGATACACTACAAATTACGATATAGTATAAGGTATTTCCAATGATACACTGCATATTACGTTATATTATAAGGTATTTTGAATGATACACTGCATATTACGTTATATTATAAGGTATTTTCATTGATAGACTAGAATTACCATATATTCTAAGGTATTTTCAATGATACACTACAAATTACGATATATTATAAGGTATTTTCAATGATACACTGCATATTACGTTTTATTATTAGGTATTTTCAATGATACATTGCATATTACGTTTTATTATAAGGTATTTTCAATGATACACTGCATATTACGTTATATTATAAGGTATTTTCAAAGATACACTGCATATTACGTTATATTATAATGTATTTTCAATGATACACTGCATATTATGTTATATTATAAGGTATTTTCAATGATACACTGCATACTACGTTATATTATAAGGTATTTTCAATGATACACTGCATATTACGTTATATTATAAGGTATTTTCAATGATACACTGCATATTACGTTTTATTATAAGGTATTTTCAATGATACACTGCATATTATGTTATATTATAAGGTATTTTCAAAGATACACTGCATATTACGTTATATTATAATGTATTTTCAATGATACACTGCATATTACGTTATATTATAAGGTATTTTCAATGATACACTGCATATTACGTTATATTATAAGGTATTTTCAATGATACACTGCATATTACGTTATATTATAAGGTATTTTCAATGATACACAGAATATTACGTTATATTATAAGGTATTTTCATTGATACACTACAAATTACCATATATTATAAGGTATCTTCAATGATACACTGCATATTACGTTTTACTATAAGGTATTTTCAATGATACACTGCATATTACGTTTTATTATAAGGTATTTTCAATGTACACTACATATTACGTTTTATTATAAGGTATTTTCAATGATACATTGCATATTACGTTATATTATAAGGTATTTTCAGTGATAAACTACTATATATTACAAGGTAGTTTCAATGATACACTACAAATTACCATATATTCTCAGGTATTTTCAATGATACACTGCATATTACGTTATATTATAAGGTATTTTCAAAGATACACTGCATATTACGTTATATTATAATGTATTTTCAATGATACACTGCATATTATGTTATATTATAAGGTATTTTCAATGATACACTGCATACTACGTTATATTATAAGGTATTTTCAATGATACACTGCATATTACGTTATATTATAAGGTATTTTCAATGATACACTGCATATTACGTTATATTCTCAGGTATTTTCAATGATACACTGCATATTACGTTATATTATAAGGTATTTTCAATGATACACTGCATATTACGTTATATTATAAGGTATTTTCAATGATACACAGAATATTACGATATATTATAAGGTATTTTCATTGATACACTACAAATTACCATATATTATAAGGTATTTTCTATGATACACTACAAATTACGATATAGTATAAGGTATTTCCAATGATACACTGCATATTACGTTATATTATAAGGTATTTTGAATGATACACTGCATATTACGTTATATTATAAGGTATTTTCATTGATAGACTAGAATTACCATATATTCTAAGGTATTTTCAATGATACACTACAAATTACGATATATTATAAGGTATTTTCAATGATACACTGCATATTACGTTTTATTATTAGGTATTTTCAATGATACACTGCATATTACGTTATATTATAAGGTATTTTCAATGATACACTGCATATTACGTTATATTATAAGGTATTTTCAATGATACACTGCATATTACGTTATATTATAATGTATTTTCAATGATACACTGCATATTATGTTATATTATAAGGTATTTTCAATGATACACTGCATACTACGTTATATTATAAGGTATTTTCAATGATACACTGCATATTACGTTATATTATAAGGTATTTTCAATGATACACTGCATATTACGTTTTATTATAAGGTATTTTCAATGATACACTGCATATTACGTTATATTATAAGGTATTTTCAAAGATACACTGCATATTACGTTATATTATAATGTATTTTCAATGATACACTGCATATTATGTTATATTATAAGGTATTTTCAATGATACACTGCATACTACGTTATATTATAAGGTATTTTCAATGATACACTGCATATTACGTTATATTATAAGGTATTTTCAATGATACACTGCATATTACGTTATATTCTCAGGTATTTTTAATGATACACTGCATATTACGTTATATTATAAGGTATTTTCAATGATACACTGCATATTACGTTATATTATAAGGTATTTTCAATGATACACAGAATATTACGTTATATTATAAGGTATTTTCAATGATACACTACAAATTACCATATATTATAAGGTATCTTCAATGATACACTGCATATTACGTTTTACTATAAGGTATTTTCAATGATACACTGCATATTACGTTTTATTATAAGGTATTTTCAATGATACATTGCATATTACGTTATATTATAAGGTATTTTCAGTGATAAACTACTATATATTACAAGGTAGTTTCAATGATACACTACAAATTACCATATATTCTCAGGTATTTTCAATGATACACTGCATATTACGTTATATTATAAGGTATTTTCAATGATACACTGCATATTATGTTATATTATAAGGTATTTTCAATGATACACTGCATATTATGTTATATTATAAGGTATTTTCAATGATACACTGCATATTACGTTATATTATAAGGTATTTTCAATGATACACTGCATATTACGTTATATTATAAGGTATTTTCAATGATACACTGCATATTACGTTATATTATAAGGTATTTTCAATGATACACAGAATATTACGTTATATTATAAGGTATTTTCATTGATACACTACAAATTACCATATATTATAAGGTATCTTCAATGATACACTGCATATTACGTTTTACTATAAGGTATTTTCAATGATACACTGCATATTACGTTTTATTATAAGGTATTTTCAATGATACATTGCATATTACGTTATATTATAAGGTATTTTCAGTGATAAACTACTATATATTACAAGGTAGTTTCAATGATACACTACAAATTACCATATATTCTAAGGTATTTTCAATGATACACTGCATATTACGTTATATTATAAGGTATTTTCAATGATACACTGCATATTACGTTATATTATAAGGTATTTTCAAAGATACACAGAATAGTACGTTATATTATAAGGTATTTTCAATGATAAACTACTATATATTATAAGGTATTTTCAATGATACACTGCATATTACGTTTTATTATAAGGTATTTTCAATGATACATTGCATATTACGTTATATTATAAGGTATTTTCAATGATACACAGAATATTACGTTATATTATAAGGTATTTTCATTGATACACTACAAATTACCATATATTATAAGGTATCTTCAATGATACGCTGCATATTACGTTTTATTATAAGGTATTTTCAATGTACACTACATATTACGTTTTATTATAAGGTATTTTCAATGATACATTGCATATTACGTTATATTATAAGGTATTTTCAGTGATAAACTACTATATATTACAAGGTAGTTTCAATGATACACTACAAATTACCATATATTCTCAGGTATTTTCAATGATACACTGCATATTACGTTATATTATAAGGTATTTTCAATGATACACTGCATATTACGTTATATTATAAGGTATTTTCAATGATACACTGCATATTATGTTATATTATAAGGTATTTTCAATGATACACTGCATACTACGTTATATTATAAGGTATTTTCAATGATACACTGCATATTACGTTATATTATAAGGTATTTTCAATGATACACTGCATATTACGTTATATTCTCAGGTATTTTCAATGATACACTGCATATTACGTTATATTATAAGGTATTTTCAATGATACACTGCATATTACGTTATATTATAAGGTATTTTCAATGATACACAGAATATTACGATATATTATAAGGTATTTTCATTGATACACTACAAATTACCATATATTATAAGGTATTTTCTATGATACACTACAAATTACGATATAGTATAAGGTATTTCCAATGATACACTGCATATTACGTTATATTATAAGGTATTTTGAATGATACACTGCATATTACGTTATATTATAAGGTATTTTCATTGATAGACTAGAATTACCATATATTCTAAGGTATTTTCAATGATACACTACAAATTACGATATATTATAAGGTATTTTCAATGATACACTGCATATTACGTTTTATTATTAGGTATTTTCAATGATACATTGCATATTACGTTTTATTATAAGGTATTTTCAATGATACACTGCATATTACGTTATATTATAAGGTATTTTCAAAGATACACTGCATATTACGTTATATTATAATGTATTTTCAATGATACACTGCATATTATGTTATATTATAAGGTATTTTCAATGATACACTGCATACTACGTTATATTATAAGGTATTTTCAATGATACACTGCATATTACGTTATATTATAAGGTATTTTCAATGATACACTGCATATTACGTTATATTCTCAGGTATTTTTAATGATACACTGCATATTACGTTATATTATAAGGTATTTTCAATGATACACTGCATATTACGTTATATTATAAGGTATTTTCAATGATACACAGAATATTACGTTATATTATAAGGTATTTTCATTGATACACTACAAATTACCATATATTATAAGGTATCTTCAATGATACACTGCATATTACGTTTTACTATAAGGTATTTTCAATGATACACTGCATATTACGTTTTATTATAAGGTATTTTCAATGATACATTGCATATTACGTTATATTATAAGGTATTTTCAGTGATAAACTACTATATATTACAAGGTAGTTTCAATGATACACTACAAATTACCATATATTCTAAGGTATTTTCAATGATACACTGCATATTACGTTATATTATAAGGTATTTTCAAAGATACACTGCATATTACGTTATATTATAATGTATTTTCAATGATACACTGCATATTATGTTATATTATAAGGTATTTTCAATGATACACAGAATATTACGTTATATTATAAGGTATTTTCATTGATGCACTACAAATTACCATATATTATAAGGTATCTTCAATGATACACTGCATATTACGTTTTATTATAAGGTATTTTCAATGATACACTGCATATTACGTTTTATTATAAGGTATTTTCAATGATACATTGCATATTACGTTATATTATAAGGTATTTTCAGTGATAAACTACTATATATTACAAGGTAGTTTCAATGATACACTACAAATTACCATATATTCTCAGGTATTTTCAATGATACACTGCATATTACGTTATATTATAAGGTATTTTCAATGATACACTGCATATTATGTTATATTATAAGGTATTTTCAATGATACACTGCATATTATGTTATATTATAAGGTATTTTCAATGATACACTGCATATTACGTTATATTATAAGGTATTTTCAATGATACACTGCATATTACGTTATATTATAAGGTATTTTCAATGATACACTGCATATTACGTTATATTATAAGGTATTTTCAATGATACACAGAATATTACGTTATATTATAAGGTATTTTCATTGATACACTACAAATTACCATATATTATAAGGTATCTTCAATGATACACTGCATATTACGTTTTACTATAAGGTATTTTCAATGATACACTGCATATTACGTTTTATTATAAGGTATTTTCAATGATACATTGCATATTACGTTATATTATAAGGTATTTTCAGTGATAAACTACTATATATTACAAGGTAGTTTCAATGATACACTACAAATTACCATATATTCTAAGGTATTTTCAATGATACACTGCATATTACGTTATATTATAAGGTATTTTCAAAGATACACTGCATATTACGTTATATTATAATGTATTTTCAATGATACACTGCATATTATGTCATATTATAAGGTATTTTCAATGATACACAGAATATTACGTTATATTATAAGGTATTTTCATTGATACACTACAAATTACCATATATTATAAGGTATCTTCAATGATACACTGCATATTACGTTTTATTATAAGGTATTTTCAATGATACACTGCATATTACGTTTTATTATAAGGTATTTTCAATGATACATTGCATATTACGTTATATTATAAGGTATTTTCAGTGATAAACTACTATATATTACAAGGTAGTTTCAATGATACACTACAAATTACGATATATTATAAGGTATTTTCAATGATACACAGCATATTACGTTATATTATAATGTATTTTCAATGATACACTGCATATTATGTTATATTATAAGGTATTTTCAATGATACACTGCATATTACGTTATATTATAAGGTATTTTCAATGATACACTGCATATTACGTTATATTATAAGGTATTTTCAATGATACACTGCATATTACGTTATATTATAAGGTATTTCCAATGATACACTGCATATTACCATATATTATAAGGTATTTTCAATGATACACTGCATATTACCATATATTATAAGGTATTTTCAATGATACACTACAAATTACGTTATATTATAAGGTATTTTCGATGATACACTGCATATTACTTTATATTATAAGGTATTTTCATTGATACACTACAAATTACGATATATTCTAAGGTATTTTCAATGATACACTGCATATTACGTTATATTATAAGGTATTTTCAATGATACACTGCATATTACGTTATATTATAAGTTATTTTCAATGATACACAGAATATTACGTTATATTATAAGGTATTTTCATTGATACACTACAAATTACCATATATTATAAGGTATCTTCAATGATACACTGCATATTACTTTATATTATAAGGTATTTTCATTGATACACTACAAATTACGATATATTATAAGGTATTTTCAATGATACACAGCATATTACGTTATATTATAAGGTATTTTCATTGATAGACTAGAATTACCATATATTCTAAGGTATTTTCAATGATACACTGCATATTACGTTATATTAAAAGGTATTTTCAATGATACACTGCATATTACGTTATATTATAAGGTATTTTCAATGATACACTGCATATTACGTTATATTATAAGGTATTTTCAATGATACACTGCATATTACGTTATATTATAAGGTATTTTCAATGATACACAGAATATTACGTTATATTATAAGGTATTTTCATTGATACACTACAAATTACCATATATTATAAGGTATTTCCAATGATACACTGCATATTACGTTATATTATAAGGTATTTTCAATGATACACTGCATATTACGTTATATTATAAGGTATTTTCAATGATACACTGCATATTACGTTATATTCTCAGGTATTTTCAATGATACACTGCATATTACGTTATATTATAAGGTATTTTCAATGATACACTGCATATTACGTTATATTATAAGGTATTTTCAATGATACACAGAATATTACGTTATATTATAAGGTATTTTCAATGATACACAGAATATTACGTTATATTATAAGGTATTTTCATTGATACACTACAAATTACCATATATTATAAGGTATCTTCAATGATACACTGCATATTACGTTTTACTATAAGGTATTTTCAGTGATAAACTACTATATATTACAAGGTAGTTTCAATGATACACTACAAATTACGATATATTATAAGGTATTTTCAATGATACACAGCATATTACGTTATATTATAATGTATTTTCAATGATACACTGCATATTATGTTATATTATAAGGTATTTTCAATGATACACTGCATATTACGTTATATTATAAGGTATTTTCAATGATACACTGCATATTACGTTATATTATAAGGTATTTTCAATGATACACTGCATATTACGTTATATTATAAGGTATTTCCAATGATACACTGCATATTACCATATATTATAAGGTATTTTCAATGATACACTGCATATTACCATATATTATAAGGTATTTTCAATGATACACTACAAATTACGTTATATTATAAGGTATTTTCGATGATACACTGCATATTACTTTATATTATAAGGTATTTTCATTGATACACTACAAATTACGATATATTCTAAGGTATTTTCAATGATACACTGCATATTACGTTATATTATAAGGTATTTTCAATGATACACTGCATATTACGTTATATTATAAGTTATTTTCAATGATACACAGAATATTACGTTATATTATAAGGTATTTTCATTGATACACTACAAATTACCATATATTATAAGGTATCTTCAATGATACACTGAATATTACGTTATATTATAAGGTATTTTCATTGATACACTACAAATTACGATATATTATAAGGTATTTTCAATGATACACAGCATATTACGTTATATTATAAGGTATTTTCATTGATAGACTAGAATTACCATATATTCTAAGGTATTTTCAATGATACACTGCATATTACGTTATATTAAAAGGTATTTTCAATGATACACTGCATATTACGTTATATTCTCAGGTATTTTCAATGATACACTGCATATTACGTTATATTATAAGGTATTTTCAATGATACACTGCATATTACGTTATATTATAAGGTATTTTCAATGATACACAGAATATTACGTTATATTATAAGGTATTTTCATTGATACACTACAAATTACCATATATTATAAGGTATTTCCAATGATACACTGCATATTACGTTATATTATAAGGTATTTTCAATGATACACTGCATATTACGTTATATTATAAGGTATTTTCAATGATACACTGCATATTACGTTATATTCTCAGGTATTTTCAATGATACACTGCATATTACGTTATATTATAAGGTATTTTCAATGATACACTGCATATTACGTTATATTATAAGGTATTTTCAATGATACACAGAATATTACGTTATATTATAAGGTATTTTCAATGATACACAGAATATTACGTTATATTATAAGGTATTTTCATTGATACACTACAAATTACCATATATTATAAGGTATCTTCAATGATACACTGCATATTACGTTTTACTATAAGGTATTTTCAATGATACACTGCATATTACGTTTTATTATAAGGTATTTTCAATGATACATTGCATATTACGTTATATTATAAGGTATTTTCAGTGATAAACTACTATATATTACAAGGTAGTTTCAATGATACACTACAAATTACCATATATTCTAAGGTATTTTCAATGATACACTGCATATTACGTTATATTATAAGGTATTTTCAAAGATACACTGCATATTACGTTATATTATAATGTATTTTCAATGATACACTGCATATTATGTTATATTATAAGGTATTTTCAATGATACACAGAATATTACGTTATATTATAAGGTATTTTCATTGATACACTACAAATTACCATATATTATAAGGTATCTTCAATGATACACTGCATATTACGTTTTATTATAAGGTATTTTCAATGATACACTGCATATTACGTTTTATTATAAGGTATTTTCAATGATACATTGCATATTACGTTATATTATAAGGTATTTTCAGTGATAAACTACTATATATTACAAGGTAGTTTCAATGATACACTACAAATTACGATATATTATAAGGTATTTTCAATGATACACAGCATATTACGTTATATTATAATGTATTTTCAATGATACACTGCATATTATGTTATATTATAAGGTATTTTCAATGATACACTGCATATTACGTTATATTATAAGGTATTTTCAATGATACACTGCATATTACGTTATATTATAAGGTATTTTCAATGATACACTGCATATTACGTTATATTATAAGGTATTTCCAATGATACACTGCATATTACCATATATTATAAGGTATTTTCAATGATACACTGCATATTACCATATATTATAAGGTATTTTCAATGATACACTACAAATTACGTTATATTATAAGGTATTTTCGATGATACACTGCATATTACTTTATATTATAAGGTATTTTCATTGATACACTACAAATTACGATATATTCTAAGGTATTTTCAATGATACACTGCATATTACGTTATATTATAAGGTATTTTCAAAGATACACTGCATATTACGTTATATTATAATGTATTTTCAATGATACACTGCATATTATGTTATATTATAAGGTATTTTCATTGATACACTACAAATTACCATATATTATAAGGTATCTTCAATGATACACTGCATATTACTTTATATTATAAGGTATTTTCATTGATACACTACAAATTACGATATATTATAAGGTATTTTCAATGATACACAGCATATTACGTTATATTATAAGGTATTTTCATTGATAGACTAGAATTACCATATATTCTAAGGTATTTTCAATGATACACTGCATATTACGTTATATTAAAAGGTATTTTCAATGATACACTGCATATTACGTTATATTCTCAGGTATTTTCAATGATACACTGCATATTACGTTATATTATAAGGTATTTTCAATGATACACTGCATATTACGTTATATTATAAGGTATTTTCAATGATACACAGAATATTACGTTATATTATAAGGTATTTTCATTGATACACTACAAATTACCATATATTATAAGGTATTTCCAATGATACACTGCATATTACGTTATATTATAAGGTATTTTGAATGATACACTGCATATTACGTTATATTATAAGGTATTTTCATTGATAGACTAGAATTACCATATATTCTAAGGTATTTTCAATGATACACTGCATATTACGTTAAATTATAAGGTATTTTCAATGATACACTGCATATTACGTTTTATTATAAGGTATTTTCGATGATACACTGCATATTACGTTATATTATTAGGTATTTTCAATGATACACTAAAAAATTACGATATATTATAAGGTATTTCCAATGATACTCTGCATATTACGTTATATTATAAGGAATTTTCAATGATACACTGCATATTACGTTATATTATAAGGTATTTTCATTGATAGCCTAGAATTACCATATATTCTCAGGTATTTCCAATGATACACTGCATATTACGTTATATTATAAGGTATTTTCAATGATACACTGCATATTACGTTATATTATAAGGTATTTTCAATGATACACAGAATATTACGTTTTATAATAAGGTATTTTCAATGATAAACTACTATATATTGTAAGGTATTTTCAATGATACACTACAAATTACAATATATTACAAGGTATTTTCAATGATACACTGCATATTACGTTATATTATAAGGTATTTTCAATGATACACTGCATATTACGTTATATTATAAGGTATTTTCAATGATACACAGAATATTACGTTATATTATAAGGTATTTTCAAAGATACACAGAATAGTACGTTATATTATAAGGTATTTTCAATGATAAACTACTATATATTATAAGGTATTTTCAATGATACACTACAAATTACGATATATTATAAGGTATTTTCACTGATACACTGCATATTACGTTATATTATAAGGTATTTTCATTGATAGACTAGAATTACCATATATTCTAAGGTATTTTCAATGATACACTACAAATTACGATATATTATAAGGTATTTTCAATGATACACTGCATATTACGTTTTATTATAAGGTATTTTCAATGATACATTGCATATTACGTTTTATTATAAGGTATTTTCAATGATACACAGAATATTACGTTATATTATAAGGTATTTTCATTGATACACTACAAATTACCATATATTATAAGGTATCTTCAATGATACACTGCATATTACGTTTTATTATAAGGTATTTTCAATGATACACTGCATATTACGTTTTATTATAAGGTATTTTCAATGATACATTGCATATTACGTTATATTATAAGGTATTTTCAGTGATAAACTACTATATATTACAAGGTAGTTTCAATGATACACTACAAATTACGATATATTATAAGGTATTTTCAATGATACACAGCATATTACGTTATATTATAATGTATTTTCAATGATACACTGCATATTATGTTATATTATAAGGTATTTTCATTGATAGACTAGAATTACCATATAATCTAAGGTATTTTCAATGATACACTACAAATTACGATATATTATAATGTATTTTCAATGATACACTGCATATTACGTTTTATTATAAGGTATTTTCAATGATACATTGCATATTACGTTTTATTATAAGGTATTTTCAATGATACACAGAATATTACGTTATATTATAAGGTATTTTCATTGATACACTACAAATTACCATATATTATAAGGTATCTTCAATGATACACTGCATATTACGTTTTATTATAAGGTATTTTCAATGATACACTGCATATTACGTTTTATTATAAGGTATTTTCAATGATACATTGCATATTACGTTATATTATAAGGTATTTTCAGTGATAAACTACTATATATTACAAGGTAGTTTCAATGATACACTACAAATTACGATATATTATAAGGTATTTTCAATGATACACAGCATATTACGTTATATTATAATGTATTTTCAATGATACACTGCATATTATGTTATATTATAAGGTATTTCCAATGATACACTGCATATTACCATATATTATAAGGTATTTTCAATGATACACTGCATATTACGTTATATTATAAGGTATTTTCAATGATACACTGCATATTACGTTATATTATAAGGTATTTTCAATGATACACTGCATATTACGTTATATTATAAGGTATTTCCAATGATACACTGCATATTACCATATATTATAAGGTATTTTCAATGATACACTGCATATTACCATATATTATAAGGTATTTTCAATAAATACACTACAAATTACGATATATTATAAGGTATTTTCGATGATACACTGCATATTACTTTATATTATAAGGTATTTTGATTGATACACTACAAATTACGATATATTATAAGGTATTTTCAATGATACACTGCATATTACGTTATATTATAAGGTATTTTCATTGATAGACTAGAATTACCATATATTCTAAGGTATTTTCAATGATACACTGCATATTACGTTATATTATAAGGTATTTTCAATGATACACTGCATATTACGTTATATTATAAGTTATTTTCAATGATACACAGAATATTACGTTATATTATAAGGTATTTTCATTGATACACTACAAATTACCATATATTATAAGGTATCTTCAATGATACACTGCATATTACGTTATACTATAAGGTATTTTCAATGATACACTGCATATTACGTTTTATTATAAGGTATTTTCAATGATACATTGCATATTACGTTATATTATAATGTATTTTCAATGATACACTGCATATTATGTTATATTATAAGGTATTTTCAATGATACACTGCATATTACGTTATATTATAAGGTATTTTCAATGATACACTGCATATTACGTTATATTATAAGGTATTTTCAAAGATACACTGCATATTACGTTATATTATAAGGTATTTTCAATGATACACTGCATATTACGTTATATTATAAGGTATTTTCATTGATACACTACAAATTACCATATATTATAAGGTATTTTCAATGATACACTAAAAAATTTCGATATATTATAAGGTATTTCCAATGATACACTGCATATTACCATATATTATAAGGTATTTTCAATGATACACTACAAATTACGATATATTATAAGGTATTTCCAATGATACACTGCATATTACGTTATATTATAAGGTATTTTCAATGATACACTGCATATTACGTTTTATTATAAGGTATTTTCGATGATACACTGCATATTACGTTATATTATTAGGTATTTTCAATGAGACACTGCATATTACATTATATTATAAGGTATTTTCAATGATACACTGCATATTACGTTATATTATAAGGTATTTTCAATGATGCACTGCATATTACGTTATACTATAATGTATTTTCAATGATACACTACAAATTACGATATATCATAAGGTATTTTCAATGATACACTGCATATTACGTTATATTATAAGGTATTTTCAATGATGCACTGCATATTACGTTATACTATAATGTATTTTCAATGATACACTACAAATTACGATATATTATAAGGTATTTCCAATGACACACTGCATATTACGTTATATTATAAGGTATTTTCAATGATACACTGCATATTACGTCATATTATAAGGTATTTTCAATGATACACTGCATATTACGTTATATTATAAGGTATTTTCAATGATACACAGAATATTACGTTTTATAATAAGGTATTTTCAATGATAAACTACTATATATTCTAAGGTATTTTCAATGATACACTGCATATTACGTTATATTATAAGGTATTTTCATTGATAGACTAGAATTACCATATATTCTAAGGTATTTTCAATGATACACTGCATATTACGTTATATTATAAGGTATTTTCAATGATACACTGCATATTACGTTATATTATAAGGTATTTTCAATGATACACTGCATATTACGTTATATTATAAGGTTTTTTCAATGATACACTGCATTGTCACGTCGTTTCCTTTCTCGCGAACGAGGAAGGAACCGCACACGGGAAATTACGGCTTGAAGACCGGGCCACGCTCGGTCGCGCGACACGTGGTCCTCCCGGGACAAACAATCGTTCACGGAATCGAATCGGAGTAACTATCACGATGGCTAATACGAAATTCGGGCGCCAGACACGACAGTGTCACGCGAAAGATTCACGAGACGCGAATTCGGCACGACGATCTCGATTCTGCGAGGACTGCGCGATAACCTGGGATAGCCGCGAACAAGGTCAGGGTTCTACGTGAGAAGAAGGAACGGGGCATTCCCCGCGACAGGAACGTTTCTCGTAGGACGAATAACTGACGCGGTATTCGGCAATAATGTTCGTTTATTAACGAGATGACAGTAGCGGCCGCCGGTGAACGCCGGCGGCAACAGGAATTTGCCGGCGCGAAGACAATTTCTTTCGGCAGGTGTTCGACCGATCGCGCGTACTCTATTCTTTCGCGTTGAGCTCGGCAGTCACAGGACTTCGCGTGAAAATACAAGCCTTTACGGCACGGATTCTGTCGAGCTCCGATGACAAACGCGTAATTTCGACGTGGACTGGGCGCGGATCACGGCAAAGTCGCGAGAAGGTCGAAATCGGCACGGCGCGTCGTCCCACCGTGGAACGTTTCGAGATGAGCTTATTATTTCTCTTCGTCGAAAATCGTACGCCCCGAATATTCCTCGTTCCGGACAATCGGCGACGATACGACCCACGGCCTCGCGTTCCTCTCGGGAGAGCGACTCCTGGTCCTCGGAAACGACGACGGCAACGTGGTACGCGACACGACACAGGAGCTTCGCGAAAACGTCCCGAGCCAACACGAATTGTTCACAAACTTTGATTTTAGCAAAGAAACGGATCGGCACTTACCAAACGGCAAAGGGTGTCCGCTCGCTCGTCTTTCGGTATTAAATTATGACTACTAATTTTCGCTTGTCGCGGGTTTAGTGACGGCACTACTTCGCTTGACGTGATCTCGTGACCCAGTGACACAATTCGAGCCGGCTCGGTAACGCGGAAGCGAGGCGTCCCCCTCTCCCTCGACTATTTCCTCCTAGGCGGCGCTCGGGCCTATCGCGTGGTTCCTCGCAGCAGGGACAACTATCGTGCCCTTCGGCCCCGTGCCTCCGGCAATTTGTCGATTTCCCGGGGCACGCGGTACGGGGCTGCTGGGCTGTACGAGTGGGCGCGAGCCATTCCAGGGTGTTCTCTGTGCATCTCCTGGACGAGAGTCGACGAGGCTGGGCTGCTGGTCGTCCCTTATTTTCGAAATCCTCGTCGGCCTCTCCGGGTTGGTGAATCCGGACTCGCTTCCGACTCGATCGTCTCGTTCTCGATTGACGCGCTGCGATAGGTCCTCCGAGCGCTTATCCTTAAGCCTTTGCGCCAATCACGGCAGGAAATAGGTACCGGGTTCCTTATGACTCCGGCTATCCCTGAAACTTCGTGTCGCGCCCAGCGGCGCGACATTCAAACGCGATAATTCCGTTCCGCTGGAACTCGAACGTCCAGGGAGACCGATCGCACAGCCGATTTCGCTTTTAATACCGGCCCGGTCCTTCGCTGAGGGTTCGGCAGGACAGTGGCAAAATCTGCCACGTCACAGCATATTACGTTATATTATAAGGTATTTTCATTGATGCACTACAAATTACCATATATTATAAGGTATTTTCAATGATACACTACAAATTACGATATATTATAAGGTATTTTCAATGATACACTGCATATTACGTTTTATTATAAGGTATTTTCAATGATACATTGCATATTACGTTATATTATAAGGTATTTTCAATGATACACTGCATATTACGTTATATTATAAGGTATTTTCAATGATACACTGCATATTACGTTATATTATAAGGTATTTTCAATGATACACAGAATATTACGTTTTATAATAAGGTATTTTCAATGATAAACTACTATATATTATAAGGTATTTTCAATGATACACTACAAATTACGATATATTACAAGGTATTTTCAATGATACACTGCATATTACGTCATATTGTAAGGTATTTTCAATGATACACTGCATATTACGTTATATTATTAGGTATTTTCAATGATACACAGAATATTACGTTTTATAATAAGGTATTTTCAATGATAAACTACTATATATTATAAGGTATTTTCAATGATACACTGCATATTACGTTATATTATAAGGTATTTTCAATGATACACTGCATATTACGTTATATTATAAGGTATTTTCATTGATACACTACAAATTACCATATATTATAAGGTATTTTCAATGATACACTACAAATTACGATATAGTATAAGGTATTTCCAATGATACACTGCATATTACGTTATATTATAAGGTATTTTGAATGATACACTGCATATTACGTTAAATTATAAGGTATTTTCAATGATACACTGCATATTACGTTTTATTATAAGGTATTTTCGATGATACACTGCATATTACGTTATATTATTAGGTATTTTCAATGATACACTAAAAAATTACGATATATTATAAGATATTTCCAATGATACTCTGCATATTACGTTATATTATAAGGTATTTTCAATGATACACTAAAAAATTACGATATATTATAAGGTATTTCCAATGATACTCTGCATATTACGTTATATTATAAGGAATTTTCAATGATACACTGCATATTACGTTATATTATAAGGTATTTTCAATGATACACTGCATATTACGTTATATTATAAGGTATTTTCAATGATACACAGAATGTTACGTTATATTATAAGGTATTTTCAATGATAAACTACTATATATTATAAGGTATTTCCAATGATACTCTGCATATTACGTTATATTATAAGGAATTTTCAATGATACACTGCATATTACGTTATACTATATGGTATTTTCATTGATAGCCTAGAATTACCATATATTCTCAGGTATTTTCATTGATACACTACAAATTACCATATATTATAAGGTATTTTCAATGATACACTACAAATTACGATATAGTATAAGGTATTTCCAATGATACACTGCATATTACGTTATATTATAAGGTATTTTGAATGATACACTGCATATTACGTTATATTATAAGGTATTTTCATTTATAGACTAGAATTACCATATATTCTAAGGTATTTTCAATGATACACTGCATATTACGTTAAATTGTAAGGTATTTTCAATGATACACTGCATATTACGTTTTATTATAAGGTATTTTCGATGATACACTGCATATTACGTTATATTATTAGGTATTTTCAATGATACACTAAAAAATTACGATATATTATAAGGTATTTCCAATGATACACTGCATATTACGTTATATTATAAGGTATTTTCAATGATACACTGCATATTACGTTATATTATAATGTATTTTCAATGATACACAGAATATTACGTTATATTATAAGGTATTTTCAATGATACACAGAATATTACGTTATATTATAAGGTATTTTCATTGATACACTACAAATTACCTTATAATATATGGTAATTTGTATGATACACTACAAATTACGATATAGTATAAGGTATTTCCAATGATACACTGCATATTACGTTATATTATAAGGTATTTTGAATGATACACTGCATATTACGTTATATTATAAGGTATTTTCATTGATAGACTAGAATTACCATATATTCTAAGGTATTTTCAATGATACACTGCATATTACGTTAAATTATAAGGTATTTTCAATGATACACTGCATATTACGTTTTATTATAAGGTATTTTCGATGACACACTGCATATTACGTTATATTATTAGGTATTTTCAATGATACACTAAAAAATTACGATATATTATAAGGTATTTCCAATGATACTCTGCATATTACGTTATATTATAAGGAATTTTCAATGATACACTGCATATTACGTTATATTATAAGGTATTTTCATTGATAGCCTAGAATTACCATATATTCTCAGGTATTTCCAATGATACACTGCATATTACGTTATATTATAAGGTATTTTCAATGATACACTGCATATTACGTTATATTATAAGGTATTTTCATTGATAGACTAGAATTACCATATATTCTAAGGTATTTTCAATGATACACTGCATATTACGTTATATCATAAGGTATTTTCAATGATACACTGCATATTAAGTTATATTAAAAGGTATTTTCAATGATAAACTGCAATATATTATAAGGTATTTTCAATGATACACTGCATATTACGTTATATTATAAGGTATTTTCAATGATACACTGCATATTACGTTATATTATAAGGTATTTTCAATGATACACAGAATATTACGTTTTATAATAAGGTATTTTCAATGATAAACTACTATATATTATAAGGTATTTTCAATGATACACTACAAATTACGATATATTACAAGGTATTTTCAATGATACACTGCATATTACGTTATATTATAAGGTATTTTCAATGATACACTGCATATTACGTTATATTATAAGGTATTTTCAATGATACACAGAATATTACGTTATATTATAAGGTATTTTCAAAGATACACAGAATATTACGTTATATTATAAGGTATTTTCAATGATAAACTACTATATATTATAAGGTATTTGCAATGATACACTGCATATTACGTTATATTATAAAGTATTTTCAATGATACACTGCATATTACGTTATATTATAAGGTATTTTCATTGATACACTACAAATTACCATATATTATAAGGTATTTTCAATGATACACTACAAATTACGATATAGTATAAGGTATTTCCAATGATACACTGCATATTACGTTATACTATAAGGTATTTTGAATGATACACTGCATATTGCGTTATATTATAAGGTATTTTCAATGATACACTGCATATTACGTTATATTATAAGGTATTTTCAATGATACACAGAATGTTACGTTATATTATAAGGTATTTTCAATGATAAACTACTATATATTATAAGGTATTTTCAATGATACACTACAAATTACGATATATTATAAGGTATTTTCACTGATACACTGCATATTACGTTATATTATAAGGTATTTTCATTGATAGACTAGAATTACCATATATTCTAAGGTATTTTCAATGATACACTACAAATTACGATATATTATAAGGTATTTTCAATGATACACTGCATATTACGTTATATTATAAGGTATTTTCAATGATACATTGCATATTACGTTTTATTATAAGGTATTTTCAATGATACACAGAATATTACGTTATATTATAAGGTATTTTCATTGATACACTACAAATTACCATATATTATAAGGTATCTTCAATGATACGCTGCATATTACGTTTTATTATAAGGTATTTTCAATGTACACTACATATTACGTTTTATTATAAGGTATTTTCAATGATACATTGCATATTACGTTATATTATAAGGTATTTTCAGTGATAAACTACTATATATTACAAGGTAGTTTCAATGATACACTACAAATTACCATATATTCTCAGGTATTTTCAATGATACACTGCATATTACGTTATATTATAAGGTATTTTCAAAGATACACTGCATATTACGTTATATTATAATGTATTTTCAATGATACACTGCATATTATGTTATATTATAAGGTATTTTCAATGATACACTGCATACTACGTTATATTATAAGGTATTTTCAATGATACACTGCATATTACGTTATATTATAAGGTATTTTCAATGATACACTGCATATTACGTTATATTCTCAGGTATTTTCAATGATACACTGCATATTACGTTATATTATAAGGTATTTTCAATGATACACTGCATATTACGTTATATTATAAGGTATTTTCATTGATACACTACAAATTACCATATATTATAAGGTATCTTCAATGATACACTGCATATTACGTTTTACTATAAGGTATTTTCAATGATACACTGCATATTACGTTTTATTATAAGGTATTTTCAATGATACATTGCATATTACGTTATATTATAAGGTATTTTCAGTGATAAACTACTATATATTACAAGGTAGTTTCAATGATATACTACAAATTACCATATATTCTAAGGTATTTTCAATGATACACTGCATATTACGTTATATTATAAGGTATTTTCATTGATACACTACAAATTACCATATATTATAAGGTATTTTCAATGATACACTACAAATTACGATATATTATAAGGTATTTTCAATGATACACTGCATATTACGTTTTATTATAAGGTATTTTCAATGATACACTGCATATTACGTTATATTATAAGGTATTTTCAATGATACACTGCATATTACGTTATATTATAAGGTATTTTCAATGATACACAGAATATTACGTTTTATAATAAGGTATTTTCAATGATAAACTACTATGTATTATAAGGTATTTTCAATGATACACTACAAATTACGATATATTACAAGGTATTTTCAATGATACACTGCATATTACGTCATATTATAAGGTATTTTCAATGATACACTGCATATTACGTTATATTATTAGGTATTTTCAATGATACACAGAATATTACGTTTTATAATAAGGTATTTTCAATGATAAACTACTATATATTATAAGGTATTTTCAATGATACACTGCATATTACGTTATATTATAAGGTATTTTCAATGATACACTGCATATTACGTTATATTATAAGGTATTTTCATTGATACACTACAAATTACCATATATTATAAGGTATTTTCAATGATATACTACAAATTACGATATAGTATAAGGTATTTCCAATGATACACTGCATATCACGTTATATTATAAGGTATTTTGAATGATACACTGCATATTACGTTAAATTATAAGGTATTTTCAATGATACACTGCATATTACGTTTTATAATAAGGTATTTTCAATGATAAACTACTATATATTATAAGATATTTTCAATGATACACTACAAATTACGATATATTACAAGGTATTTTCAATGATACACTGCATATTACGTTATACTATAAGGTATTTTGAATGATACACTGCATATTGCGTTATATTATAAGGTATTTTCAATGATACACTGCATATTACGTTTTATTATAAGGTATTTTCGATGATACACTGCATATTACGTTATATTATTAGGTATTTTCAATGATACACTAAAAAATTACGATATATTATAAGGTATTTCCAATGATACTCTGCATATTACGTTATATTATAAGGAATTTTCAATGATACACTGCATATTACGTTATATTATAAGGTATTTTCATTGATAGCCTAGAATTACCATATATTCTCAGGTATTTCCAATGATACACTGCATATTACGTTATATTATAAGGTATTTTCAATGATACACTGCATATTATGTTATATTATAAGGTATTTTCAATGATACACAGAATATTACGTTATATTATAAGGTATTTTCAAAGATACACAGAATATTACGTTATATTATAAGGTATTTTCAATGATAAACTACTATATATTATAAGGTATTTGCAATGATACACTGCATATTACGTTATATTATAAGGTATTTTCAATGATACACTGCATATTACGTTATATTATAAGGTATTTTCATTGATACACTACAAATTACCATATATTATAAGGTATTTTCAATGATACACTACAAATTACGATATAGTATAAGGTATTTCCAATGATACACTGCATATTACGTTATACTATAAGGTATTTTGAATGATACACTGCATATTGCGTTATATTATAAGGTATTTTCAATGATACACTGCATATTACGTTATATTATAAGGTATTTTCAATGATACACAGAATGTTACGTTATATTATAAGGTATTTTCAATGATAAACTACTATATATTATAAGGTATTTTCAATGATACACTACAAATTACGATATATTATAAGGTATTTTCACTGATACACTGCATATTACGTTATATTATAAGGTATTTTCATTGATAGACTAGAATTACCATATATTCTAAGGTATTTTCAATGATACACTACAACTTACGATATATTATAAGGTATTTTCAATGATACAATGCATATTACGTTTTATTATAAGGTATTTTCAATGATACATTGCATATTACGTTTTATTATAAGGTATTTTCAATGATACACAGAATATTACGTTATATTATAAGGTATTTTCATTGATACACTACAAATTACCATATATTATAAGGTATCTTCAATGATACGCTGCATATTACGTTTTATTATAAGGTATTTTCAATGTACACTACATATTACGTTTTATTATAAGGTATTTTCAATGATACATTGCATATTACGTTATATTATAAGGTATTTTCAGTGATAAACTACTATATATTACAAGGTAGTTTCAATGATACACTACAAATTACCATATATTCTCAGGTATTTTCAATGATACACTGCATATTACGTTATATTATAAGGTATTTTCAAAGATACACTGCATATTACGTTATATTATAATGTATTTTCAATGATACACTGCATATTATGTTATATTATAAGGTATTTTCAATGATACACTGCATACTACGTTATATTATAAGGTATTTTCAATGATACACTGCATATTACGTTATATTATAAGGTATTTTCAATGATACACTGCATATTACGTTATATTCTCAGGTATTTTCAATGATACACTGCATATTACGTTATATTATAAGGTATTTTCAATGATACACTGAATATTACGTTATATTATAAGGTATTTTCATTGATACACTACAAATTACCATATATTATAAGGTATCTTCAATGATACACTGCATATTACGTTTTACTATAAGGTATTTTCAATGATACACTGCATATTACGTTTTATTATAAGGTATTTTCAATGATACATTGCATATTACGTTATATTATAAGGTATTTTCAGTGATAAACTACTATATATTACAAGGTAGTTTCAATGATATACTACAAATTACCATATATTCTAAGGTATTTTCAATGATACACTGCATATTACGTTATATTATAAGGTATTTTCATTGATACACTACAAATTACCATATATTATAAGGTATTTTCAATGATACACTACAAATTACGATATATTATAAGGTATTTTCAATGATACACTGCATATTACGTTTTATTATAAGGTATTTTCAATGATACACTGCATATTACGTCATATTATAAGGTATTTTCAATGATACACTGCATATTACGTTATATTATAAGGTATTTTCAATGATACACAGAATATTACGTTTTATAATAAGGTATTTTCAATGATAAACTACTATGTATTATAAGGTATTTTCAATGATACACTACAAATTACGATATATTACAAGGTATTTTCAATGATACACTGCATATTACGTCATATTATAAGGTATTTTCAATGATACACTGCATATTACGTTATATTATTAGGTATTTTCAATGATACACAGAATATTACGTTTTATAATAAGGTATTTTCAATGATAAACTACTATATATTATAAGGTATTTTCAATGATACACTGCATATTACGTTATATTATAAGGTATTTTCAATGATACACTGCATATTACGTTATATTATAAGGTATTTTCATTGATACACTACAAATTACCATATATTATAAGGTATTTTCAATGATATACTACAAATTACGATATAGTATAAGGTATTTCCAATGATACACTGCATATCACGTTATATTATAAGGTATTTTGAATGATACACTGCATATTACGTTAAATTATAAGGTATTTTCAATGATACACTGCATATTACGTTTTATAATAAGGTATTTTCAATGATAAACTACTATATATTATAAGGTATTTTCAATGATACACTACAAATTACGATATATTACAAGGTATTTTCAATGATACACTGCATATTACGTTATATTATAAGGTATTTTCAATGATACACTGCATATTACGTTATATTATAAGGTATTTTCAATGATACACAGAATATTACGTTATATTATAAGGTATTTTCAAAGTTACTCAGAATAGTACGTTATATTATAAGGTATTTTCAATGATAAACTACTATATATTATAAGGTATTTTCAATGATACACTGCATATTACGTTATATTATAAGGTATTTTCAATGATACACTGCATATTACGTTATATTATAAGGTATTTTCATTGATACACTACAAATTACCATATATTATAAGGTATTTTCAATGATACACTACAAATTACGATATAGTATAAGGTATTTCCAATGATACACTGCATATTACGTTATACTATAAGGTATTTTGAATGATACACTGCATATTACCATATATTCTAAGGTATTTTCAATGATACACTACAAATTACCATATATTCTAAGGTATTTTCAATGATACACTACAAATTACGATATATTATAAGGTATTTTCAATGATACACTGCATATTACGTTTTATTATAAGGTATTTTCAATGATACACAGAATATTACGTTATATTATAAGGTATTTTCATTGATACACTACAAATTACCATATATTATAAGGTATCTTCAATGATACGCTGCATATTACGTTTTATTATAAGGTATTTTCAATGTACACTACATATTACGTTTTATTATAAGGTATTTTCAATGATACATTGCATATTACGTTATATTATAAGGTATTTTCAGTGATAAACTACTATATATTACAAGGTAGTTTCAATGATACACTACAAATTACCATATATTCTCAGGTATTTTCAATGATACACTGCATATTACGTTATATTATAAGGTATTTTCAAAGATACACTGCATATTACGTTATATTATAATGTATTTTCAATGATACACTGCATATTATGTTATATTATAAGGTATTTTCAATGATACACTGCATACTACGTTATATTATAAGGTATTTTCAATGATACACTGCATATTACGTTATATTATAAGGTATTTTCAATGATACACTGCATATTACGTTATATTCTCAGGTATTTTCAATGATACACTGCATATTACGTTATATTATAAGGTATTTTCAATGATACACTGAATATTACGTTATATTATAAGGTATTTTCATTGATACACTACAAATTACCATATATTATAAGGTATCTTCAATGATACACTGCATATTACGTTTTACTATAAGGTATTTTCAATGATACACTGCATATTACGTTTTATTATAAGGTATTTTCAATGATACATTGCATATTACGTTATATTATAAGGTATTTTCAGTGATAAACTACTATATATTACAAGGTAGTTTCAATGATACACTACAAATTACCATATATTCTAAGGTATTTTCAATGATACACTGCATATTACGTTATATTATAAGGTATTTTCATTGATACACTACAAATTACCATATATTATAAGGTATTTTCAATGATACACTACAAATTACGATATATTATAAGGTATTTTCAATGATACACTGCATATTACGTTTTATTATAAGGTATTTTCAATGATACACTGCATATTACGTCATATTATAAGGTATTTTCAATGATACACTGCATATTACGTTATATTATAAGGTATTTTCAATGATACACAGAATATTACGTTTTATAATAAGGTATTTTCAATGATAAACTACTATATATTATAAGGTATTTTCAATGATACACTACAAATTACGATATATTACAAGGTATTTTCAATGATACACTGCATATTACGTCATATTATAAGGTATTTTCAATGATACACTGCATATTACGTTATATTATTAGGTATTTTCAATGATACACAGAATATTACGTTTTATAATAAGGTATTTTCAATGATAAACTACTATATATTATAAGGTATTTTCAATGATACACTGCATATTACGTTATATTATAAGGTATTTTCAATGATACACTGCATATTACGTTATATTATAAGGTATTTTCATTGATACACTACAAATTACCATATATTATAAGGTATTTTCAATGATATACTACAAATTACGATATAGTATAAGGTATTTCCAATGATACACTGCATATCACGTTATATTATAAGGTATTTTGAATGATACACTGCATATTACGTTAAATTATAAGGTATTTTCAATGATACACTGCATATTACGTTTTATAATAAGGTATTTTCAATGATAAACTACTATATATTATAAGGTATTTTCAATGATAAACTACTATATATTATAAGGTATTTTCAATGATACACTGCATATTACGTTATATTATAAGGTATTTTCAATGATACACTGCATATTACGTTATATTATAAGGTATTTTCATTGATACACTACAAATTACCATATATTATAAGGTATTTTCAATGATACACTACAAATTACGATATAGTATAAGGTATTTCCAATGATACACTGCATATTACGTTATACTATAAGGTATTTTGAATGATACACTGCATATTGCGTTATATTATAAGGTATTTTCAATGATACACTGCATATTACGTTTTATTATAAGGTATTTTCGATGATACACTGCATATTACGTTATATTATTAGGTATTTTCAATGATACACTAAAAAATTACGATATATTATAAGGTATTTCCAATGATACTCTGCATATTACGTTATATTATAAGGTATTTTCAATGATACACTGCATATTACGTTATATTATAAGGTATTTTCAATGATACACAGAATATTACGTTATATTATAAGGTATTTTCAAAGATACACAGAATAGTACGTTATATTATAAGGTATTTTCAATGATAAACTACTATATATTATAAGGTATTTTCAATGATACACTGCATATTACGTTATATTATAAGGTATTTTCAATGATACACTGCATATTACGTTATATTATAAGGTATTTTCAATGATACACTGCATATTACGTTATATTATAAGGTATTTTCATTGATACACTACAAATTACCATATATTATAAGGTATTTTCAATGATATACTACAAATTACGATATAGTATAAGGTATTTCCAATGATACACTGCATATCACGTTATATTATAAGGTATTTTCAATGATACACTGCATATTACGTTAAATTATAAGGTATTTTCAATGATACACTGCATATTACGTTTTATAAGGTATTTTCAATGATAAACTACTATATATTATAAGGTATTTTCAATGATACACTACAAATTACGATATATTACAAGGTATTTTCAATGATACACTGCATATTACGTTATATTATAAGGTATTTTCAATGATACACTGCATATTACGTTATATTATAAGGTATTTTCAATGATACACAGAATATTACGTTATATTATAAGGTATTTTCAAAGTTACACAGAATAGTACGTTATATTATAAGGTATTTTCAATGATAAACTACTATATATTATAAGGTATTTTCAATGATACACTGCATATTACGTTATATTATAAGGTATTTTCAATGATACACTGCATATTACGTTATATTATAAGGTATTTTCATTGATACACTACAAATTACCATATATTATAAGGTATTTTCAATGATACACTACAAATTACGATATAGTATAAGGTATTTCCAATGATACACTGCATATTACGTTATACTATAAGGTATTTTGAATGATACACTGCATATTGCGTTATATTATAAGGTATTTTCAATGATACACTGCATATTACGTTTTATTATAAGGTATTTTCGATGATACACTGCATATTACGTTATATTATTAGGTATTTTCAATGATACACTAAAAAATTACGATATATTATAAGGTATTTCCAATGATACTCTGCATATTACGTTATATTATAAGGAATTTTCAATGATACACTGCATATTACGTTATATTATAAGGTATTTTCATTGATAGCCTAGAATTACCATATATTCTAAGGTATTTCCAATGATACACTGCATATTACGTTATATTATAAGGTATTTTCAATGATACACAGAATATTACGTTTTATAATAAGGTATTTTCAATGATAAACTACTATATATTATAAGGTATTTTCAATGATACACTACAAATTACGATATATTACAAGGTATTTTCAATGATACACTGCATATTACGTTATATTATAAGGTATTTTCAATGATACACTGCATATTACGTTATATTATAAGGTATTTTCAATGATACACAGAATAATACCTTATATTATAAGGTATTTTCAAAGATACACAGAATAGTACGTTATATTATAAGGTATTTTCAATGATAAACTACTATATATTATAAGGTATTTTCAATGATACACTGCATATTACGTTATATTATAAGGTATTTTCAATGATACACTGCATATTACGTTATATTATAAGGTATTTTCATTGATACACTACAAATTACCATATATTATAAGGTATTTTCAATGATACACTACAAATTACGATATAGTATAAGTTATTTCCAATGATACACTGCATATTACGTTATACTATAAGGTATTTTGAATGATACACTGCATATTGCGTTATATTATAAGGTATTTTCAATGATACACTGCATATTACGTTATATTATTAGGTATTTTCAATGATACACAGAATGTTACGTTATATTATAAGGTATTTTCAATGATAAACTACTATATATTATAAGGTATTTTCAATGATACACTACAAATTACGATATATTATAAGGTATTTTCAATGATACACTGCATATTACGTTATATTACAAGGTATTTTCATTGATAGACTAGAATTACCATATATTCTAAGGTATTTTCAATGATACACTACAAATTATGATATATTATAAAGTATTTTCAATCATACACTGCATATTACGTTTTATTATAAGGTATTTTCAATGATACATTGCATATTACGTTTTATTATAAGGTATTTTCAATGATACACAGAATATTACGTTATATTATAAGGTATTTTCATTGATACACTACAAATTACCATATATTATAAGGTATCTTCAATGATACGCTGCATATTACGTTTTATTATAAGGTATTTTCAATGTACACTACATATTACGTTTTATTATAAGGTATTTTCAATGATACATTGCATATTACGTTATATTATAAGGTATTTTCAGTGATAAACTACTATATATTACAAGGTAGTTTCAATGATACACTACAAATTACCATATATTCTCAGGTATTTTCAATGATACACTGCATATTACGTTATATTATAAGGTATTTTCAAAGATACACTGCATATTACGTTATATTATAATGTATTTTCAATGATACACTGCATATTATGTTATATTATAAGGTATTTTCAATGATACACTGCATACTACGTTATATTATAAGGTATTTTCAATGATACACTGCATATTACGTTATATTATAAGGTATTTTCAATGATACACTGCATATTACGTTATATTATAAGGTATTTTCAATGATACACTGAATATTACGTTATATTATAAGGTATTTTCATTGATACACTACAAATTACAATATATTATAAGGTGTTTTCAATGATACACTGCATATTACGTTTTATTATAAGGTATTTTCAATGATACACTGCATATTACGTTTTATTATAAGGTATTTTCAATGATACATTGCATATTACGTTATATTATAAGGTATTTTCAGTGATAAACTACTATATATTACAAGGTAGTTTCAATGATACACTACAAATTACCATATATTCTAAGGTATTTTCAATGATACACTGCATATTACGTTATATTATAAGGTATTTTCATTGATACACTACAAATTACCATATATTATAAGGTATTTTCAATGATACACTACAAATTACGATATATTATAAGGTATTTTCAATGATACACTGCATATTACGTTTTATTATAAGGTATTTTCAATGATACACTGCATATTACGTCATATTATAAGGTATTTTCAATGATACACTGCATATTACGTTATATTATAAGGTATTTTCAATGATACACAGAATATTACGTTTTATAATAAGGTATTTTCAATGATAAACTACTATATATTATAAGGTATTTTCAATGATACACTACAAATTACGATATATTACAAGGTATTTTCAATGATACACTGCATATTACGTCATATTATAAGGTATTTTCAATGATACACTGCATATTACGTTATATTATAAGGTATTTTCAATGATACACAGAATATTACGTTTTATAATAAGGTATTTTCAATGATAAACTACTATATATTATAAGGTATTTTCAATGATACACTGCATATTACGTTATATTATAAGGTATTTTCAATGATACACTGCATATTACGTTATATTATAAGGTATTTTCATTGATACACTACAAATTACCATATATTATAAGGTATTTTCAATGATATACTACAAATTACGATATAGTATAAGGTATTTCCAATGATACACTGCATATCACGTTATATTATAAGGTATTTTGAATGATACACTGCATATTACGTTAAATTATAAGGTATTTTCAATGATACACTGCATATTACGTTTTATAATAAGGTATTTTCAATGATAAACTACTATATATTATAAGGTATTTTCAATGATACACTACAAATTACGATATATTACAAGGTATTTTCAATGATACACTGCATATTACGTTATATTATAAAGTATTTTCAATGATACACTGCATATTACGTTATATTATAAGGTATTTTCAATGATACACAGAATATTACGTTATATTATAAGGTATTTTCAAAGTTACACAGAATAGTACGTTATATTATAAGGTATTTTCAATGATAAACTACTATATATTATATGGTATTTTCAATGATACACTGCATATTACGTTATATTATAAGGTATTTTCAATGATACACTGCATATTACGTTATATTATAAGGTATTTTCATTGATACACTACAAATTACCATATATTATAAGGTATTTTCAATGATACACTACAAATTACGATATAGTATAAGGTATTTCCAATGATACACTGCATATTACGTTATACTATAAGGTATTTTGAATGATACACTGCATATTGCGTTATATTATAAGGTATTTTCAATGATACACTGCATATTACGTTTTATTATAAGGTATTTTCGATGATACACTGCATATTACGTTATATTATTAGGTATTTTCAATGATACACTAAAAAATTACGATATATTATAAGGTATTTCCAATGATACTCTGCATATTACGTTATATTATAAGGAATTTTCAATGATACACTGCATATTACGTTATATTATAAGGTATTTTCATTGATAGCCTAGAATTACCATATATTCTCAGGTATTTTCAATGATACACTGCATATTACGTTATATTATAAGGTATTTTCAATGATACACAGAATATTACGTTTTATAATAAGGTATTTTCAATGATAAACTACTATATATTATAAGGTATTTTCAATGATACACTACAAATTACGATATATTACAAGGTATTTTCAATGATACACTGCATATTACGTCATATTATAAGGTATTTTCAATGATACACTGCATATTACGTTATATTATTAGGTATTTTCAATGATACACAGAATATTACGTTTTATAATAAGGTATTTTCAATGATAAACTACTATATATTATAAGGTATTTTCAATGATACACTGCATATTACGTTATATTATAAGGTATTTTCAATGATACACTGCATATTACGTTATATTATAAGGTATTTTCATTGATACACTACAAATTACCATATATTATAAGGTATTTTCAATGATATACTACAAATTACGATATAGTATAAGGTATTTCCAATGATACACTGCATATCACGTTATATTATAAGGTATTTTCAATGATACACTGCATATTACGTTAAATTATAAGGTATTTTCAATGATACACTGCATATTACGTTTTATAAGGTATTTTCAATGATAAACTACTATATATTATAAGGTATTTTCAATGATACACTACAAATTACGATATATTACAAGGTATTTTCAATGATACACTGCATATTACGTTATATTATAAAGTATTTTCAATGATACACTGCATATTACGTTATATTATAAGGTATTTTCAATGATACACAGAATATTACGTTATATTATAAGGTATTTTCAAAGTTACACAGAATAGTACGTTATATTATAAGGTATTTTCAATGATAAACTACTATATATTATAAGGTATTTTCAATGATACACTGCATATTACGTTATATTATAAGGTATTTTCAATGATACACTGCATATTACGTTATATTATAAGGTATTTTCATTGATACACTACAAATTACCATATATTATAAGGTATTTTCAATGATACACTACAAATTACGATATAGTATAAGGTATTTCCAATGATACACTGCATATTACGTTATACTATAAGGTATTTTGAATGATACACTGCATATTGCGTTATATTATAAGGTATTTTCAATGATACACTGCATATTACGTTTTATTATAAGGTATTTTCGATGATACACTGCATATTACGTTATATTATTAGGTATTTTCAATGATACACTAAAAAATTACGATATATTATAAGGTATTTCCAATGATACTCTGCATATTACGTTATATTATAAGGAATTTTCAATGATACACTGCATATTACGTTATATTATAAGGTATTTTCATTGATAGCCTAGAATTACCATATATTCTCAGGTATTTCCAATGATACACTGCATATTACGTTATATTATAAGGTATTTTCAATGATACACAGAATATTACGTTTTATAATAAGGTATTTTCAATGATAAACTACTATATATTATAAGGTATTTTCAATGATACACTACTAATTACGATATATTACAAGGTATTTTCAATGATACACTGTATATTACGTTATATTATAAGGTATTTTCAATGATACAGTGCATATTACGTTATATTATAAGGTATTTTCAATGATACACTGCATATTACGTTATATTATAAGGTATTTTCAATGATACACAGAATATTACGTTATATTATAAGGTATTTTCAAAGATACACAGAATAGTACGTTATATTATAAGGTATTTTCAATGATAAACTACTATATATTATAAGGTATTTTCAATGATACACTGCATATTACGTTACATTATAAGGTATTTTCAATGATACACTGCATATTACGTTATATTATAAGGTATTTTCATTGATACACTACAAATTACCATATATTATAAGGTATTTTCAATGATACACTACAAATTACGATATAGTATAAGGTATTTCCAATGATACACTGCATATTACGTTATACTATAAGGTATTTTGAATGATACACTGCATATTGCGTTATATTATAAGGTATTTTCAATGATACACTGCATATTACGTTATATTATTAGGTATTTTCAATGATACACAGAATGTTACGTTATATTATAAGGTATTTTCAATGATAAACTACTATATATTATAAGGTATTTTCAATGATACACTACAAATTACGATATATTATAAGGTATTTTCACTGATACACTGCATATTACGTTATATTACAAGGTATTTTCATTGATAGACTAGAATTACCATATATTCTAAGGTATTTTCAATGATACACTACAAATTACGATATATTATAAGGTATTTTCAATGATACACTGCATATTACGTTTTATTATAAGGTATTTTCAATGATACATTGCATATTACGTTTTATTATAAGGTATTTTCAATGATACACAGAATATTACGTTATATTATAAGGTATTTTCATTGATACACTACAAATTACCATATATTATAAGGTATCTTCAATGATACGCTGCATATTACGTTTTATTATAAGGTATTTTCAATGTACACTACATATTACGTTTTATTATAAGGTATTTTCAATGATACATTGCATATTACGTTATATTATAAGGTATTTTCAGTGATAAACTACTATATATTACAAGGTAGTTTCAATGATACACTACAAATTACCATATATTCTCAGGTATTTTCAATGATACACTGCATATTACGTTATATTATAAGGTATTTTCAAAGATACACTGCATATTACGTTATATTATAATGTATTTTCAATGATACACTGCATATTATGTTATATTATAAGGTATTTTCAATGATACACTGCATACTACGTTATATTATAAGGTATTTTCAATGATACACTGCATATTACGTTATATTATAAGGTATTTTCAATGATACACTGCATATTACGTTATATTCTCAGGTATTTTCAATGATACACTGCATATTACGTTATATTATAAGGTATTTTCAATGATACACTGCATATTACGTTATATTATAAGGTATTTTCAATGATACACAGAATATTACGATATATTATAAGGTATTTTCATTGATACACTACAAATTACCATATATTATAAGGTATTTTCTATGATACACTACAAATTACGATATAGTATAAGGTATTTCCAATGATACACTGCATATTACGTTATATTATAAGGTATTTTCAATGATACACTGCATATTACGTTATATTATAAGGTATTTTCATTGATAGACTAGAATTACCATATATTCTAAGGTATTTTCAATGATACACTACAAATTACGATATATTATAAGGTATTTTCAATGATACACTGCATATTACGTTTTATTATTAGGTATTTTCAATGATACATTGCATATTACGTTTTATTATAAGGTATTTTCAATGATACACTGCATATTACGTTATATTATAAGGTATTTTCAAAGATACACTGCATATTACGTTATATTATAATGTATTTTCAATGATACACTGCATATTATGTTATATTATAAGGTATTTTCAATGATACACTGCATACTACGTTATATTATAAGGTATTTTCAATGATACACTGCATATTACGTTATATTCTAAGGTATTTTCAATGATACACTACAAATTACGATATATTATAAGGTATTTTCAATGATACACTGCATATTACGTTTTATTATAAGGTATTTTCAATGATACATTGCATATTACGTTTTATTATAAGGTATTTTCAATGATACACAGAATATTACGTTATATTATAAGGTATTTTCATTGATACACTACAAATTACCATATATTATAAGGTATCTTCAATGATACGCTGCATATTACGTTTTATTATAAGGTATTTTCAATGTACACTACATATTACGTTTTATTATAAGGTATTTTCAATGATACATTGCATATTACGTTATATTATAAGGTATTTTCAGTGATAAACTACTATATATTACAAGGTAGTTTCAATGATACACTACAAATTACCATATATTCTCAGGTATTTTCAATGATACACTGCATATTACGTTATATTATAAGGTATTTTCAAAGATACACTGCATATTACGTTATATTATAATGTATTTTCAATGATACACTGCATATTATGTTATATTATAAGGTATTTTCAATGATACACTGCATACTACGTTATATTATAAGGTATTTTCAATGATACACTGCATATTACGTTATATTATAAGGTATTTTCAATGATACACTGCATATTACGTTATATTCTCAGGTATTTTCAATGATACACTGCATATTACGTTATATTATAAGGTATTTTCAATGATACACTGCATATTACGTTATATTATAAGGTATTTTCAATGATACACAGAATATTACGATATATTATAAGGTATTTTCATTGATACACTACAAATTACCATATATTATAAGGTATTTTCTATGATACACTACAAATTACGATATAGTATAAGGTATTTCCAATGATACACTGCATATTACGTTATATTATAAGGTATTTTGAATGATACACTGCATATTACGTTATATTATAAGGTATTTTCATTGATAGACTAGAATTACCATATATTCTAAGGTATTTTCAATGATACACTACAAATTACGATATATTATAAGGTATTTTCAATGATACACTGCATATTACGTTTTATTATTAGGTATTTTCAATGATACATTGCATATTACGTTTTATTATAAGGTATTTTCAATGATACACTGCATATTACGTTATATTATAAGGTATTTTCAATGATACACTGCATATTACGTTATATTATAATGTATTTTCAATGATACACTGCATATTATGTTATATTATAAGGTATTTTCAATGATACACTGCATACTACGTTATATTATAAGGTATTTTCAATGATACACTGCATATTACGTTATATTATAAGGTATTTTCAATGATACACTGCATATTACGTTATATTCTCAGGTATTTTTAATGATACACTGCATATTACGTTATATTATAAGGTATTTTCAATGATACACTGCATATTACGTTATATTATAAGGTATTTTCAATGATACACAGAATATTACGTTATATTATAAGGTATTTTCATTGATACACTACAAATTACCATATATTATAAGGTATCTTCAATGATACACTGCATATTACGTTTTACTATAAGGTATTTTCAATGATACACTGCATATTACGTTTTATTATAAGGTATTTTCAATGATACATTGCATATTACGTTATATTATAAGGTATTTTCAGTGATAAACTACTATATATTACAAGGTAGTTTCAATGATACACTACAAATTACCATATATTCTCAGGTATTTTCAATGATACACTGCATATTACGTTATATTATAAGGTATTTTCAATGATACACTGCATATTATGTTATATTATAAGGTATTTTCAATGATACACTGCATATTATGTTATATTATAAGGTATTTTCAATGATACACTGCATATTACGTTATATTATAAGGTATTTTCAATGATACACTGCATATTACGTTATATTATAAGGTATTTTCAATGATACACTGCATATTACGTTATATTATAAGGTATTTTCAATGATACACAGAATATTACGTTATATTATAAGGTATTTTCATTGATACACTACAAATTACCATATATTATAAGGTATCTTCAATGATACACTGCATATTACGTTTTACTATAAGGTATTTTCAATGATACACTGCATATTACGTTTTATTATAAGGTATTTTCAATGATACATTGCATATTACGTTATATTATAAGGTATTTTCAGTGATAAACTACTATATATTACAAGGTAGTTTCAATGATACACTACAAATTACCATATATTCTAAGGTATTTTCAATGATACACTGCATATTACGTTATATTATAAGGTATTTTCAAAGATACACTGCATATTACGTTATATTATAAGGTATTTTCAAAGATACACAGAATAGTACGTTATATTATAAGGTATTTTCAATGATAAACTACTATATATTATAAGGTATTTTCAATGATACACTGCATATTACGTTTTATTATAAGGTATTTTCAATGATACATTGCATATTACGTTTTATTATAAGGTATTTTCAATGATACACAGAATATTACGTTATATTATAAGGTATTTTCATTGATACACTACAAATTACCATATATTATAAGGTATCTTCAATGATACGCTGCATATTACGTTTTATTATAAGGTATTTTCAATGTACACTACATATTACGTTTTATTATAAGGTATTTTCAATGATACATTGCATATTACGTTATATTATAAGGTATTTTCAGTGATAAACTACTATATATTACAAGGTAGTTTCAATGATACACTACAAATTACCATATATTCTCAGGTATTTTCAATGATACACTGCATATTACGTTATATTATAAGGTATTTTCAAAGATACACTGCATATTACGTTATATTATAATGTATTTTCAATGATACACTGCATATTATGTTATATTATAAGGTATTTTCAATGATACACTGCATACTACGTTATATTATAAGGTATTTTCAATGATACACTGCATATTACGTTATATTATAAGGTATTTTCAATGATACACTGCATATTACGTTATATTCTCAGGTATTTTCAATGATACACTGCATATTACGTTATATTATAAGGTATTTTCAATGATACACTGCATATTACGTTATATTATAAGGTATTTTCAATGATACACAGAATATTACGATATATTATAAGGTATTTTCATTGATACACTACAAATTACCATATATTATAAGGTATTTTCTATGATACACTACAAATTACGATATAGTATAAGGTATTTCCAATGATACACTGCATATTACGTTATATTATAAGGTATTTTGAATGATACACTGCATATTACGTTATATTATAAGGTATTTTCATTGATAGACTAGAATTACCATATATTCTAAGGTATTTTCAATGATACACTACAAATTACGATATATTATAAGGTATTTTCAATGATACACTGCATATTACGTTTTATTATTAGGTATTTTCAATGATACATTGCATATTACGTTTTATTATAAGGTATTTTCAATGATACACTGCATATTACGTTATATTATAAGGTATTTTCAAAGATACACTGCATATTACGTTATATTATAATGTATTTTCAATGATACACTGCATATTATGTTATATTATAAGGTATTTTCAATGATACACTGCATACTACGTTATATTATAAGGTATTTTCAATGATACACTGCATATTACGTTATATTATAAGGTATTTTCAATGATACACTGCATATTACGTTTTATTATAAGGTATTTTCAATGATACACTGCATATTACGTTATATTATAAGGTATTTTCAAAGATACACTGCATATTACGTTATATTATAATGTATTTTCAATGATACACTGCATATTATGTTATATTATAAGGTATTTTCAATGATACACTGCATACTACGTTATATTATAAGGTATTTTCAATGATACACTGCATATTACGTTATATTATAAGGTATTTTCAATGATACACTGCATATTACGTTATATTCTCAGGTATTTTTAATGATACACTGCATATTACGTTATATTATAAGGTATTTTCAATGATACACTGCATATTACGTTATATTATAAGGTATTTTCAATGATACACAGAATATTACGTTATATTATAAGGTATTTTCATTGATACACTACAAATTACCATATATTATAAGGTATCTTCAATGATACACTGCATATTACGTTTTACTATAAGGTATTTTCAATGATACACTGCATATTACGTTTTATTATAAGGTATTTTCAATGATACATTGCATATTACGTTATATTATAAGGTATTTTCAGTGATAAACTACTATATATTACAAGGTAGTTTCAATGATACACTACAAATTACCATATATTCTCAGGTATTTTCAATGATACACTGCATATTACGTTATATTATAAGGTATTTTCAATGATACACTGCATATTATGTTATATTATAAGGTATTTTCAATGATACACTGCATATTATGTTATATTATAAGGTATTTTCAATGATACACTGCATATTACGTTATATTATAAGGTATTTTCAATGATACACTGCATATTACGTTATATTATAAGGTATTTTCAATGATACACTGCATATTACGTTATATTATAAGGTATTTTCAATGATACACAGAATATTACGTTATATTATAAGGTATTTTCATTGATACACTACAAATTACCATATATTATAAGGTATCTTCAATGATACACTGCATATTACGTTTTACTATAAGGTATTTTCAATGATACACTGCATATTACGTTTTATTATAAGGTATTTTCAATGTACACTACATATTACGTTTTATTATAAGGTATTTTCAATGATACATTGCATATTACGTTATATTATAAGGTATTTTCAGTGATAAACTACTATATATTACAAGGTAGTTTCAATGATACACTACAAATTACCATATATTCTCAGGTATTTTCAATGATACACTGCATATTACGTTATATTATAAGGTATTTTCAAAGATACACTGCATATTACGTTATATTATAAGGTATTTTCAATGATACACTGCATATTATGTTATATTATAAGGTATTTTCAATGATACACTGCATACTACGTTATATTATAAGGTATTTTCAATGATACACTGCATATTACGTTATATTATAAGGTATTTTCAATGATACACTGCATATTACGTTATATTCTCAGGTATTTTCAATGATACACTGCATATTACGTTATATTATAAGGTATTTTCAATGATACACTGCATATTACGTTATATTATAAGGTATTTTCAATGATACACAGAATATTACGATATATTATAAGGTATTTTCATTGATACACTACAAATTACCATATATTATAAGGTATTTTCTATGATACACTACAAATTACGATATAGTATAAGGTATTTCCAATGATACACTGCATATTACGTTATATTATAAGGTATTTTGAATGATACACTGCATATTACGTTATATTATAAGGTATTTTCATTGATAGACTAGAATTACCATATATTCTAAGGTATTTTCAATGATACACTACAAATTACGATATATTATAAGGTATTTTCAATGATACACTGCATATTACGTTTTATTATTAGGTATTTTCAATGATACATTGCATATTACGTTTTATTATAAGGTATTTTCAATGATACACTGCATATTACGTTATATTATAAGGTATTTTCAAAGATACACTGCATATTACGTTATATTATAATGTATTTTCAATGATACACTGCATATTATGTTATATTATAAGGTATTTTCAATGATACACTGCATACTACGTTATATTATAAGGTATTTTCAATGATACACTGCATATTACGTTATATTATAAGGTATTTTCAATGATACACTGCATATTACGTTTTATTATAAGGTATTTTCAATGATACACTGCATATTACGTTATATTATAAGGTATTTTCAAAGATACACTGCATATTACGTTATATTATAATGTATTTTCAATGATACACTGCATATTATGTTATATTATGAGGTATTTTCAATGATACACTGCATACTACGTTATATTATAAGGTATTTTCAATGATACACTGCATATTACGTTATATTATAAGGTATTTTCAATGATACACTGCATATTACGTTATATTCTCAGGTATTTTTAATGATACACTGCATATTACGTTATATTATAAGGTATTTTCAATGATACACTGCATATTACGTTATATTATAAGGTATTTTCAGTGATAAACTACTATATATTACAAGGTAGTTTCAATGATACACTACAAATTACCATATATTCTCAGGTATTTTCAATGATACACTGCATATTACGTTATATTATAAGGTATTTTCAATGATACACTGCATATTATGTTATATTATAAGGTATTTTCAATGATACACTGCATATTAAGTTATATTATAAGGTATTTTCAATGATACACTGCATATTACGTTATATTATAAGGTATTTTCAATGATACACTGCATATTACGTTATATTATAAGGTATTTTCAATGATACACTGCATATTACGTTATATTATAAGGTATTTTCAATGATACACAGAATATTACGTTATATTATAAGGTATTTTCATTGATACACTACAAATTACCATATATTATAAGGTATCTTCAATGATACACTGCATATTACGTTTTACTATAAGGTATTTTCAATGATACACTGCATATTACGTTTTATTATAAGGTATTTTCAATGATACATTGCATATTACGTTATATTATAAGGTATTTTCAGTGATAAACTACTATATATTACAAGGTAGTTTCAATGATACACTACAAATTACCATATATTCTAAGGTATTTTCAATGATACACTGCATATTACGTTATATTATAAGGTATTTTCAAAGATACACTGCATATTACGTTATATTATAAGGTATTTTCAAAGATACACAGAATAGTACGTTATATTATAAGGTATTTTCAATGATAAACTACTATATATTATAAGGTATTTTCAATGATACACTGCATATTACGTTTTATTATAAGGTATTTTCAATGATACATTGCATATTACGTTTTATTATAAGGTATTTTCAATGATACACAGAATATTACGTTATATTATAAGGTATTTTCATTGATACACTACAAATTACCATATATTATAAGGTATCTTCAATGATACGCTGCATATTACGTTTTATTATAAGGTATTTTCAATGTACACTACATATTACGTTTTATTATAAGGTATTTTCAATGATACATTGCATATTACGTTATATTATAAGGTATTTTCAGTGATAAACTACTATATATTACAAGGTAGTTTCAATGATACACTACAAATTACCATATATTCTCAGGTATTTTCAATGATACACTGCATATTACGTTATATTATAAGGTATTTTCAATGATACACTGCATATTATGTTATATTATAAGGTATTTTCAATGATACACTGCATATTACGTTATATTATAAGGTATTTTCAATGATACACTGCATATTACGTTATATTATAATGTATTTTCAATGATACACTGCATATTATGTCATATTATAAGGTATTTTCAATGATACACAGAATATTACGTTATATTATAAGGTATTTTCATTGATACACTACAAATTACCATATATTATAAGGTATCTTCAATGATACACTGCATATTACGTTTTATTATAAGGTATTTTCAATGATACACTGCATATTACGTTTTATTATAAGGTATTTTCAATGATACATTGCATATTACGTTATATTATAAGGTATTTTCAGTGATAAACTACTATATATTACAAGGTAGTTTCAATGATACACTACAAATTACGATATATTATAAGGTATTTTCAATGATACACAGCATATTACGTTATATTATAATGTATTTTCAATGATACACTGCATATTATGTTATATTATAAGGTATTTTCAATGATACACTGCATATTACGTTATATTATAAGGTATTTTCAATGATACACTGCATATTACGTTATATTATAAGGTATTTTCAATGATACACTGCATATTACGTTATATTATAAGGTATTTCCAATGATACACTGCATATTACCATATATTATAAGGTATTTTCAATGATACACTGCATATTACCATATATTATAAGGTATTTTCAATGATACACTACAAATTACGTTATATTATAAGGTATTTTCGATGATACACTGCATATTACTTTATATTATAAGGTATTTTCATTGATACACTACAAATTACGATATATTCTAAGGTATTTTCAATGATACACTGCATATTACGTTATATTATAAGGTATTTTCAATGATACACTGCATATTACGTTATATTATAAGTTATTTTCAATGATACACAGAATATTACGTTATATTATAAGGTATTTTCATTGATACACTACAAATTACCATATATTATAAGGTATCTTCAATGATACACTGCATATTACTTTATATTATAAGGTATTTTCATTGATACACTACAAATTACGATATATTATAAGGTATTTTCAATGATACACAGCATATTACGTTATATTATAAGGTATTTTCATTGATAGACTAGAATTACCATATATTCTAAGGTATTTTCAATGATACACTGCATATTACGTTATATTAAAAGGTATTTTCAATGATACACTGCATATTACGTTATATTCTCAGGTATTTTCAATGATACACTGCATATTACGTTATATTATAAGGTATTTTCAATGATACACTGCATATTACGTTATATTATAAGGTATTTTCAATGATACACAGAATATTACGTTATATTATAAGGTATTTTCATTGATACACTACAAATTACCATATATTATAAGGTATTTCCAATGATACACTGCATATTACGTTATATTATAAGGTATTTTCAATGATACACTGCATATTACGTTATATTATAAGGTATTTTCAATGATACACTGCATATTACGTTATATTCTCAGGTATTTTCAATGATACACTGCATATTACGTTATATTATAAGGTATTTTCAATGATACACTGCATATTACGTTATATTATAAGGTATTTTCAATGATACACAGAATATTACGTTATATTATAAGGTATTTTCAATGATACACAGAATATTACGTTATATTATAAGGTATTTTCATTGATACACTACAAATTACCTTCATTGATACACTACAAATTACCATATATTATAAGGTATCTTCAATGATACACTGCATATTACGTTTTACTATAAGGTATTTTCAGTGATAAACTACTATATATTACAAGGTAGTTTCAATGATACACTACAAATTACGATATATTATAAGGTATTTTCAATGATACACAGCATATTACGTTATATTATAATGTATTTTCAATGATACACTGCATATTATGTTATATTATAAGGTATTTTCAATGATACACTGCATATTACGTTATATTATAAGGTATTTTCAATGATACACTGCATATTACGTTATATTATAAGGTATTTTCAATGATACACTGCATATTACGTTATATTATAAGGTATTTTCAATGATACACTGCATATTACCATATATTATAAGGTATTTTCAATGATACACTGCATATTACCATATATTATAAGGTATTTTCAATGATACACTACAAATTACGTTATATTATAAGGTATTTTCGATGATACACTGCATATTACTTTATATTATAAGGTATTTTCATTGATACACTACAAATTACGATATATTCTAAGGTATTTTCAATGATACACTGCATATTACGTTATATTATAAGGTATTTTCAATGATACACTGCATATTACGTTATATTATAAGTTATTTTCAATGATACACAGAATATTACGTTATATTATAAGGTATTTTCATTGATACACTACAAATTACCATATATTATAAGGTATCTTCAATGATACACTGCATATTACTTTATATTATAAGGTATTTTCATTGATACACTACAAATTACGATATATTATAAGGTATTTTCAATGATACACAGCATATTACGTTATATTATAAGGTATTTTCATTGATAGACTAGAATTACCATATATTCTAAGGTATTTTCAATGATACACTGCATATTACGTTATATTAAAAGGTATTTTCAATGATACACTGCATATTACGTTATATTCTAAGGTATTTTCAATGATACACTGCATATTACGTTATATTATAAGGTATTTTCAATGATACACTGCATATTACGTTATATTATAAGGTATTTTCAATGATACACAGAATATTACGTTATATTATAAGGTATTTTCATTGATACACTACAAATTACCATATATTATAAGGTATTTCCAATGATACACTGCATATTACGTTATATTATAAGGTATTTTCAATGATACACTGCATATTACGTTATATTATAAGGTATTTTCAATGATACACTGCATATTACGTTATATTCTCAGGTATTTTCAATGATACACTGCATATTACGTTATATTATAAGGTATTTTCAATGATACACTGCATATTACGTTATATTATAAGGTATTTTCAATGATACACAGAATATTACGTTATATTATAAGGTATTTTCAATGATACACAGAATATTACGTTATATTATAAGGTATTTTCATTGATACACTACAAATTACCATATATTATAAGGTATCTTCAATGATACACTGCATATTACGTTTTACTATAAGGTATTTTCAATGATACACTGCATATTACGTTTTATTATAAGGTATTTTCAATGATACATTGCATATTACGTTATATTATAAGGTATTTTCAGTGATAAACTACTATATATTACAAGGTAGTTTCAATGATACACTACAAATTACCATATATTCTAAGGTATTTTCAATGATACACTGCATATTACGTTATATTATAAGGTATTTTCAAAGATACACTGCATATTACGTTATATTATAATGTATTTTCAATGATACACTGCATATTATGTTATATTATAAGGTATTTTCAATGATACACAGAATATTACGTTATATTATAAGGTATTTTCATTGATACACTACAAATTACCATATATTATAAGGTATCTTCAATGATACATGCACATATTACGTTTTATTATAAGGTATTTTCAATGATACACTGCATATTACGTTTTATTATAAGGTATTTCCAATGATACATTGCATATTACGTTATATTATAAGGTATTTTCAAGTGATAAACTACTATATATTAAAGGTAGTTTCAATGATACACTACAAATTACGATATATTATAAGGTATTTTCAATGATACACCAGCATATTACGTTTAATGTATAATGTATTCTTGTTACCTATTAGGTATAGTTCAATGATACACTGCATATTACGTTATATTATAAGGTATTTTCAATGATACACTGCATTATTACGTTATATTATAAGGTATTTTCAATGATACACTGCATATTACGTTATATTATAAGGTATTTCCAATGATACACTGCATATTACCATATATTATAAGGTATTTTCGATGATACACTGCATATTACCATATATTATAAGGTATTTTCATTGATACACTACAAATTACGATATATTCTAAGGTATTTTCAATGATACACTGCATATTACGTTATATTATAAGGTATTTTCAAAGATACACTGCATATTACGTTATATTATAATGTATTTTCAATGATACACTGCATATTATGTTATATTATAAGGTATTTTCATTGATACACTACAAATTACCAATATATTATAAGGTATCTTCAATGATACACTGCATATACTTTATATTATAAGGTATTTTCATTGATACACTACAAATTACGATATATTATAGGTATTTCAATGATACACAGCATATTACGTTATATTATAAGGTATTTTCAATGATACACAGAATATTACGTTTTATAAGGTATTTTCATTGATACACTACAAATTACCATATATTATAGGTATTTCCAATGATACACTGCATATTACGTTATATTATAAGGTATTTTTGAATGATACACTGCATATTACGTTATATTATAAGGTATTTTCATTGATAGACTAGAATTACCATATATTCTAGTCTATCAATGATACACAGAATATTACGTTATATTATAAGGTATTTTCATTGATACACTACAAATTACCATATATTATAAGGTATTTCCAATGATACACTGCATATTACGTTATATTATAAGGTATTTTGAATGATACACTGCATATTACGTTATATTATAAGGTATTTTCATTGATAGACTAGAATTACCATATATTCTAAGGTAATTTCAATGATACACTGCATATTACGTTAAATTATAAGGTATTTTCAATGATACACTGCATATTACTTTTTATAAGGTATTTTCGATGATACACCTGCATATTACGTTATATTATTAGGTATTTTCAATGATACACTAAAAAATTACGATATATTATAAGGTATTTCCAATGATACTCTGCATATTAACGTTATATTATAAGGAATTTTCAATGATACACTGCATATTACGTTATATTAATAAGGTATTTTCATTGATAGCCTAGATTACCATATATTCTCAGGTATTTCCAATGATACACTGCATATTACGTTATATTATAAAGGTATTTTCAATGATACACTGCATATTACGTTAGTATTATAATGTATTTTCAATGATACACAGAATATTACGTTTTATAATAAGGTATTTTTCAATGATAAACTACTATATATTAAGGTATTTTCAATGATACACTACAAATTACGATATATTACAAGGTATTTTCAATGATACACTGCATATTACGTTATATTATAAGGTATTTTCATTGATACACTGCATATTACGTTATATTATAAGGTATTTTCAATGATACACAGAATATTACGTTATATTATAAGGTATTTTCAAAGATACACAGAATAGTACGTTATATTATAAGGTATTTTCAATGATAAACTACTATATATTATAAGGTATTTTCAATGATACACTACAAATTACGATATATTATAAGGTATTTTCAATGATACACTGCATATTACGTTATATTATAAGGTATTTTCATTGATAGACTAGAATTACCAGTATATTCTAAGGTATTTTCAATGATACACTACAAATTACGAATATTATAAGGTATTTTCAATGATACACTGAAATATTACGTTTTATTATAAGGTATTTTCAATGATACATTGCATATTACGTTTTATTATAAGGTATTTTCAATGATACACAGAATATTACGTTATATTATAAGGTATTTTCATTGATACACTACAAATTACCATATATTATAAGGTATCTTCAATGATACACTGCATATTACGTTTTATTATAAGGTATTTTCAATGATACACTGCATATTACGTTTTATTATAAGGTATTTTCAATGATACACTGCATATTACGTTATATTATAAGGTATTTTCAGTGATAAACTACTATATATTACAAGGTAGTTTCAATGATACACTACAAATTACGATATATTATAAGGTATTTTCAATGATACACTGCATATTACGTTATATTATAAGGTATTTTCAATGATACACTGCATATTATGTTATATTATAAGGTATTTCATTGATAGACTAGAATTACCATATAATCTAAGGTATTTTCAATGATACACTACAAATTACGATATATTATAATGTATTTTCAATGATACACTGCATATTACGTTATATTATAAGGTATTTTCAATGATACATTGCATATTACGTTTTATATAAGGTATTTTCAATGATACACAGAATATTACGTTATATTATAAGGTATTTTCATTGATACACTACAAATTACCATATATTATAAGGTATCTTCAATGATACACTGCATATTACGTTTTATTATAAGGTATTTTCAATGATACACTGCATATTACGTTTTATTATAAGGTATTTTCAATGATACATTGCATATTACGTTATATTATAAGGTATTTTCAGTGATAAACTACTATATTATTACAAGGTAGTTTCAATGATACACTACAAATTACGATATATTATAAGGTATTTTCAATGATACACAGCATATTACGTTATATTATAATGTATTTTCAATGATACACTGCATATTATGTTATATTATAAGGTATTTCCAATGATACACTGCATATTACCATATATTATAAGGTATTTTCAATGATACACTGCATATTACGTTATATTATAAGGTATTTTCAATGATACACTGCATATTACGTTATATTATAAGGTATTTTCAATGATACACTGCATATTACGTTATATTATAAGGTATTTCCAATGATACACTGCATATTACCATATATTATAAGGTATTTTCAATGATACACTGCATATTACCAGTATATTATAAGGTATTTTCAATAAATACACTACAAATTACGATATATTATAAGGTATTTTCGATGATACACTGCATATTACTTTATATTATAAGGTATTTTCAATGATACACTACAAATTACGATATATTATAAGGTATTTTCAATGATACACTGCATATTACGTTATATTATAAGGTATTTTCATTGATAGACTAGAATTACCATATTTCTAAGGTATTTTCAATGATACACTGCATATTACGTTATATTATAAGGTATTTTCAATGATACACTGCATATTACGTTATATTATAAGGTATTTTCAATGATACACAGAATATTACGTTATATTATAAGGTATTTTCATTGATACACTACAAATTACCATATATTATAAGGTATCTTCAATGATACACTGCATATTACGTTATACTATAAGGTATTTCAATGATACACTGCATATTACGTTTTATTATAAGGTATTTTCAATGATACATTGCATATTACGTTATATTATAATGTATTTTCAATGATACACTGCATATTATGTTATATTATAAGGTATTTTCAATGATACACTGCATTATTACGTTATATTATAAGGTATTTTCAATGATACACAGCATATTACGTTATATTATAAGGTATTTCAAAGATACACTGCATATTACGTTATATTATAATGTATTTTCAATGATACACTGCATATTATGTTATATTATAAGGTATTTTCAATGATACACAGAATATTACGTTATATTATAAGGTATTTTCAAAGATACACTTCATATTACGTTATATTATAATGTATTTTCAATGATACACTGCATATTATGTTATATTATAAGGTATTTTCAATGATACACAGAATATTACGTTATATTATAAGGTATTTTCATTGATATACTACAAATTACGATATATTATAAGGTATTTCAATGATACACAGGCATATTACGTTTATTATAAAGTATTTTCAATGATAAACTACTATATATTATAAGGTATTTTCAATGATACACTACAAATTACGATATATTATAAGGTATTTTCACTGATACACTGAATATTACGTTATATTATAAGGTATTTTCATAGATAGACTAGAATTACCATATATTCTAAGGTATTTTCAATGATACACTGCATATTACGTTATATTATAAGGTATTTTCAATGATACACTGCATATTACGTTATATTATAAGGTATTTTCAATGATACACTGAATATTACGTTATGTTATAAGGTATTTTCATTGATACACTACAAATTACCATATATTATAAGGTATTTTCAATGATACACTACAAATTTCGATATATTATAAGGTATTTTCAATGATACACTGCATATTACTTTATATTATAAGGTATTTTCATTGATACACTACAAATTACGATATATTATAAGGTATTTTCAATGATACACAGCATATTACGTTATATTATAAGGTATTTTCATTGATAGACTAGAATTACCATATATTCTAAGGTATTTTCAATGATACACAGCATATTACGTTATATTATAAGGTATTTTCAATGATAAACTACTATATATTATAAGGTATTTTCAATGATACACTAGAAATTACGATATATTATAAGGTATTTTCACTGATACACTGAATATTACGTTATATTATAAGGTATTATCATAGATAGACTAGAATTACCATATATTCTAAGGTATTTTCAATGATACACTGCATATTACGTTATATTATAAGGTATTTTCAATGATACACTGCATATTACGTTATATCATAAGGTATTTTCAATGATACACTGCATATTACGTTATATTATAAGGTATTTTCAATGATACACTGCATATTACGTTATATTATAAGGTATTTTCAATGATACACTGAATATTACGTTATGTTATAAGGTATTTTCATTGATACACTACAAATTACCATATATTATAAGGTATTTTCAATGATACACTACAAATTACGATATATTATAAGGTATTTTCAATGATACACTGCATATTACTTTATATTATAAGGTATTTTCATTGATACACTACAAATTACGATATATTATAAGGTATTTTCAATGATACACAGCATATTACGTTATATTATAAGGTATTTTCAATGATAAACTACTATATATTATAAGGTATTTTCAATGATACACTACAAATTACGATATATTATAAGGTATTTTCACTGATACACTGAATATTACGTTATATTATAAGGTATTTTCATAGATAGACTAGAATTACCATATATTCTAAGGTATTTTCAATGATACACTGCATATTACGTTATATTATAAGGTATTTTCAATGATACACTGCATATTACGTTATATTATAAGGTATTTTCAATGATACACTGAATATTACGTTATGTTATAAGGTATTTTCATTGATACACTACAAATTACCATATATTATAAGGTATTTTCAATGATACACTACAAATTTCGATATATTATAAGGTATTTTCAATGATACACTGCATATTACTTTATATTATAAGGTATTTTCATTGATACACTACAAATTACGATATATTATAAGGTATTTTCAATGATACACAGCATATTACGTTATATTATAAGGTATTTTCATTGATAGACTAGAATTACCATATATTCTAAGGTATTTTCAATGATACACTGCATATTACGTTATATTATAAGGTATTTTCAATGATACACTGCATATTACGTTATATTATAAGGTATTTTCAATGATACATTGCATATTACGTTATATTATAAGGTATTTTCAGTGATAAACTACTATATATTACAAGGTAGTTTCAATGATACACAGAATATTACGTTATATTATAAGGTATTTTCAAAGATACACTTCATATTACGTTATATTATAATGTATTTTCAATGATACACTGCATATTATGTTATATTATAAGGTATTTTCAATGATACACAGAATATTACGTTATATTATAAGGTATTTTCATTGATATACTACAAATTACGATATATTATAAGGTATTTTCAATGATACACAGCATATTACGTTATATTATAAGGTATTTTCAATGATAAACTACTATATATTATAAGGTATTTTCAATGATACACTACAAATTACGATATATTATAAGGTATTTTCACTGATACACTGAATATTACGTTATATTATAAGGTATTATCATAGATAGACTAGAATTACCATATATTCTAAGGTACTTTCAATGATACACTGCATATTACGTTATATTATAAGGTATTTTCAATGATACACTGCATATTACGTTATATCATAAGGTATTTTGAATGATACACTGCATATTACGTTATATTATAAGGTATTTTCAATGATACACTGCATATTACGTTATATTATAAGGTATTTTCAATGATACACTGAATATTACGTTATGTTATAAGGTATTTTCATTGATACACTACAAATTACCATATATTATAAGGTATTTTCAATGATACACTACAAATTACGATATATTATAAGGTATTTTCAATGATACACTGCATATTACTTTATATTATAAGGTATTTTCATTGATACACTACAAATTACGATATATTATAAGGTATTTTCAATGATACACAGCATATTACGTTATATTATAAGGTATTTTCAATGATAAACTACTATATATTATAAGGTATTTTCAATGATACACTACAAATTACGATATATTATAAGGTATTTTCACTGATACACTGAATATTACGTTATATTATAAGGTATTTTCATAGATAGACTAGAATTACCATATATTCTAAGGTATTTTCAATGATACACTGCATATTACGTTATATTATAAGGTATTTTCAATGATACACTGCATATTACGTTATATTATAAGGTATTTTCAATGATACACTGAATATTACGTTATGTTATAAGGTATTTTCATTGATACACTACAAATTACCATATATTATAAGGTATTTTCAATGATACACTACAAATTTCGATATATTATAAGGTATTTTCAATGATACACTGCATATTACTTTATATTATAAGGTATTTTCATTGATACACTACAAATTACGATATATTATAAGGTATTTTCAATGATACACAGCATATTACGTTATATTATAAGGTATTTTCATTGATAGACTAGAATTACCATATATTCTAAGGTATTTTCAATGATACACTGCATATTACGTTATATTATAAGGTATTTTCAATGATACACTGCATATTACGTTATATTATAAGGTATTTTCAATGATACACTGCATATTACGTTATATTATAAGGTATTTTCAATGATACACTGCATATTATGTTATATTATAAGGTATTTTCAATGATACACAGAATATTACGTTATATTATAAGGTATTTTCATTGATATACTACAAATTACGATATATTATAAGGTATTTTCAATGATACACAGCATATTACGTTATATTATAAGGTATTTTCAATGATAAACTACTATATATTATAAGGTATTTTCAATGATACACTACAAATTACGATATATTATAAGGTATTTTCACTGATACACTGAATATTACGTTATATTATAAGGTATTATCATAGATAGACTAGAATTACCATATATTCTAAGGTATTTTCAATGATACACTGCATATTACGTTATATTATAAGGTATTTTCAATGATACACTGCATATTACGTTATATCATAAGGTATTTTGAATGATACACTGCATATTACGTTATATTATAAGGTATTTTCAATGATACACTGCATATTACGTTATATTATAAGGTATTTTCAATGATACACTGAATATTACGTTATGTTATAAGGTATTTTCATTGATACACTACAAATTACCATATATTATAAGGTATTTTCAATGATACACTACAAATTACGATATATTATAAGGTATTTTCAATGATACACTGCATATTACTTTATATTATAAGGTATTTTCATTGATACACTACAAATTACGATATATTATAAGGTATTTTCAATGATACACAGCATATTACGTTATATTATAAGGTATTTTCAATGATAAACTACTATATATTATAAGGTATTTTCAATGATACACTACAAATTACGATATATTATAAGGTATTTTCACTGATACACTGAATATTACGTTATATTATAAGGTATTTTCATAGATAGACTAGAATTACCATATATTCTAAGGTATTTTCAATGATACACTGCATATTACGTTATATTATAAGGTATTTTCAATGATACACTGCATATTACGTTATATTATAAGGTATTTTCAATGATACACTGAATATTACGTTATGTTATAAGGTATTTTCATTGATACACTACAAATTACCATATATTATAAGGTATTTTCAATGATACACTACAAATTTCGATATATTATAAGGTATTTTCAATGATACACTGCATATTACTTTATATTATAAGGTATTTTCATTGATACACTACAAATTACGATATATTATAAGGTATTTTCAATGATACACTGCATATTACGTTATATTATAAGGTATTTTCATTGATAGACTAGAATTACCATATATTCTAAGGTATTTTCAATGATACACTGCATATTACGTTATATTATAAGGTATTTTCAATGATACACTGCATATTACGTTATATTATAAGGTATTTTCAATGATACACTGCATATTACGTTATATTATAAGGTATTTTCAATGATACACTGCATATTATGTTATATTATAAGGTATTTTCAATGATACACAGAATATTACGTTATATTATAAGGTATTTTCATTGATATACTACAAATTACGATATATTATAAGGTATTTTCAATGATACACAGCATATTACGTTATATTATAAGGTATTTTCAATGATAAACTACTATATATTATAAGGTATTTTCAATGATACACTACAAATTACGATATATTATAAGGTATTTTCACTGATACACTGAATATTACGTTATATTATAAGGTATTATCATAGATAGACTAGAATTACCATATATTCTAAGGTATTTTCAATGATACACTGCATATTACGTTATATTATAAGGTATTTTCAATGATACACTGCATATTACGTTATATCATAAGGTATTTTCAATGATACACTGCATATTACGTTATATTATAAGGTATTTTCAATGATACACTGCATATTACGTTATATTATAAGGTATTTTCAATGATACACGGAATATTACGTTATGTTATAAGGTATTTTCATTGATACACTACAAATTACCATATATTATAAGGTATTTTCAATGATACACTACAAATTACGATATATTATAAGGTATTTTCAATGATACACTGCATATTACTTTATATTATAAGGTATTTTCATTGATACACTACAAATTACGATATATTATAAGGTATTTTCAATGATACACAGCATATTACGTTATATTATAAGGTATTTTCAATGATAAACTACTATATATTATAAGGTATTTTCAATGATACACTGCATATTACGTTATATTATAATGTATTTTCAATGATACACTGCATATTATGTTATATTATAAGGTATTTTCAATGATACACTGCATATTACGTTATATTATAAGGTATTTTCAATGATACACTGCATATTACGTTATATTATAAGGTATTTTCAATGATACACTGCATATTACGTTATATTATAAGGTATTTTCAATGATACACTGCATATTACGTTATATTATAAGGTATTTTCAATGATACACTGCATATTACGTTATATTATAAGGTATTTTCATTGATACACTACAAATTACCATATATTATAAGGTATCTTCAATGATACACTGCATATTACGTTTTATTATAAGGTATTTTCAATGATACACTGCATATTACGTTATATTATAAGGAATTTTCAATGATACACTGCATATTACGTTATATTATAAGGTATTTTCATTGATAGACTAGAATTACCATATATTCTAAGGTATTTTCATTGATACACAGAATATTACGTTATATTATAAGGTATTTTCAATGATAAACAACTATATATTACAAGGTATTTTCAATGATACACTGCATATTACGTTATATTGTAAGGTATTTTCAATGATACACAGAATATTACGTTATATTATAAGGTATTTTCAATGATAAACTACTATATATTACAAGGTATTTTCAATGATACACTACAAATTACAATATATTCTAAGGTATTTTCAATGATAAACTACTATATATCATAAGGTATTTTCAATGATACACTGCATATTACGTTATATTATAAGGTATTTCCAATGATACTCTGCATATTACGTTATATTATAACGTATTTTCATTGATACACTACAAATTACGATATATTATAAATTATTTTCAATGATACACTGCATATTACGTTATATTATAAGGTATTTTCAATGATACACTGCATATTACGTTATATTATAAGGTATTTTCATTGATACACTACAAATTACCATATATTATAAGGTATCTTCAATGATACACTGCATATTACGTTTTATTATAAGGTATTTTCAATGATACACTGCATATTACGTTTTATTATAAGGTATTTTCAATGATACACAGAATATTACGTTATATTATTAGGTATTTTCAATGATACACTAAAAAATTACTATATATTATAAGGTATTTCCAATGATACACTGCATATTACGTTATATTATAAGGTATTTTCAATGATACACTGCATATTACGTTATATTATAAGGTATTTTCATTGATACACTACAAATTACCATATATTATAAGGTATCTTCAATGATACACTACTATATATTACAAGGTATTTTCAATGATACACTGCATATTACGTTATATTATAAGGTATTTTCAATGATACACTGCATATTACGTTATATTATTAGGTATTTTCAATGATACACTAAAAAATTTCGATATATTATAAGGTATTTCCAATGATACACTGCATATTACCATATATTATAAGGTATTTTCAATGATACACTACAAATTACGATATATTATAAGGTATTTTCAATGATACACTGCATATTACCTTATATTATAAGGTATTTTCATTGATAGACTAGAATTACCATATATTCTAAGGTATTTTCAATGATACACTGCATATTACGTTATATTATAAGGTATTTTCAATGATACACTGCATATTACGTTATATTATAAGGTATTTTCAATGATACACTACAAATTACGATATATTATAAGGTATTTTCAATGATACACTGCATATTACGTTATATTATAAGGTATTTTCAATGATACACTGCATATTACGTTATATTATAAGGTATTTTCATTGATACACTACAAATTACCATATATTATAAGGTATCTTCAATGATACACTGCATATTACGTTTTATTATAAGGTATTTTCAATGATACACTGCATATTACGTTTTATTATAAGGTATTTTCATTGATACACAGAATATTACGTTATATTATAAGGTATTTTCAATGATAAACAACTATATATTACAAGGTATTTTCAATGATACACTGCATATTACGTTATATTGTAAGGTATTTTCAATGATACACAGAATATTACGTTATATTATAAGGTATTTTCAATGATAAACTACTATATATTACAAGGTATTTTCAATGATACACTACAAATTACAATATATTCTAAGGTATTTTCAATGATAAACTACTATATATCATAAGGTATTTTCAATGATACACTGCATATTACGTTATATTATAAGGTATTTCCAATGATACTCTGCATATTACGTTATATTATAACGTATTTTCATTGATACACTACAAATTACGATATATTATAAATTATTTTCAATGATACACTGCATATTACGTTATATTATAAGGTATTTTCAATGATACACTGCATATTACGTTATATTATAAGGTATTTTCATTGATACACTACAAATTACCATATATTATAAGGTATCTTCAATGATACACTGCATATTACGTTTTATTATAAGGTATTTTCAATGATACACTGCATATTACGTTTTATTATAAGGTATTTTCAATGATACACAGAATATTACGTTATATTATTAGGTATTTTCAATGATACACTGCATATTACGTTATATTATAAGGTATTTTCAATGATACACTGCATATTACGTTATATTATAAGGTATTTTCAATGATACACTGCATATTACGTTATATTATAAGGTATTTTCAATGATACACTGCATATTACGTTATATTATAAGGTATTTTCAATGATACACTGCATATTACGTTATATTATAAGGTATTTTCATTGATACACTACAAATTACCATATATTATAAGGTATCTTCAATGATACACTGCATATTACGTTTTATTATAAGGTATTTTCAATGATACACTGCATATTACGTTATATTATAAGGAATTTTCAATGATACACTGCATATTACGTTATATTATAAGGTATTTTCATTGATAGACTAGAATTACCATATATTCTAAGGTATTTTCATTGATACACAGAATATTACGTTATATTATAAGGTATTTTCAATGATAAACAACTATATATTACAAGGTATTTTCAATGATACACTGCATATTACGTTATATTGTAAGGTATTTTCAATGATACACAGAATATTACGTTATATTATAAGGTATTTTCAATGATAAACTACTATATATTACAAGGTATTTTCAATGATACACTACAAATTACAATATATTCTAAGGTATTTTCAATGATAAACTACTATATATCATAAGGTATTTTCAATGATACACTGCATATTACGTTATATTATAAGGTATTTCCAATGATACTCTGCATATTACGTTATATTATAACGTATTTTCATTGATACACTACAAATTACGATATATTATAAATTATTTTCAATGATACACTGCATATTACGTTATATTATAAGGTATTTTCAATGATACACTGCATATTACGTTATATTATAAGGTATTTTCATTGATACACTACAAATTACCATATATTATAAGGTATCTTCAATGATACACTGCATATTACGTTTTATTATAAGGTATTTTCAATGATACACTGCATATTACGTTTTATTATAAGGTATTTTCAATGATACACAGAATATTACGTTATATTATTAGGTATTTTCAATGATACACTAAAAAATTACTATATATTATAAGGTATTTCCAATGATACACTGCATATTACGTTATATTATAAGGTATTTTCAATGATACACTGCATATTACGTTATATTATAAGGTATTTTCATTGATACACTACAAATTACCATATATTATAAGGTATCTTCAATGATAAACTACTATATATTACAAGGTATTTTCAATGATACACTGCATATTACGTTATATTATAAGGTATTTTCAATGATACATTGCATATTACGTTATATTATTAGGTATTTTCAATGATACACTAAAAAATTTCGATATATTATAAGGTATTTCCAATGATACACTGCATATTACCATATATTATAAGGTATTTTCAATGATACACTACAAATTACGATATATTATAAGGTATTTTCAATGATACACTGCATATTACCTTATATTATAAGGTATTTTCATTGATAGACTAGAATTACCATATATTCTAAGGTATTTTCAATGATACACTGCATATTACGTTATATTATAAGGTATTTTCAATGATACACTGCATATTACGTTATATTATAAGGTATTTTCAATGATACACTACAAATTACGATATATTATAAGGTATTTTCAATGATACACTGCATATTACGTTATATTATAAGGTATTTTCAATGATACACTGCATATTACGTTATATTATAAGGTATTTTCATTGATACACTACAAATTACCATATATTATAAGGTATCTTCAATGATACACTGCATATTACGTTTTATTATAAGGTATTTTCAATGATACACTGCATATTACGTTTTATTATAAGGTATTTTCATTGATACACAGAATATTACGTTATATTATAAGGTATTTTCAATGATAAACAACTATATATTACAAGGTATTTTCAATGATACACTGCATATTACGTTATATTGTAAGGTATTTTCAATGATACACAGAATATTACGTTATATTATAAGGTATTTTCAATGATAAACTACTATATATTACAAGGTATTTTCAATGATACACTACAAATTACAATATATTCTAAGGTATTTTCAATGATAAACTACTATATATCATAAGGTATTTTCAATGATACACTGCATATTACGTTATATTATAAGGTATTTCCAATGATACTCTGCATATTACGTTATATTATAACGTATTTTCATTGATACACTACAAATTACGATATATTATAAATTATTTTCAATGATACACTGCATATTACGTTATATTATAAGGTATTTTCAATGATACACTGCATATTACGTTATATTATAAGGTATTTTCATTGATACACTACAAATTACCATATATTATAAGGTATCTTCAATGATACACTGCATATTACGTTTTATTATAAGGTATTTTCAATGATACACTGCATATTACGTTTTATTATAAGGTATTTTCAATGATACACAGAATATTACGTTATATTATTAGGTATTTTCAATGATACACTAAAAAATTACTATATATTATAAGGTATTTCCAATGATACACTGCATATTACGTTATATTATAAGGTATTTTCAATGATACACTGCATATTACGTTATATTATAAGGTATTTTCATTGATACACTACAAATTACCATATATTATAAGGTATCTTCAATGATACACTGCATATTACGTTTTATTATAAGGTATTTTCAATGATACACTGCATATTACGTTATATTATAAGGTATTTTCAATGATACACTGCATATTACGTTATATTATAAGGTATTTTCAATGATACACTGCATATTACGTTATATTATAAGGTATTTTCAATGATACACTGCATATTACGTTATATTATAAGGTATTTTCATTGATAGACTAGAATTACCATATATTCTAAGGTATTTTCAATGATACACTGCATATTACGTTATATTATAAGGTATTTTCAATGATACACAGCATATTACGTTATATTATAAGGTATTTTCAATGATAAACTACTATATATTATAAGGTATTTTCAATGATAAACTACTATATATTATAAGGTATTTTCAATGATACACTACAAATTACGATATATTATAAGGTATTTTCACTGATACACTGCATATTACGTTATATTATAAGGTATTTTCATTGATAGACTACAATTACCATATATTCTAAGGTATTTTCAATGATACACTGCATATTACGTTATATTATAAGGTATTTTCAATGATACACTGCATATTACGTTATATTATAAGGTATTTTCAATGATACACAGAATATTACGTTATATTATAAGGTATTTTCAATGATAAACTACTATATATTAAAAGGTATTTTCAATGATACACTGCATATTACGTTATATTATAAGGTATTTTCATTGATAGCCTAGAATTACCATATATTCTAAGGTATTTCCAATGATACATTGCATATTACGTTATATTATAAGGTATTTTCAATGATACACTGCATATTACGTTATATTATAAGGTATTTTCAATGATACACTGCATATTACGTTATATTATAAGGTATTTTCATTGATAGCCTAGAATTACCATATATTCTAAGGTATTTCCAATGATACATTGCATATTACGTTATATTATAAGGTATTTTCAATGATACACTGCATATTACGTTATATTATAAGGTATTTTCAATGATACACTGCATATTACGTTATATTATAAGGTATTTTCAATGATACACAGAATATTACGTTATATTATAAGGTATTTTCATTGATACGCTACAAATTACGATATATTATAAGGTATTTTCATTGATAGACTACAATTACCATATATTCTAAGGTATTTTCAATGATACACTGCATATTACGTTATATTATAAGGTATTTTCAATGATACATTGCATATTACGTTATATTATTAGGTATTTTCAATGATACACTAAAAAATTTCGATATATTATAAGGTATTTCCAATGATACACTGCATATTACCATATATTATAAGGTATTTTCAATGATACACTACAAATTACGATATATTATAAGGTATTTTCAATGATACACTGCATATTACTTTATATTATAAGGTATTTTCACTGATACACTGCATATTACGTTATATTATAAGGTATTTTCATTGATAGACTACAATTACCATATATTCTAAGGTATTTTCAATGATACACTGCATATTACGTTATATTATAAGGTATTTTCAATGATACACTGCATATTACGTTATATTATAAGGTATTTTCAATGATACACAGAATATTACGTTATATTATAAGGTATTTTCAATGATAAACTACTATATATTATAAGGTATTTTCAATGATACACTGCATATTACGTTATATTATAAGGTATTTTCATTGATAGCCTAGAATTACCATATATTCTAAGGTATTTCCAATGATACATTGCATATTACGTTATATTATAAGGTATTTTCAATGATACACTGCATATTACGTTATATTATAAGGTATTTTCAATGATACACTGCATATTACGTTATATTATAAGGTATTTTCAATGATACACAGAATATTACGTTATATTATAAGGTATTTTCATTGATACGCTACAAATTACGATATATTATAAGGTATTTTCATTGATAGACTACAATTACCATATATTCTAAGGTATTTTCAATGATACACAGCAGATTACGTTATATTATAAGGTATTTTCAATGATAAACTACTATATATTATAAGGTATTTTCAATGATACACTACAAATTACGATATATTATAAGGTATTTTCACTGATACACTGCATATTACGTTATATTATAAGGTATTTTCATTGATAGACTAGAATTACCATATATGCTAAGGTATTTTCAATGATACACTGCATATTACGTTATATTATAAGGTATTTTCAATGATACACTGCATATTACGTTATATTATAAGGTATTTTCAATGATACACTACAAATTACGATATATTATAAGGTATTTTCAATGATACACTGCATATTACTTTATATTATAAGGTATTTTCATTGATACACTACAAATTACGATATATTATAAGGTATTTTCATTGATAGACTACAATTACCATATATTCTAAGGTATTTTCAATGATACACTGCATATTACGTTATATTATAAGGTATTTTCAATGATACACTGCATATTACGTTATATTATAAGGTATTTTCAATGATACATTGCATATTACGTTATATTATAAGGTATTTTCATTGATGCACTACAAATTACCATATATTATAAGGTATTTTCAATGATACACTACAAATTACGATATATTATAAGGTATTTTCAATGATACACCGCATATTACGTTATATTATAATGTATTTTCAATGATACACTGCATATTACGTTATATTATAAGGTATTTTCAATGATACACTGCATATTACGTTTTATTATAAGGTATTCTCAATGATACACTGCATATAACGATTTATTATAAGGTATTTTCAATGATACACTGCATATTACGTCATATTATAAGGTATTTTCAATGATACACTGCATATTACGTTATATTATAAGGTATTTTCAATGATACACAGAATATTACGTTTTATAATAAGGTATTTTCAATGATACACAGAATATTACGTTTTATAATAAGGTATTTTCAATGATAAACTACTAAATATTATAAGGTATTTCCAATGATACACTACAAATTACGATATATTACAAGGTATTTTCAATGATACACTGCATATTACGTTATATTATAAGGTATTTTCAATGATACACTGCATATTACGTTATATTATAAGGTATTTTCAATGATACACTGCATATTACGTTATATTATAAGGTATTTTCAATGATACACTGCATATTACGTTATATTATAAGGTATTTTCAATGATACACTGCATATTACGTTATATTATAAGGTATTTTCAATGATACACAGAATATTATGTTATATTATAAGGAATTTTCAATGATACACTGCATATTACGTTATATTATAAGGTATTTTCATTGATAGCCTAGAATTACCATATATTCTAAGGTATTTCCAATGATACATTGCATATTACGTTATATTATAAGGTATTTTCAATGATACACTGCATATTACGTTATATTATAAGGTATTTTCAATGATACACCGCATATTACGTTATATTATAATGTATTTTCAATGATACACTGCATATTACGTTATATTATAAGGTATTTTCATTGATACACTACAAATTACGATATATTATAAATTATTTTCAATGATACACTGCATATTACGTTATATTATAAGGTATTTTCAATGATACACTGCATATTACGTTATATTATAAGGTATTTTCAATGATGCACTGCATATTACGTTATACTATTAGGTATTTTCAATGATACACTAAAAAATTACTATATATTATAAGGTATTTCCAATGATACACTGCATATTACGTTATATTATAAGGTATTTTCAATGATACACTGCATATTACCTTATATTATAATGTATTTTCATTGATAGACTAGAATTACCATATATTCTACGGTATTTTCAATGATACACCGCATATTACGTTATATTATAAGGTATTTTCAATCATACACTGCATATTACGTTATATTATAAGGTATTTTCAATGATAAACTGCATATTACGTTATATTATAAGGTATTTTCAATGATAAACTACTATATATTATAAGGTATTTTCAATGATACACTACAAATTACGATATATTATAAGGTATTTTCAATGATACACTGCATATTACGTTATATTATAAGGTATTTTCAATGATACACTGCATATTACGTTATATTATAAGGTATTTTCACTGATACACTGCATATTACGTTATATTATAAGGTATTTTCATTGATAGACTAGAATTACCATATATGCTAAGGTATTTTCAATGATACACTGCATATTACGTTATATTATAAGGTATTTTCAATGATACACTGCATATTACGTTATATTATAAGGTATTTTCAATGATACACTACAAATTACGATATATTATAAGGTATTTTCAATGATACACTGCATATTACTTTATATTATAAGGTATTTTCATTGATACACTACAAATTACGATATATTATAAGGTATTTTCATTGATAGACTACAATTACCATATATTCTCAGGTATTTTCAATGATACACTGCATATTACGTTATATTATAAGGTATTTTCAATGATACACTGCATATTACGTTATATTATAAGGTATTTTCAATGATACATTGCATATTACGTTATATTATAAGGTATTTTCATTGATGCACTACAAATTACCATATATTATAAGGTATTTTCAATGATACACTACAAATTACGATATATTATAAGGTATTTTCAATGATACACCGCATATTACGTTATATTATAATGTATTTTCAATGATACACTGCATATTACGTTATATTATAAGGTATTTTCAATGATACACTGCATATTACGTTTTATTATAAGGTATTCTCAATGATACACTGCATATAACGATTTATTATAAGGTATTTTCAATGATACACTGCATATTACGTCATATTATAAGGTATTTTCAATGATACACTGCATATTACGTTATATTATAAGGTATTTTCAATGATACACAGAATATTACGTTTTATAATAAGGTATTTTCAATGATACACAGAATATTACGTTTTATAATAAGGTATTTTCAATGATAAACTACTAAATATTATAAGGTATTTCCAATGATACACTACAAATTACGATATATTACAAGGTATTTTCAATGATACACTGCATATTACGTTATATTATAAGGTATTTTCAATGATACACTGCATATTACGTTATATTATAAGGTATTTTCAATGATACACTGCATATTACGTTATATTATAAGGTATTTTCAATGATACACTGCATATTACGTTATATTATAAGGTATTTTCAATGATACACTGCATATTACGTTATATTATAAGGTATTTTCAATGATACACAGAATATTACGTTATATTATAAGGAATTTTCAATGATACACTGCATATTACGTTATATTATAAGGTATTTTCATTGATAGCCTAGAATTACGATATATTATAAATTATTTTCAATGATACACTGCATATTACGTTATATTATAAGGTATTTTCAATGATACACTGCATATTACGTTATATTATAAGGTATTTTCAATGATGCACTGCATATTACGTTATACTATTAGGTATTTTCAATGATACACTAAAAAATTACTATATATTATAAGGTATTTCCAATGATACACTGCATATTACGTTATATTATAAGGTATTTTCAATGATACACTGCATATTACCTTATATTATAATGTATTTTCATTGATAGACTAGAATTACCATATATTCTACGGTATTTTCAATGATACACCGCATATTACGTTATATTATAAGGTATTTTCAATCATACACTGCATATTACGTTATATTATAAGGTATTTTCAATGATAAACTGCATATTACGTTATATTATAAGGTATTTTCAATGATAAACTACTATATATTATAAGGTATTTTCAATGATACACTACAAATTACGATATATTATAAGGTATTTTCAATGATACACTGCATATTACGTTATATTATAAGGTATTTTCAATGATACACTGCATATTACGTTATATTATAAGGTATTTTCAATGATACACTGCATATTACGTTATATTATACGGTATTTTCATTGATACACTACAAATTGCGATATATGATAAGGTATTTTCAATGATACACAGCAGATTACGTTATATTATAAGGTATTTTCAATGATAAAATACTATATATTATAAGGTATTTTCAATGATACACTACAAATTACGATATATTATAAGGTATTTTCACTGATACACTGCATATTACGTTATATTATAAGGTATTTTCATTGATAGACTAGAATTACCATATATTCTAAGGTATTTTCAATGATACACTGCATATTACGTTATATTATAAGGTATTTTCAATGATACACTGCATATTACGTTATATTATAAGGTATTTTCAATGATACACTGCATATTACGTTATATTATAAGGTATTTTCAATGATACACTGCATATTACGTTTTATTATAAGGTATTCTCAATGATACACTGCATATTACGATTTATTATAAGGTATTTTCAATGATACACTGCATATTACGTCATATTATAAGGTATTTTCAATGATACACTGCATATTACGTTATATTATAAGGTATTTTCAATGATACACAGAATATTACGTTTTATAATAAGGTATTTTCAATGATACACAGAATATTACGTTTTATAATAAGGTATTTTCAATGATAAACTACTAAATATTATAAGGTATTTCCAATGATACACTACAAATTACGATATATTACAAGGTATTTTCAATGATACACTGCATATTACGTTATATTATAAGGTATTTTCAATGATACACTGCATATTACGTTATATTATAAGGTATTTTCAATGATACACTGCATATTACGTTATATTATAAGGTATTTTCAATGATACACTGCATATTACGTTATATTATAAGGTATTTTCAATGATACACTGCATATTACGTTATATTATAAGGTATTTTCAATGATACACAGAATATTACGTTATATTATAAGGAATTTTCAATGATACACTGCATATTACGTTATATTATAAGGTATTTTCATTGATAGCCTAGAATTACGATATATTATAAATTATTTTCAATGATACACTGCATATTACGTTATATTATAAGGTATTTTCAATGATACACTGCATATTACGTTATATTATAAGGTATTTTCAATGATGCACTGCATATTACGTTATACTATTAGGTATTTTCAATGATACACTAAAAAATTACTATATATTATAAGGTATTTCCAATGATACACTGCATATTACGTTATATTATAAGGTATTTTCAATGATACACTGCATATTACCTTATATTATAATGTATTTTCATTGATAGACTAGAATTACCATATATTCTACGGTATTTTCAATGATACACCGCATATTACGTTATATTATAAGGTATTTTCAATCATACACTGCATATTACGTTATATTATAAGGTATTTTCAATGATAAACTGCATATTACGTTATATTATAAGGTATTTTCAATGATAAACTACTATATATTATAAGGTATTTTCAATGATACACTACAAATTACGATATATTATAAGGTATTTTCAATGATACACTGCATATTACGTTATATTATAAGGTATTTTCAATGATACACTGCATATTACGTTATATTATAAGGTATTTTCAATGATACACTGCATATTACGTTATATTATACGGTATTTTCATTGATACACTACAAATTGCGATATATGATAAGGTATTTTCAATGATACACAGCAGATTACGTTATATTATAAGGTATTTTCAATGATAAACTACTATATATTATAAGGTATTTTCAATGATACACTACAAATTACGATATATTATAAGGTATTTTCACTGATACACTGCATATTACGTTATATTATAAGGTATTTTCATTGATAGACTAGAATTACCATATATTCTAAGGTATTTTCAATGATACACTGCATATTACGTTATATTATAAGGTATTTTCAATGATACACTGCATATTACGTTATATTATAAGGTATTTTCAATGATACACTGCATATTACGTTATATTATAAGGTATTTTCAATGATACACAGAATATTACGTTATATTATAAGGTATTTTCATTGATACACTACAAATTACGATATATTATAAGGTATTTTCATTGATAGACTAGAATTACCATATATTCTAAGGTATTTTCAATGATACACTGCATATTACGTTATATTATAAGGTATTTTCAATGATACATTGCATATTACGTTATATTATTAGGTATTTTCAATGATACACTAAAAAATTTCGATATATTATAAGGTATTTCCAATGATACACTGCATATTACCATATATTATAAGGTATTTTCAATGATACACTACAAATTACGATATATTATAAGGTATTTTCAATGATACACTGCATATTACCTTATATTATAAGGTATTTTCATTGATAGACTAGAATTACCATATATTCTAAGGTATTTTCAATGATACACTGCATATTACGTTATATTATAAGGTATTTTCAATGATACACTGCATATTACGTTATATTATAAGGTATTTTCAATGATACACTACAAATTACGATATATTATAAGGTATTTTCAATGATACACTGCATATTACTTTATATTATAAGGTATTTTCATTGATACACTACAAATTACGATATATTATAAGGTATTTTCAATGATACACAGCATATTACGTTATATTATAAGGTATTTTCAATGATAAACTACTATATATTATAAGGTATTTTCAATGATAAACTACTATATATTATAAGGTATTTTCAATGATACACTACAAATTACGATATATTATAAGGTATTTTCACTGATACACTGCATATTACGTTATATTATAAGGTATTTTCATTGATAGACTAGAATTACCATATATTCTAAGGTATTTTCAATGATACACTGCATATTACGTTATATTATAAGGTATTTTCAATGATACACTGCATATTACGTTATATTATTAGGTATTTTCAATGATACACTAAAAAATTTCGATATATTATAAGGTATTTCCAATGATACACTGCATATTACCATATATTATAAGGTATTTTCAATGATACACTACAAATTACGATATATTATAAGGTATTTTCAATGATACACTGCATATTACTTTATATTATAAGGTATTTTCATTGATGCACTACAAATTACCATATATTATAAGGTATTTTCAATGATACACTACAAATTACGATATATTATAAGGTATTTTCAATGATACACTGCATATTACTTTATATTATAAGGTATTTTCATTGATACACTACAAATTACGATATATTATAAGGTATTTTCATTGATAGACTAGAATTACCATATATTCTAAGGTATTTTCAATGATACACTGCATATTACGTTATATTATAAGGTATTTTCAATGATACACTGCATATTACGTTATATTATAAGGTATTTTCAATGATACACTGCATATTACGTTATATTATAAGGTATTTTCATTGATGCACTACAAATTACCATATATTATAAGGTATTTTCAATGATACACTACAAATTACGATATATTATAAGGTATTTTCAATGATACACCGCATATTACGTTATATTATAATGTATTTTCAATGATACACTGCATATTACGTTATATTATAAGGTATTTTCAATGATACACTGCATATTACGTTTTATTATAAGGTATTTTCAATGATACACAGAATATTACGTTTTATAATAAGGTATTTTCAATGATACACAGAATATTACGTTTTATAATAAGGTATTTTCAATGATAAACTACTAAATATTATAAGGTATTTCCAATGATACACTACAAATTACGATATATTACAAGGTATTTTCAATGATACACTGCATATTACGTTATATTATAAGGTATTTTCAATGATACACTGCATATTACGTTATATTATAAGGTATTTTCAATGATACACTGCATATTACGTTATATTATAAGGTATTTTCAATGATACACTGCATATTACGTTATATTATAAGGTATTTTCAATGATACACTGCATATTACGTTATATTATAAGGTATTTTCAATGATACACAGAATATTACGTTATATTATAAGGAATTTTCAATGATACACTGCATATTACGTTATATTATAAGGTATTTTCATTGATAGCCTAGAATTACCATATATTCTAAGGTATTTCCAATGATACATTGCATATTACGTTATATTATAAGGTATTTTCAATGATACACTGCATATTACGTTATATTATAAGGCATTTTCAATGATACACCGCATATTACGTTATATTATAATGTATTTTCAATGATACACTGCATATTACGTTATATTATAAGGTATTTTCATTGATACACTACAAATTACGATATATTATAAATTATTTTCAATGATACACTGCATATTACGTTATATTATAAGGTATTTTCAATGATACACTGCATATTACGTTATATTATAAGGTATTTTCAATGATGCACTGCATATTACGTTATATTATTAGGTATTTTCAATGATACACTAAAAAATTACTATATATTATAAGGTATTTCCAATGATACACTGCATATTACGTTATATTATAAGGTATTTTCAATGATACACTGCAAATTACCTTATATTATAATGTATTTTCATTGAAAGACTAGAATTACCATATATTCTACGGTATTTTCAATGATACACCGCATATTACGTTATATTATAAGGTATTTTCAATCATACACTGCATATTACGTTATATTATAAGGTATTTTCAATGATAAACTGCATATTACGTTATATTATAAGGTATTTTCAATGATACACTGCTATATATTATAAGGTATTTTCAATGATACACTACAAATTACGATATATTATAAGGTATTTTCAATGATACACTGCATATTACGTTATATTATAAGGTATTTTCATTGATAGACTAGAATTACCATATATTCTAAGGTATTTTCAATGATACACTGCATATTACGTTATATTATAAGGTATTTTCAATGATACACTGCATATTACGTTATATTATAAGGTATTTTCAATGATACACTGCATATTACGTTATATTATAAGGTATTTTCAATGATACACTGCATATTACGTTATATTATACGGTATTTTCATTGATACACTACAAATTGCGATATATGATAAGGTATTTTCAATGATACACAGCAGATTACGTTATATTATAAGGTATTTTCAATGATAAACTACTATATATTATAAGGTATTTTCAATGATACACTACAAATTACGATATATTATAAGGTATTTTCACTGATACACTGCATATTACGTTATATTATAAGGTATTTTCATTGATAGACTAGAATTACCATATATTCTAAGGTATTTTCAATGATACACTGCATATTACGTTATATTATAAGGTATTTTCAATGATACACTGCATATTACGTTATATTATAAGGTATTTTCAATGATACACTACAAATTACGATATATTATAAGGTATTTTCAATGATACACTGCATATTACTTTATATTATAAGGTATTTTCATTGATACACTACAAATTACGATATATTATAAGGTATTTTCAATGATACACAGCATATTACGTTATATTATAAGGTATTTTCAATGATAAACTACTATATATTATAAGGTATTTTCAATGATAAACTACTATATATTATAAGGTATTTTCAATGATACACTACAAATTACGATATATTATAAGGTATTTTCACTGATACACTGCATATTACGTTATATTATAAGGTATTTTCATTGATAGACTACAATTACCATATATTCTAAGGTATTTTCAATGATACACTGCATATTACGTTATATTATAAGGTATTTTCAATGATACACTGCATATTACGTTATATTATAAGGTATTTTCAATGATACACAGAATATTACGTTATATTATAAGGTATTTTCATTGATACACTACAAATTACGATATATTATAAGGTATTTTCATTGATAGACTAGAATTACCATATATTCTAAGGTATTTTCAATGATACACTGCATATTACGTTATATTATAAGGTATTTTCAATGATACATTGCATATTACGTTATATTATTAGGTATTTTCAATGATACACTAAAAAATTTCGATATATTATAAGGTATTTCCAATGATACACTGCATATTACCATATATTATAAGGTATTTTCAATGATACACTACAAATTACGATATATTATAAGGTATTTTCAATGATACACTGCATATTACTTTATATTATAAGGTATTTTCATTGATGCACTACAAATTACCATATATTATAAGGTATTTTCAATGATACACTACAAATTACGATATATTATAAGGTATTTTCAATGATACACTGCATATTACGTTTTATTATAAGGTATTTTCAATGATACATTGCATATTACGTTTTATTATAAGGTATTTTCAATGATACACAGAATATTACGTTATATTATAAGGTATTTTCATTGATACACTACAAATTACAATATATTATAAGGTATTTTCAATGATAAACTACTATATATTATAAGGTATTTTCAATGATACACTACAAATTACGATATATTATAAGGTATTTTCACTGATACACTGCATATTACGTTATATTATAAGGTATTTTCATTGATAGACTACAATTACCATATATTCTAAGGTATTTTCAATGATACACTGCATATTACGTTATATTATAAGGTATTTTCAATGATACACTGCATATTACGTTATATTATAAGGTATTTTCAATGATACACAGAATATTACGTTATATTATAAGGTATTTTCATTGATACACTACAAATTACGATATATTATAAGGTATTTTCATTGATAGACTACAATTACCATATATTCTAAGGTATTTTCAATGATACACTGCATATTACGTTACATTATAAGGTATTTTCAATGATACATTGCATATTACGTTATATTATTAGGTATTTTCAATGATACACTAAAAAATTTCGATATATTATAAGGTATTTCCAATGATACACTGCATATTACCATATATTATAAAGTATTTTCAATGATACACTACAAATTACGATATATTATAAGGTATTTTCAATGATACACTGCATATTACTTTATATTATAAAGTATTTTCATTGATGCACTACAAATTACCATATATTATAAGGTATTTTCAATGATACACTACAAATTACGATATATTATAAGGTATTTTCAATGATACACTGCATATTACGTTTTATTATAAGGTATTTTCAATGATACATTGCATATTACGTTTTATTATAAGGTATTTTCAATGATACACAGAATATTACGTTATATTATAAGGTATTTTCATTGATACACTACAAATTACAATATATTATAAGGTATTTTCAATGATACACTACAAATTGCGATATATTATAAGGTATTTTCAATGATACACTGCATATTACGTTATATTATAAGGTATTTTCATTGATAGACTAGAATTACCATATATTCTAAGGTATTTTCAATGATACACTGCATATTACGTTATATTATAAGGTATTTTCAATGATACACTGCATATTACGTTATATTATAAGGTATTTTCAATGATACACTGCATATTACGTTATATTATAAGGTATTTTCAATGATACACTGCATATTACGTTATATTATACGGTATTTTCATTGATACACTACAAATTGCGATATATGATAAGGTATTTTCAATGATACACAGCAGATTACGTTATATTATAAGGTATTTTCAATGATAAACTACTATATATTATAAGGTATTTTCAATGATACACTACAAATTACGATATATTATAAGGTATTTTCACTGATACGCTGCATATTACGTTATATTATAAGGTATTTTCATTGATAGACTAGAATTACCATATATTCTAAGGTATTTTCAATGATACACTGCATATTACGTTATATTATAAGGTATTTTCAATGATACACTGCATATTACGTTATATTATAAGGTATTTTCAATGATACACTACAAATTACGATATATTATAAGGTATTTTCAATGATACACTGCATATTACTTTATATTATAAGGTATTTTCATTGATACACTACAAATTACGATATATTATAAGGTATTTTCAATGATACACAGCATATTACGTTATATTATAAGGTATTTTCAATGATAAACTACTATATATTATAAGGTATTTTCAATGATAAACTACTATATATTATAAGGTATTTTCAATGATACACTACAAATTACGATATATTATAAGGTATTTTCACTGATACACTGCATATTACGTTATATTATAAGGTATTTTCATTGATAGACTACAATTACCATATATTCTAAGGTATTTTCAATGATACACTGCATATTACGTTATATTATAAGGTATTTTCAATGATACACTGCATATTACGTTATATTATAAGGTATTTTCAATGATACACAGAATATTACGTTATATTATAAGGTATTTTCAATGATAAACTACTATATAATATAAGGTATTTTCAATGATACACTGCATATTACGTTATATTATAAGGTATTTTCATTGATAGCCTAGAATTACCATATATTCTAAGGTATTTCCAATGATACATTGCATATTACGTTATATTATAAGGTATTTTCAATGATACACTGCATATTACGTTATATTATAAGGTATTTTCAATGATACACCGCATATTACGTTATATTATAATGTATTTTCAATGATACACTGCATATTACGTTATATTATAAGGTATTTTCATTGATACACTACAAATTACGATATATTATAAATTATTTTCAATGATACACTGCATATTACGTTATATTATAAGGTATTTTCAATGATACACTGCATATTACGTTATATTATAAGGTATTTTCAATGATGCACTGCATATTACGTTATATTATTAGGTATTTTCAATGATACACTAAAAAATTACTATATATTATAAGGTATTTTCAATGATACACTGCATATTACGTTATATTATAAGGTATTTTCATTGATGCACTACAAATTATCATATATTATAAGGTATTTTCAATGATACACTACAAATTACGATATATTATAAGGTATTTTCAATGATACACCGCATATTACGTTATATTATAAGGCATTTTCAATGATACACTGCATATTACGTTATATTATAAGGTATTTTCAATGATACACTGCATATTACGTTTTATTATAAGGTATTCTCAATGATACACTGCATATTAGGATTTATTATAAGGTATTTTCAATGATACACTGCATATTACGTCATATTATAAGGTATTTTCAATGATACACTGCATATTACGTTATATAATAAGGTATTTTCAATGATACACAGAATATTACGTTTTATAATAAGGCATTTTCAATGATAAACTACTAAATATTATAAGCTATTTCCAATGATACACTACAAATTACGATATATTACAAGGTATTTTCAATGATACACTGCATATTACGTTATATTATAAGGTATTTTCAATGATACACTGCATATTACGTTTTATTATAAGGTATTTTCGATGATACACTGCATATTACGTTATATTATTAGGTATTTTCAATGATACACTACAAATTACCATATATTATAAGGTATCATCAATGATACACTGCATATTACGTTTTATTATAAGGAATTTTCAATGATACACTGCATATTACGTTTTATTATAAGGTATTTCCAATGATACACTGCATATTACGTTATATTATAAGGTATTTTCAATGATACACTACATATTACGTCATATTATAAGGTATTTCCAATGATACTCTGCATATTAAGTTATATTATAAGGAATTTTCAATGATACACTGCATATTACGTTATATTATAAGGTATTTTCATTGATAGCCTAGAATTACCATATATTCTAAGGTATTTCCAATGATACATTGCATATTACGTTATATTATAAGGTATTTTCAATGATACACTGCATATTACGTTATATTATAAGGTATTTTCAATGATACACTGCATATTACGTTATATTATAAGGAATTTTCAATGATACACTGCATATTACGTTATATTATAAGGTATTTTCATTGATAGACTAGAATTACCATATATTCTAAGGTATTTTCAATGATACACAGAATATTACGTTATATTATAAGGTATTTTCAATGATAAACAACTATATATTACAAGGTATTTTCAATGATACACTGCATATTACGTTATATTATAAGGTATTTTCAATGATACACAGAATATTACGTTATATTATAAGGTATTTTCATTGATACACTACAAATTACAATATATTATAAGGTATTTTCAATGATACACTACAAATTGCGATATATTATAAGGTATTTTCAATGATACACTGCATATTACGTTATATTATAAGGTATTTTCATTGATAGACTAGAATTACCATATATTCTAAGGTATTTTCAATGATACACTGCATATTACGTTATATTATAAGGTATTTTCAATGATACACTGCATATTACGTTATATTATAAGGTATTTTCAATGATACACTGCATATTACGTTATATTATAAGGTATTTTCAATGATACACTGCATATTACGTTATATTATAAGGTATTTTCATTGATAGCCTAGAATTACCATATATTCTAAGGTATTTCCAATGATACATTGCATATTACGTTATATTATAAGGTATTTTCAATGATACACTGCATATTACGTTATATTATAAGGTATTTTCAATGATACACCGCATATTACGTTATATTATAATGTATTTTCAATGATACACTGCATATTACGTTATATTATAAGGTATTTTCATTGATACACTACAAATTACGATATATTATAAATTATTTTCAATGATACACTGCATATTACGTTATATTATAAGGTATTTTCAATGATACACTGCATATTACGTTTTATTATAAGGTATTCTCAATGATACACTGCATATTACGATTTATTATAAGGTATTTTCAATGATACACTGCATATTACGTCATATTATAAGGTATTTTCAATGATACACTGCATATTACGTTATATTATAAGGTATTTTCAATGATACACTGCATATTACGTTTTATTATAAGGTATTCTCAATGATACACTGCATATTACGATTTATTATAAGGTATTTTCAATGATACACTGCATATTACGTCATATTATAAGGTATTTTCAATGATACACTGCACATTACGTTATATTATAAGGTATTTTCAATGATACACAGAATATTACGTTTTATAATAAGGCATTTTCAATGATAAACTACTAAATATTATAAGCTATTTCCAATGATACACTACAAATTACGATATATTACAAGGTATTTTCGGTGATACACTGCATATTACGTTATATTATTAGGTATTTTCAATGATACACTACAAATTACCATATATTATAAGGTATCATCAATGATACACTGCATATTACGTTTTATTATAAGGAATTTTCAATGATACACTGCATATTACGTTTTATTATAAGGTATTTCCAATGATACACTGCATATTACGTTATATTATAAGGTATTTTCAATGATACACTACATATTACGTCATATTATAAGGTATTTCCAATGATACTCTGCATATTAAGTTATATTATAAGGAATTTTCAATGATACACTGCATATTACGTTATATTATAAGGTATTTTCATTGATAGCCTAGAATTACCATATATTCTAAGGTATTTCCAATGATACATTGCATATTACGTTATATTATAAGGTATTTTCAATGATACACTGCATATTACGTTATATTATAAGGTATTTTCAATGATACACTGCATATTACGTTATATTATAAGGAATTTTCAATGATACACTGCATATTACGTTATATTATAAGGTATTTTCATTGATAGACTAGAATTACCATATATTCTAAGGTATTTTCAATGATAGACTGCATATTACGTTATATTATAAGGTATTTTCAATGATACACTGCATATCACGTTATATTATAAGGTATTTTCAATGATACACTGCATATTACATTATTGTATAAGGTATTTTTCATGATAGACTGCATACTACGTTATATTATAAGGTATTTTCAATGATACACTGCATATTACGTTATATTATAAGGTATTTTCAATGATACACTGCATATTACGAAATATTATAAGGTATTTTCAATGATACACTGCATATTACGTTATATTATAAGGTATTTTCAATGATACACAGAATATTACGTTATATTATAAGGTATTTTCAATGATAAACTACTATATATTACAAGGTATTTTCAATGATACACTGCATATTAAGTTATATTATAAGGTATTTTCAATGATACACTGCATATTACGTTATATTATAATGTATTTTCAATGATAAACTACTATATATTATAAGGTATTTTCACTGATACACTGCATATTACGTTATATTATAAGGTATTTTCATTGATAGACTACAATTACCATATATTCTAAGGTATTTTCAATGATACACTGCATATTACGTTATATTATAAGGTATTTTCAATGATACACAGAATATTACGTTTTATAATAAGGTATTTTCAATGATAAACTACTAAATATTATAAGGTATTTCCAATGATACACTACAAATTACGATATATTACAAGGTATTTTCAATGATACACTGCATATTACGTTATATTATAAGGTATTTTCAATGATACACTGCATATTACGTTTTATTATAAGGTATTTTCGATGATACACTGCATATTACGTTATATTATTAGGTATTTTCAATGATACACTACAAATTACCATATATTATAAGGTATCATCAATGATACACTGCATATTACGTTATATTATAAGGTATTTTCATTGATACACTACAAATTACCATATATTATAAGGTATCTTCAATGATACACTGCATATTACGTTTTATTATAAGGTATTTTCAATGATACACTGCATATTACGTTTTATTATAAGGTATTTTCAATGATACACAGAATATTACGTTATATTATTAGGTATTTTCAATGATACACTAAAAAATTACTATATATTATAAGGTATTTCCAATGATACACTGCATATTACGTTATATTATAAGGTATTTTCAATGATACACTGCATATTACGTTATATTATAAGGTATTTTCATTGATACACTACAAATTACCATATATTATAAGGTATCTTCAATGATACACTGCATATTACGTTTTATTATAAGGTATTTTCAATGATACACTGCATATTACGTTATATTATAAGGTATTTTCAATGATACACTGCATATTACGTTATATTATAAGGTATTTTCATTGATAGACTAGAATTACCATATATTCTAAGGTATTTTCAATGATACACAGAATATTACGTTATATTATAAGGTATTTTCAATGATAAACAACTATATATTACAAGGTATTTTCAATGATACACTGCATATTACGTTATATTATAAGGTATTTTCAATGATACACAGAATATTACGTTATATTATAAGGTATTTTCAATGATAAACTACTATATATTACAAGGTATTTTCAATGATACACTGCATATTACGTTATATTATAAGGTATTTTCAATGATACACCCCATATTACGTTATATTATAATGTATTTTCAATGATACACTGCATATTACGTTATATTATAGGGTATTTTCAATGATACACTGCATACTACGTTATATTATTAGGTATTTTCAATGATAGACTGCATATCTCGTTATATTATAAGGTATTTTCAATGATACACTGCATATCACGTTATATTATAAGGTATTTTCAATGATACACTGCATATTACATTATTTTATAAGGTATTTTTCATGATAGACTGCATACTACGTTATATTATAAGGTATTTTCAATGATACACTGCATATTACGTTATATTATAAGGTATTTTCAATGATACACTGCAAATTACGAAATATTATAAGGTATTTTCAATGATACACTGCATATTACGTTATATTATAAGGTATTTTCAATGATACACAGAATATTACGTTATATTATAAGGTATTTTCAATGATAAACTACTATATATTACAAGGTATTTTCAATGATACACTGCATATTAAGTTATATTATAAGGTATTTTCAATGATACACCGCATATTACGTTATATTATAATGTATTTTCAATGATACACTGCATATTACGTTATATTATAAGGTATTTTCAATGATACACAGAATATTACGTTATATTATAAGGTATTTTCAATGATAAACTACTATATATTATAAGGTATTTTCAATGATACACTACAAATTACGATATATTATAATGTATTTTCACTGATACACTGCATATTACGTTATATTATAAGATATTTTCATTGATAGACTACAATTACCATATATTCTAAGGTATTTTCAATGATACACTGCATATTACGTTATATTATAAGGTATTTTCAATGATACACTGCATATTACGTTATATTATAAGGTATTTTCAATGATACACAGAATATTACGTTTTATAATAAGGTATTTTCAATGATAAACTACTAAATATTATAAGGTATTTCCAATGATACACTACAAATTACGATATATTACAAGGTATTTTCAATGATACACTGCATATTACGTTATATTATAAGGTATTTTCAATGATACACTGCATATTACGTTTTATTATAAGGTATTTTCGATGATACACTGCATATTACGTTATATTATTAGGTATTTTCAATGATACACTACAAATTACCATATATTATAAGGTATCATCAATGATACACTGCATATTACGTTATATTATAAGGTATTTTCATTGATACACTACAAATTACCATATATTATAAGGTATCTTCAATGATACACTGCATATTACGTTATATTATAAGGTATTTTCAATGATACACTGCATATTACGTTATATTATAAGGTATTTCCAATGATACACTGCATATTACGTTATATTATAAGGTATTTTCAATGATACACTGCATATTACGTTATATTATAAGGTATTTTCATTGATACACTACAAATTACCATATATTATAAGGTATCTTCAATGATACACTGCATATTACGTTTTATTATAAGGTATTTTCAATGATACACTGCATATTACGTTATATTATAAGGTATTTTCAATGATACACTGCATATTACGTTATATGCAGTGTATCATTTATAAGGTATTTTCATTGATAGACTAGAATTACCATATATTCTAAGGTATTTTCAATGATACACAGAATATTACGTTATATTATAAGGTATTTTCAATGATAAACAACTATATATTACAAGGTATTTTCAATGATACACTGCATATTACGTTATATTATAAGGTATTTTCAATGATACACAGAATATTACGTTTTATAATAAGGCATTTTCAATGATAAACTACTAAATATTATAAGCTATTTCCAATGATACACTACAAATTACGATATATTACAAGGTATTTTCAATGATACACTGCATATTACGTTATATTATAAGGTATTTTCAATGATACACTGCATATTACGTTTTATTATAAGGTATTTTCGATGATACACTGCATATTACGTTATATTATTAGGTATTTTCAATGATACACTACAAATTACCATATATTATAAGGTATCATCAATGATACACTGCATATTACGTTATATTATAAGGTATTTTCAATGATACACTACATATTACGTCATATTATAAGGTATTTCCAATGATACTCTGCATATTAAGTTATATTATAAGGAATTTTCAATGATACACTGCATATTACGTTATATTATAAGGTATTTTCATTGATAGCCTAGAATTACCATATATTCTAAGGTATTTCCAATGATACATTGCATATTACGTTATATTATAAGGTATTTTCAATGATACACTGCATATTACGTTATATTATAAGGTATTTTCAATGATACACTGCATATTACGTTATATTATAAGGAATTTTCAATGATACACTGCATATTACGTTATATTATAAGGTATTTTCATTGATAGACTAGAATTACCATATATTCTAAGGTATTTTCAATGATACACAGAATATTACGTTATATTATAAGGTATTTTCAATGATAAACAACTATATATTACAAGGTATTTTCAATGATACACTGCATATTACGTTATATTATAAGGTATTTTCAATGATACACTGCATATTACGTTATATTATAAGGTATTTTCAATGATACACTGCATATTACGTTTTATTATAAGGTATTTTCGATGATACACTGCATATTACGTTATATTATTAGGTATTTTCAATGATACACTACAAATTACCATATATTATAAGGTATCATCAATGATACACTGCATATTACGTTTTATTATAAGGAATTTTCAATGATACACTGCATATTACGTTTTATTATAAGGTATTTCCAATGATACACTGCATATTACGTTATATTATAAGGTATTTTCAATGATACACTGCATATTACGTTATATTATAAGGTATTTTCAATGATACACTGCATATTACGTTATATTATAAGGTATTTCCAATGATACACTGCATATTACCATATATTATAAGGTATTTTCAATGATACACTGCATATTACCATATATTATAAGGTATTTTCAATGATACACTACAAATTACGTTATATTATAAGGTATTTTCGATGATACACTGCATATTACTTTATATTATAAGGTATTTTCAATGATACACTACATATTACGTCATATTATAAGGTATTTCCAATGATACTCTGCATATTAAGTTATATTATGAGGAATTTTCAATGATACACTGCATATTACGTTATATTATAAGGTATTTTCATTGATAGCCTAGAATTACCATATATTCTAAGGTATTTCCAATGATACATTGCATATTACGTTATATTATAAGGTATTTTGAATGATACACTGCATATTACGTTATATTATAAGGTATTTTCAGTGATACACTGCATATTACGTTATATTATAAGGAATTTTCAATGATACACTGCATATTACGTTATATTATAAGGTATTTTCATTGATAGACTAGAATTACCATATATTCTAAGGTATTTTCAATGATACACAGAATATTACGTTATATTATAAGGTATTTTCAATGATAAACAACTATATATTATAAGGTATTTTCAATGATACACTGCATATTACGTTATATTATAAGGTATTTTCAATGATACACAGAATATTACGTTATATTATAAGGTATTTTCAATGATAAACTACTATATATTACAAGGTATTTTCAATGATACACTGCATATTACGTTATATTATAAGGTATTTTCAATGATACACCCCATATTACGTTATATTATAATGTATTTTCAATGATACACTGCATATTACGTTATATTATAGGGTATTTTCAATGATACACTGCATACTACGTTATATTATTAGGTATTTTCAATGATAGACTGCATATCTCGTTATATTATAAGGTATTTTCAATGATACACTGCATATCACGTTATATTATAAGGTATTTTCAATGATACACTGCATATTACATTATTGTATAAGGTATTTTTCATGATAGACTGCATACTACGTTATATTATAAGGTATTTTCAATGATACACTGCATATTACGTTATATTATAAGGTATTTTCAATGATACACTGCATATTACGAAATATTATAAGGTATTTTCAATGATACACTGCATATTACGTTATATTATAAGGTATTTTCAATGATACACAGAATATTACGTTATATTATAAGGTATTTTCAATGATAAACTACTATATATTACAAGGTATTTTCAATGATACACTGCATATTAAGTTATATTATAAGGTATTTTCAATGATACACTGCATATTACGTTATATTATAATGTATTTTCAATGATACACTGCATATTACGTTATATTATAAGGTATTTTCAATGATACACAGAATATTACGTTATATTATAAGGTATTTTCAATGATAAACTACTATATATTATAAGGTATTTTCAATGATACACTACAAATTACGATATATTATAATGTATTTTCACTGATACACTGCATATTACGTTATATTATAAGGTGTTTTCATTGATAGACTACAATTACCATATATTCTAAGGTATTTTCAATGATACACTGCATATTACGTTATATTATAAGGTATTTTCAATGATACACAGAATATTACGTTTTATAATAAGGTATTTTCAATGATAAACTACTAAATATTATAAGGTATTTCCAATGATACACTACAAATTACGATATATTACAAGGTATTTTCAATGATACACTGCATATTACGTTATATTATAAGGTATTTTCAATGATACACTGCATATTACGTTTTATTATAAGGTATTTTCGATGATACACTGCATATTACGTTATATTATTAGGTATTTTCAATGATACACTACAAATTACCATATATTATAAGGTATCATCAATGATACACTGCATATTACGTTATATTATCAGGTATTTTCATTGATACACTACAAATTACCATATATTATAAGGTATCTTCAATGATACACTGCATATTACGTTTTATTATAAGGTATTTTCAATGATACACTGCATATTACGTTTTATTATAAGGTATTTTCAATGATACACAGAATATTACGTTATATTATTAGGTATTTTCAATGATACACTAAAAAATTACTATATATTATAAGGTATTTCCAATGATACACTGCATATTACGTTATATTATAAGGTATTTTCAATGATACACTGCATATTACGTTATATTATAAGGTATTTTCATTGATACACTACAAATTACCATATATTATAAGGTATCTTCAATGATACACTGCATATTACGTTTTATTAAAAGGTATTTTCAATGATACACTGCATATTACGTTATATTATAAGGAATTTTCAATGATACACTGCATATTACGTTATATTATAAGGTATTTTCATTGATAGACTAGAATTACCATATATTCTAAGGTATTTTCAATGATACACAGAATATTACGTTATATTATAAGGTATTTTCAATGATAAACTACTATATATTACAAGGTATTTTCAATGATACACTGCATATTACGTTATATTATAAGGTATTTTCAATGATACACAGAATATTACGTTATATTATAAGGTATTTTCAATGATAAACTACTATATATTACAAGGTATTTTCAATGATACACTGCATATTACGTTATATTATAAGGTATTTTCAATGATACACCGCATATTACGTTATATTATAATGTATTTTCAATGATACACTGCATATTACGTTATATTATAGGGTATTTTCAATGATACACTGCATACTACGTTATATTATTAGGTATTTTCAATGATAGACTGCATATCTCGTTATATTATAAGGTATTTTCAATGATACACTGCATATCACGTTATATTATAAGGTATTTTCAATGATACACTGCATATTACGTTATATTATAAGGTATTTTCAATGATACACTGCAAATTACGAAATATTATAAGGTATTTTCAATGATACACTGCATATTACGTTATATTATAAGGTATTTTCAATGATACACAGAATATTACGTTATATTATAAGGTATTTTCAATGATAAACTACTATATATTACAAGGTATTTTCAATGATACACTGCATATTAAGTTATATTATAAGGTATTTTCAATGATACACCGCATATTACGTTATATTATAATGTATTTTCAATGATACACTGCATATTACGTTATATTATAAGGTATTTTCAATGATACACAGAATATTACGTTATATTATAAGGTATTTTCAATGATAAACTACTATATATTATAAGGTATTTTCAATGATACACTACAAATTACGATATATTATAATGTATTTTCACTGATACACTGCATATTACGTTATATGAGAAGGTATTTTCATTGATAGACTACAATTACCATATATTCTAAGGTATTTTCAATGATACACTGCATATTACGTTATATTGTAAGGTATTTTCAATGATACACTGCATATTACGTTATATTATAAGGTATTTTCAATGATACACAGAATATTACGTTTTATAATAAGGTATTTTCAATGATAAACTACTAAATATTATAAGGTATTTACAATGATACACTACAAATTACGATATATTACAAGGTATTTTCAATGATACACTGCATATTACGTTATATTATAAGGTATTTTCAATGATACACTGCATATTACGTTTTATTATAAGGTATTTTCGATGATACACTGCATATTACGTTATATTATTAGGTATTTTCAATGATACACTACAAATTACCATATATTATAAGGTATCATCAATGATACACTGCATATTACGTTATATTATAAGGTATTTTCATTGATACACTACAAATTACCATATATTATAAGGTATCTTCAATGATACACTGCATATTACGTTTTATTATAAGGTATTTTCAATGATACACTGCATATTACGTTTTATTATAAGGTATTTTCAATGATACACAGAATATTACGTTATATTATTAGGTATTTTCAATGATACACTAAAAAATTACTATATATTATAAGGTATTTCCAATGATACACTGCATATTACGTTATATTATAAGGTATTTTCAATGATACACTGCATATTACGTTATATTATAAGGTATTTTCATTGATACACTACAAATTACCATATATTATAAGGTATCTTCAATGATACACTGCATATTACGTTTTATTATAAGGTATTTTCAATGATACACAGAATATTACGTTATATTATAAGGTATTTTCAATGATAAACTACTATATATTACAAGGTATTTTCAATGATACACTGCATATTACGTTATATTATAAGGTATTTTCAATGATACACCCCATATTACGTTATATTATAATGTATTTTCAATGATACACTGCATATTACGTTATATTATAGGGTATTTTCAATGATACACTGCATACTACGTTATATTATTAGGTATTTTCAATGATAGACTGCATATCTCGTTATATTATAAGGTATTTTCAATGATACACTGCATATTACGTTATATTATAAGGTATTTTCAATGATACACTGCATATTACGTTATATTATAAGGTATTTTCAATGATACACTGCAAATTACGAAATATTATAAGGTATTTTCAATGATACACTGCATATTACGTTATATTATAAGGTATTTTCAATGATACACAGAATATTACGTTATATTATAAGGTATTTTCAATGATAAACTACTATATATTACAAGGTATTTTCAATGATACACTGCATATTAAGTTATATTATAAGGTATTTTCAATGATACACCGCATATTACGTTATATTATAATGTATTTTCAATGATACACTGCATATTACGTTATATTATAAGGTATTTTCAATGATACACAGAATATTACGTTATATTATAAGGTATTTTCAATGATAAACTACTATATATTATAAGGTATTTTCAATGATACACTACAAATTACGATATATTATAATGTATTTTCACTGATACACTGCATATTACGTTATATTATAAGATATTTTCATTGATAGACTACAATTACCATATATTCTAAGGTATTTTCAATGATACACTGCATATTACGTTATATTGTAAGGTATTTTCAATGATACACTGCATATTACGTTATATTATAAGGTATTTTCAATGATACACAGAATATTACGTTTTATAATAAGGTATTTTCAATGATAAACTACTAAATATTATAAGGTATTTCCAATGATACACTACAAATTACGATATATTACAAGGTATTTTCAATGATACACTGCATATTACGTTATATTATAAGGTATTTTCAATGATACACTGCATATTACGTTTTATTATAAGGTATTTTCGATGATACACTGCATATTACGTTATATTATTAGGTATTTTCAATGATACACTACAAATTACCATATATTATAAGGTATCATCAATGATACACTGCATATTACGTTGTATTATAAGGTATTTTCATTGATACACTACAAATTACCATATATTATAAGGTATCTTCAATGATACACTGCATATTACGTTTTATTATAAGGTATTTTCAATGATACACTGCATATTACGTTTTATTATAAGGTATTTTCAATGATACACAGAATATTACGTTATATTATTAGGTATTTTCAATGATACACTAAAAAATTACTATATATTATAAGGTATTTCCAATGATACACTGCATATTACGTTATATTATAAGGTATTTTCAATGATACACTGCATATTACGTTATATTATAAGGTATTTTCATTGATACACTACAAATTACCATATATTATAAGGTATCTTCAATGATACACTGCATATTACGTTATATTATAAGGTATTTTCAATGATACACTGCATATTACGTTATATTATAAGGAATTTTCAATGATACACTGCATATTACGTTATATTATAAGGTATTTTCATTGATAGACTAGAATTACCATATATTCTAAGGTATTTTCATTGATACACAGAATATTACGTTATATTATAAGGTATTTTCAATGATAAACAACTATATATTATAAGGTATTTTCAATGATACACTGCATATTACGTTATATTATAAGGTATTTTCAATGATACACTGCATATTACGTTATATTCTAAGGTATTTTCATTGATAGACTAGAATTACCATATATTCTAAGGTATTTTCAATGATACACTGCATATTACGTTATATTATAAGGTATTTTCAATGATACACTGCATATTACGTTATATTATAAGGTATTTTCAATGATACACTGCATATTACGTTATATTATACGGTATTTTCATTGATACACTACAAATTGCGATATATGATAAGGTATTTTCAATGATACACAGCAGATTACGTTATATTATAAGGTATTTTCAATGATAAACTACTATATATTATAAGGTATTTTCAATGATACACTACAAATTACGATATATTATAAGGTATTTTCACTGATACACTGCATATTACGTTATATTATAAGGTATTTTCAATGATACACTGCATATTACGTTTTATTATAAGGTATTTCCAATGATACACTGCATATTACGTTATATTATAAGGTATTTTCAATGATACACTACATATTACGTCATATTATAAGGTATTTCCAATGATACTCTGCATATTAAGTTATATTATAAGGAATTTTCAATGATACACTGCATATTACGTTATATTATAAGGTATTTTCATTGATAGCCTAGAATTACCATATATTCTAAGGTATTTCCAATGATACATTGCATATTACGTTATATTATAAGGTATTTTCAATGATACACTGCATATTACGTTATATTATAAGGTATTTTCAATGATACACTGCATATTACGTTATATTATAAGGTATTTTCAATGATACACTGCATATTACGTTATATTATAAGGTATTTTCAATGATACACTGCATATTACGTTATATTATACGGTATTTTCATTGATACACTACAAATTGCGATATATGATAAGGTATTTTCAATGATACACAGCAGATTACGTTATATTATAAGGTATTTTCAATGATAAACTACTATATATTATAAGGTATTTTCAATGATACACTACAAATTACGATATATTATAAGGTATTTTCACTGATACACTGCATATTACGTTATATTATAAGGTATTTTCATTGATAGACTAGAATTACCATATATTCTAAGGTATTTTCAATGATACACTGCATATTACGTTATATTATAAGGTATTTTCAATGATACACTGCATATTACGTTATATTATAAGGTATTTTCAATGATACACTACAAATTACGATATATTATAAGGTATTTTCAATGATACACTGCATATTACGTTATATTATAAGGTATTTTCATTGATACACTACAAATTACGATATATTATAAGGTATTTTCAATGATACACAGCATATTACGTTATATTATAAGGTATTTTCAATGATAAACTACTATATATTATAAGGTATTTTCAATGATAAACTACTATATATTATAAGGTATTTTCAATGATACACTACAAATTACGATATATTATAAGGTATTTTCACTGATACACTGCATATTACGTTATATTATAAGGTATTTTCATTGATAGACTACAATTACCATATATTCTAAGGTATTTTCAATGATACACTGCATATTACGTTATATTATAAGGTATTTTCAATGATACACTGCATATTACGTTATATTATAAGGTATTTTCAATGATACACAGAATATTACGTTATATTATAAGTTATTTTCAATGATAAACTACTATATAATATAAGGTATTTTCAATGATACACTGCATATTACGTTATATTATAAGGTATTTTCATTGATAGCCTAGAATTACCATATATTCTAAGGTATTTCCAATGATACATTGCATATTACGTTATATTATATGGTATTTTCAATGATACACTGCATATTACGTTATATTATAAGGTATTTTCAATGATACACCGCATATTACGTTATATTATAATGTATTTTCAATGATACACTGCATATTACGTTATATTATAAGGTATTTTCATTGATACACTACAAATTACGATATATTATAAATTATTTTCAATGATACACTGCATATTACGTTATATTATAAGGTATTTTCAATGATACACTGCATATTACGTTATATTATAAGGTATTTTCAATGATGCACTGCATATTACGTTATATTATTAGGTATTTTCAATGATACACTAAAAAATTACTATATATTATAAGGTATTTTCAATGATACACTGCATATTACGTTATATTATAAGGTATTTTCATTGATGCACTACAAATTATCATATATTATAAGGTATTTTCAATGATACACTACAAATTACGATATATTATAAGGTATTTTCAATGATACACCGCATATTACGTTATATTATAATGTATTTTCAATGATACACTGCATATTACGTTATATTATAAGGTATTTTCAATGATACACTGCATATTACGTTTTATTATAAGGTATTCTCAATGATACACTGCATATTACGATTTATTATAAGGTATTTTCAATGATACACTGCATATTACGTCATATTATAAGGTATTTTCAATGATACACTGCATATTACGTTATATTATAAGGTATTTTCAATGATACACTGCATATTACGTTTTATTATAAGGTATTCTCAATGATACACTGCATATTACGATTTATTATAAGGTATTTTCAATGATACACTGCATATTACGTCATATTATAAGGTATTTTCAATGATACACTGCATATTACGTTATATTATAAGGTATTTTCAATGATACACAGAATATTACGTTTTATAATAAGGCATTTTCAATGATAAACTACTAAATATTATAAGCTATTTCCAATGATACACTACAAATTACGATATATTACAAGGTATTTTCAATGATACACTGCATATTACGTTATATTATAAGGTATTTTCAATGATACACTGCATATTACGTTTTATTATAAGGTATTTTCGATGATACACTGCATATTACGTTATATTATTAGGTATTTTCAATGATACACTACAAATTACCATATATTATAAGGTATCATCAATGATACACTGCATATTACGTTTTATTATAAGGAATTTTCAATGATACACTGCATATTACGTTTTATTATAAGGTATTTCCAATGATACACTGCATATTACGTTATATTATAAGGTATTTTCATTGATAGCCTAGAATTACCATATATTCTAAGGTATTTCCAATGATACATTGCATATTACGTTATATTATAAGGTATTTTCAATGATACACTGCATATTACGTTATATTATAAGGTATTTTCAATGATACACTGCATATTACGTTATATTATAAGGAATTTTCAATGATACACTGCATATTACGTTATATTATAAGGTATTTTCATTGATAGACTAGAATTACCATATATTCTAAGGTATTTTCAATGATACACAGAATATTACGTTATATTATAAGGTATTTTCAATGATAAACAACTATATATTACAAGGTATTTTCAATGATACACTGCATATTACGTTATATTATAAGGTATTTTCAATGATACACAGAATATTACGTTATATTATAAGGTATTTTCATTGATACACTACAAATTACAATATATTATAAGGTGTTTTCAATGATACACTACAAATTGCGATATATTATAAGGTATTTTCAATGATACACTGCATATTACGTTATATTATAAGGTATTTTCATTGATAGACTAGAATTACCATATATTCTAAGGTATTTTCAATGATACACTGCATATTACGTTATATTATAAGGTATTTTCAATGATACACTGCATATTACGTTATATTATAAGGTATTTTCAATGATACACTGCATATTACGTTATATTATAAGGTATTTTCAATGATACACTGCATATTACGTTATATTATAAGGTATTTTCATTGATAGCCTAGAATTACCATATATTCTAAGGTATTTCCAATGATACATTGCATATTACGTTATATTATAAGGTATTTTCAATGATACACTGCATATTACGTTATATTATAAGGTATTTTCAATGATACACCGCATATTACGTTATATTATAATGTATTTTCAATGATACACTGCATATTACGTTATATTATAAGGTATTTTCAATGATACACTGCATATTACGTTATATTATAAGGTATTTTCAATGATGCACTGCATATTACGTTATATTATTAGGTATTTTCAATGATACACTAAAAAATTACTATATATTATAAGGTATTTTCAATGATACACTGCATATTACGTTATATTATAAGGTATTTTCATTGATGCACTACAAATTATCATATATTATAAGGTATTTTCAATGATACACTACAAATTACGATATATTATAAGGTATTTTCAATGATACACCGCATATTACGTTATATTATAATGTATTTTCAATGATACACTGCATATTACGTTATATTATAAGGTATTTTCAATGATACACTGCATATTACGGTTTATTATAAGGTATTCTCAATGATACACTGCATATTACGATTTATTATAAGGTATTTTCAATGATACACTGCATATTACGTCATATTATAAGGTATTTTCAATGATACACTGCATATTACGTTATATTATAAGGTATTTTCAATGATACACTGCATATTACGTTTTATTATAAGGTATTCTCAATGATACACTGCATATTACGATTTATTATAAGGTATTTTCAATGATACACTGCATATTACGTCATATTATAAGGTATTTTCAATGATACACTGCATATTACGTTATATTATAAGGTATTTTCAATGATACACAGAATATTACGTTTTATAATAAGGCATTTTCAATGATAAACTACTAAATATTATAAGCTATTTCCAATGATACACTACAAATTACGATATATTACAAGGTATTTTCAATGATACACTGCATATTACGTTATATTATAAGGTATTTTCAATGATACACTGCATATTACGTTTTATTATAAGGTATTTTCGATGATACACTGCATATTACGTTATATTATTAGGTATTTTCAATGATACACTACAAATTACCATATATTATAAGGTATCATCAATGATACACTGCATATTACGTTTTATTATAAGGAATTTTCAATGATACACTGCATATTACGTTTTATTATAAGGTATTTCCAATGATACACTGCATACGTAATACGTTATATTATAAGGTATTTTCAATGATACACTACATATTACGTCATATTATAAGGTATTTCCAATGATACTCTGCATATTAAGTTATATTATAAGGAATTTTCAATGATACACTGCATATTACGTTATATTATAAGGTATTTTCATTGATAGCCTAGAATTACCATATATTCTAAGGTATTTCCAATGATACATTGCATATTACGTTATATTATAAGGTATTTTCAATGATACACTGCATATTACGTTTTATTATAAGGTATTTTCGATGATACACTGCATATTACGTTATATTATTAGGTATTTTCAATGATACACTACAAATTACCATATATTATAAGGTATCATCAATGATACACTGCATATTACGTTTTATTATAAGGAATTTTCAATGATACACTGCATATTACGTTATATTATAAGGAATTTTCAATGATACACTGCATATTACGTTATATTATAAGGTATTTTCATTGATAGACTAGAATTACCATATATTCTAAGGTATTTTCAATGATACACAGAATATTACGTTATATTATAAGGTATTTTCAATGATAAACAACTATATATTACAAGGTATTTTCAATGATACACTGCATATTACGTTATATTATAAGGTATTTTCAATGATACACAGAATATTACGTTATATTATAAGGTATTTTCATTGATACACTACAAATTACAATATATTATAAGGTATTTTCAATGATACACTACAAATTGCGATATATTATAAGGTATTTTCAATGATACACTGCATATTACGTTATATTATAAGGTATTTTCATTGATAGACTAGAATTACCATATATTCTAAGGTATTTTCAATGATACACTGCATATTACGTTATATTATAAGGTATTTTCAATGATACACTGCATATTACGTTATATTATAAGGTATTTTCAATGATACACTGCATATTACGTTATATTATAAGGTATTTTCAATGATACACTGCATATTACGTTATATTATACGGTATTTTCATTGATACACTACAAATTGCGATATATGATAAGGTATTTTCAATGATACACAGCAGATTACGTTATATTATAAGGTATTTTCAATGATAAACTACTATATATTATAAGGTATTTTCAATGATACACTACAAATTACGATATATTATAAGGTATTTTCACTGATACGCTGCATATTACGTTATATTATAAGGTATTTTCATTGATAGACTAGAATTACCATATATTCTAAGGTATTTTCAATGATACACTGCATATTACGTTATATTATAAGGTATTTTCAATGATACACTGCATATTACGTTATATTATAAGGTATTTTCAATGATACACTACAAATTACGATATATTATAAGGTATTTTCAATGATACACTGCATATTACTTTATATTATAAGGTATTTTCATTGATACACTACAAATTACGATATATTATAAGGTATTTTCAATGATACACAGCATATTACGTTATATTATAAGGTATTTTCAATGATAAACTACTATATATTATAAGGTATTTTCAATGATAAACTACTATATATTATAAGGTATTTTCAATGATACACTACAAATTACGATATATTATAAGGTATTTTCACTGATACACTGCATATTACGTTATATTATAAGGTATTTTCATTGATAGACTACAATTACCATATATTCTAAGGTATTTTCAATGATACACTGCATATTACGTTATATTATAAGGTATTTTCAATGATACACTGCATATTACGTTATATTATAAGGTATTTTCAATGATACACTGAATATTACGTTATATTATAAGGTATTTTCAATGATAAACTACTATATATTATAAGGTATTTTCAATGATACACTGCATATTACGTTATATTATAAGGTATTTTCATTGATAGCCTAGAATTACCATATATTCTAAGGTATTTCCAATGATACATTGCATATTACGTTATATTATAAGGTATTTTCAATGATACACTGCATATTACGTTATATTATAAGGTATTTTCAATGATACACCGCATATTACGTTATATTATAATGTATTTTCAATGATACACTGCATATTACGTTATATTATAAGGTATTTTCATTGATACACTACAAATTACGATATATTATAAATTATTTTCAATGATACACTGCATATTACGTTATATTATAAGGTATTTTCAATGATACACTGCATATTACGTTATATTATAAGGTATTTTCAATGATGCACTGCATATTACGTTATATTATTAGGTATTTTCAATGATACACTAAAAAATTACTATATATTATAAGGTATTTTCAATGATACACTGCATATTACGTTATATTATAAGGTATTTTCATTGATGCACTACAAATTATCATATATTATAAGGTATTTTCAATGATACACTACAAATTACGATATATTATAAGGTATTTTCAATGATACACCGCATATTACGTTATATTATAATGTATTTTCAATGATACACTGCATATTACGTTATATTATAAGGTATTTTCAATGATACACTGCATATTACGTTTTATTATAAGGTATTCTCAATGATACACTGCATATTACGATTTATTATAAGGTATTTTCAATGATACACTGCATATTACGTCATATTATAAGGTATTTTCAATGATACACTGCATATTACGTTATATTATAAGGTATTTTCAATGATACACTGCATATTACGTTTTATTATAAGGTATTCTCAATGATACACTGCATATTACGATTTATTATAAGGTATTTCCAATGATACATTGCATATTACGTTATATTATAAGGTATTTTCAATGATACACTGCATATTACGTTTTATTATAAGGTATTTTCGATGATACACTGCATATTACGTTATATTATTAGGTATTTTCAATGATACACTACAAATTACCATATATTATAAGGTATCATCAATGATACACTGCATATTACGTTTTATTATAAGGAATTTTCAATGATACACTGCATATTACGTTATATTATAAGGAATTTTCAATGATACACTGCATATTACGTTATATTATAAGGTATTTTCATTGATAGACTAGAATTACCATATATTCTAAGGTATTTTCAATGATACACAGAATATTACGTTATATTATAAGGTATTTTCAATGATAAACAACTATATATTACAAGGTATTTTCAATGATACACTGCATATTACGTTATATTATAAGGTATTTTCAATGATACACAGAATATTACGTTATATTATAAGGTATTTTCATTGATACACTACAAATTACATTACATTATAAGGTATTTTCAATGATACACTACAAATTGCGATATATTATAAGGTATTTTCAATGATACACTGCATATTACGTTATATTATAAGGTATTTTCATTGATAGACTAGAATTACCATATATTCTAAGGTATTTTCAATGATACACTGCATATTACGTTATATTATAAGGTATTTTCAATGATACACTGCATATTACGTTATATTATAAGGTATTTTCAATGATACACTGCATATTACGTTATATTATAAGGTATTTTCAATGATACACTGCATATTACGTTATATTATACGGTATTTTCATTGATACACTACAAATTGCGATATATGATAAGGTATTTTCAATGATACACAGCAGATTACGTTATATTATAAGGTATTTTCAATGATAAACTACTATATATTATAAGGTATTTTCAATGATACACTACAAATTTCGATATATTATAAGGTATTTTCACTGATACGCTGCATATTACGTTATATTATAAGGTATTTTCATTGATAGACTAGAATTACCATATATTCTAAGGTATTTTCAATGATACACTGCATATTACGTTATATTATAAGGTATTTTCAATGATACACTGCATATTACGTTATATTATAAGGTATTTTCAATGATACACTACAAATTACGATATATTATAAGGTATTTTCAATGATACACTGCATATTACTTTATATTATAAGGTATTTTCATTGATACACTACAAATTACGATATATTATAAGGTATTTTCAATGATACACAGCATATTACGTTATATTATAAGGTATTTTCAATGATAAACTACTATATATTATAAGGTATTTTCAATGATAAACTACTATATATTATAAGGTATTTTCAATGATACACTACAAATTACGATATATTATAAGGTATTTTCACTGATACACTGCATATTACGTTATATTATAAGGTATTTTCATTGATAGACTACAATTACCATATATTCTAAGGTATTTTCAATGATACACTGCATATTACGTTATATTATAAGGTATTTTCAATGATACACTGCATATTACGTTATATTATAAGGTATTTTCAATGATACACTACAAATTACGATATATTATAAGGTATTTTCAATGATACACTGCATATTACTTTATATTATAAGGTATTTTCATTGATACACTACAAATTACGATATATTATAAGGTATTTTCAATGATACACAGCATATTACGTTATATTATAAGGTATTTTCAATGATAAACTACTATATATTATAAGGTATTTTCAATGATAAACTACTATATATTATAAGGTATTTTCAATGATACACTACAAATTACGATATATTATAAGGTATTTTCACTGATACACTGCATATTACGTTATATTATAAGGTATTTTCATTGATAGACTACAATTACCATATATTCTAAGGTATTTTCAATGATACACTGCATATTACGTTATATTATAAGGTATTTTCAATGATACACTGCATATTACGTTATATTATAAGGTATTTTCAATGATACACTGAATATTACGTTATATTATAAGGTATTTTCAATGATAAACTACTATATATTATAAGGTATTTTCAATGATACACTGCATATTACGTTATATTATAAGGTATTTTCATTGATAGCCTAGAATTACCATATATTCTAAGGTATTTCCAATGATACATTGCATATTACGTTATATTATAAGGTATTTTCAATGATACACTGCATATTACGTTATATTATAAGGTATTTTCAATGATACACCGCATATTACGTTATATTATAATGTATTTTCAATGATACACTGCATATTACGTTATATTATAAGGTATTTTCATTGATACACTACAAATTACGATATATTATAAATTATTTTCAATGATACACTGCATATTACGTTATATTATAAGGTATTTTCAATGATACACTGCATATTACGTTATATTATAAGGTATTTTCAATGATGCACTGCATATTACGTTATATTATTAGGTATTTTCAATGATACACTAAAAAATTACTATATATTATAAGGTATTTTCAATGATACACTGCATATTACGTTATATTATAAGGTATTTTCATTGATGCACTACAAATTATCATATATTATAAGGTATTTTCAATGATACACTACAAATTACGATATATTATAAGGTATTTTCAATGATACACTGCATATTACGTTATATTATAAGGTATTTTCAATGATACACTGCATATTACGTTATATTATAAGGTATTTTCAATGATACACTGCATATTACGTTTTATTATAAGGTATTCTCAATGATACACTGCATATTACGATTTATTATAAGGTATTTTCAATGATACACTGCATATTACGTCATATTATAAGGTATTTTCAATGATACACTGCATATTACGTTATATTATAAGGTATTTTCAATGATACACTGCATATTACGTTTTATTATAAGGTATTCTCAATGATACACTGCATATTACGATTTATTATAAGGTATTTTCAATGATACACTGCATATTACGTCATATTATAAGGTATTTTCAATGATACACTGCATATTACGTTATATTATAAGGTATTTTCAATGATACACAGAATATTACGTTTTATAATAAGGCATTTTCAATGATAAACTACTAAATATTATAAGCTATTTCCAATGATACACTACAAATTACGATATATTACAAGGTATTTTCAATGATACACTGCATATTACGTTATATTATAAGGTATTTTCAATGATACACTGCATATTACGTTTTATTATAAGGTATTTTCGATGATACACTGCATATTACGTTATATTATTAGGTATTTTCAATGATACACTACAAATTACCATATATTATAAGGTATCATCAATGATACACTGCATATTACGTTTTATTATAAGGAATTTTCAATGATACACTGCATATTACGTTTTATTATAAGGTATTTCCAATGATACACTGCATATTACGTTATATTATAAGGTATTTTCAATGATACACTACATATTACGTCATATTATAAGGTATTTCCAATGATACTCTGCATATTAAGTTATATTATAAGGTATTTTCAATGATACACTGCATATTACGTTATATTATAAGGTATTTTCATTGATAGCCTAGAATTACCATATATTCTAAGGTATTTCCAATGATACACTGCATATTACGTTATATTATAAGGTATTTTCAATGATACACTGCATATTACGTTATATTATAAGGTATTTTCAATGATACACTGCATATTACGTTATATTATAAGGAATTTTCAATGATACACTGCATATTACGTTATATTATAAGGTATTTTCATTGATAGACTAGAATTACCATATATTCTAAGGTATTTTCAATGATACACAGAATATTACGTTATATTATAAGGTATTTTCAATGATAAACAACTATATATTACAAGGTATTTTCAATGATACACTGCATATTACGTTATATTATAAGGTATTTTCAATGATACACAGAATATTACGTTATATTATAAGGTATTTTCAATGATAAACTACTATATATTACAAGGTATTTTCAATGATACACTGCATATTACGTTATATTATAATGTATTTTCAATGATACACCCCATATTACGTTATATTATAATGTATTTTCAATGATACACTGCATATTACGTTATATTATAGGGTATTTTCAATGATACACTGCATACTACGTTATATTATTAGGTATTTTCAATGATAGACTGCATATCTCGTTATATTATAAGGTATTTTCAATGATACACTGCATATCACGTTATATTATAAGGTATTTTCAATGATACACTGCATATTACATTATTGTATAAGGTATTTTTCATGATAGACTGCATACTACGTTATATTATAAGGTATTTTCAATGATACACTGCATATTACGTTATATTATAAGGTATTTTCAATGATACACTGCATATTACGAAATATTATAAGGTATTTTCAATGATACACTGCATATTACGTTATATTATAAGGTATTTTCAATGATACACAGAATATTACGTTATATTATAAGGTATTTTCAATGATAAACTACTATATATTACAAGGTATTTTCAATGATACACTGCATATTAAGTTATATTATAAGGTATTTTCAATGATACACTGCATATTACGTTATATTATAATGTATTTTCAATGATACACTGCATATTACGTTATATTATAAGGTATTTTCAATGATACACAGAATATTACGTTATATTATAAGGTATTTTCAATGATAAACTACTATATATTATAAGGTATTTTCAATGATACACTACAAATTACGATATATTATAATGTATTTTCACTGATACACTGCATATTACGTTATATTATAAGGTATTTTCATTGATAGACTACAATTACCATATATTCTAAGGTATTTTCAATGATACACTGCATATTACGTTATATTATAAGGTATTTTCAATGATACACAGAATATTACGTTTTATAATAAGGTATTTTCAATGATAAACTACTAAATATTATAAGGTATTTCCAATGATACACTACAAATTACGATATATTACAAGGTATTTTCAATGATACACTGCATATTACGTTATATTATAAGGTATTTTCAATGATACACTGCATATTACGTTTTATTATAAGGTATTTTCGATGATACACTGCATATTACGTTATATTATTAGGTATTTTCAATGATACACTACAAATTACCATATATTATAAGGTATCATCAATGATACACTGCATATTACGTTATATTATAAGGTATTTTCATTGATACACTACAAATTACCATATATTATAAGGTATCTTCAATGATACACTGCATATTACGTTTTATTATAAGGTATTTTCAATGATACACTGCATATTACGTTTTATTATAAGGTATTTTCAATGATACACAGAATATTACGTTATATTATTAGGTATTTTCAATGATACACTAAAAAATTACTATATATTATAAGGTATTTCCAATGATACACTGCATATTACGTTATATTATAAGGTATTTTCAATGATACACTGCATATTACGTTATATTATAAGGTATTTTCATTGATACACTACAAATTACCATATATTATAAGGTATCTTCAATGATACACTGCATATTACGTTTTATTATAAGGTATTTTCAATGATACACTGCATATTACGTTATATTATAAGGAATTTTCAATGATACACTGCATATTACGTTATATTATAAGGTATTTTCATTGATAGACTAGAATTACCATATATTCTAAGGTATTTTCAATGATACACAGAATATTACGTTATATTATAAGGTATTTTCAATGATAAACAACTATATATTACAAGGTATTTTCAATGATACACTGCATATTACGTTATATTATAAGGTATTTTCAATGATACACTGAATATTACGTTATATTATAAGGTATTTTCAATGATAAACTACTATATATTACAAGGTATTTTCAATGATACACTGCATATTACGTTATATTATAAGGTATTTTCAATGATACACCCCATATTACGTTATATTATAATGTATTTTCAATGATACACTGCATATTACGTTATATTATAGGGTATTTTCAATGATACACTGCATACTACGTTATATTATTAGGTATTTTCAATGATGGACTGCATATCTCGTTATATTATAAGGTATTTTCAATGATACACTGCATATCACGTTATATTATAAGGTATTTTCAATGATACACTGCATATTACATTATTTTATAAGGTATTTTTCATGATAGACTGCATACTACGTTATATTATAAGGTATTTTCAATGATACACTGCATATTACGTTATATTATAAGGTATTTTCAATGATACACTGCATATTACGTTATATTATAAGGTATTTTCAATGATACACTACAAATTACGATATATTATAAGGTATTTTCAATGATACACTGCATATTACTTTATATTATAAGGTATTTTCATTGATACACTACAAATTACGATATATTATAAGGTATTTTCATTGATAGACTACAATTACCATATATTCTCAGGTATTTTCAATGATACACTGCATATTACGTTATATTATAAGGTATTTTCAATGATACACTGCATATTACGTTATATTATAAGGTATTTTCAATGATACATTGCATATTACGTTATATTATAAGGTATTTTCATTGATGCACTACAAATTACCATATATTATAAGGTATTTTCAATGATACACTACAAATTACGATATATTATAAGGTATTTTCAATGATACACCGCATATTACGTTATATTATAATGTATTTTCAATGATACACTGCATATTACGTTATATTATAAGGTATTTTCAATGATACACTGCATATTACGTTTTATTATAAGGTATTCTCAATGATACACTGCATATAACGATTTATTATAAGGTATTTTCAATGATACACTGCATATTACGTCATATTATAAGGTATTTTCAATGATACACTGCATATTACGTTATATTATAAGGTATTTTCAATGATACACAGAATATTACGTTTTATAATAAGGTATTTTCAATGATACACAGAATATTACGTTTTATAATAAGGTATTTTCAATGATAAACTACTAAATATTATAAGGTATTTCCAATGATACACTACAAATTACGATATATTACAAGGTATTTTCAATGATACACTGCATATTACGTTATATTATAAGGTATTTTCAATGATACACTGCATATTACGTTATATTATAAGGTATTTTCAATGATACACTGCATATTACGTTATATTATAAGGTATTTTCAATGATACACTGCATATTACGTTATATTATAAGGTATTTTCAATGATACACTGCATATTACGTTATATTATAAGGTATTTTCAATGATACACAGAATATTACGTTATATTATAAGGAATTTTCAATGATACACTGCATATTACGTTATATTATAAGGTATTTTCATTGATAGACTAGAATTACGATATATTATAAATTATTTTCAATGATACACTGCATATTACGTTATATTATAAGGTATTTTCAATGATACACTGCATATTACGTTATATTATAAGGTATTTTCAATGATGCACTGCATATTACGTTATACTATTAGGTATTTTCAATGATACACTAAAAAATTACTATATATTATAAGGTATTTCCAATGATACACTGCATATTACGTTATATTATAAGGTATTTTCAATGATACACTGCATATTACCTTATATTATAATGTATTTTCATTGATAGACTAGAATTACCATATATTCTACGGTATTTTCAATGATACACCGCATATTACGTTATATTATAAGGTATTTTCAATCATACACTGCATATTACGTTATATTATAAGGTATTTTCAATGATAAACTGCATATTACGTTATATTATAAGGTATTTTCAATGATAAACTACTATATATTATAAGGTATTTTCAATGATACACTACAAATTACGATATATTATAAGGTATTTTCAATGATACACTGCATATTACGTTATATTATAAGGTATTTTCAATGATACACTGCATATTACGTTATATTATAAGGTATTTTCAATGATACACTGCATATTACGTTATATTATAAGGTATTTTCATTGATACACTACAAATTGCGATATATTATAAGGTATTTTCAATGATACACAGCAGATTACGTTATATTATAAGGTATTTTCAATGATAAACTACTATATATTATAAGGTATTTTCAATGATACACTACAAATTACGATATATTATAAGGTATTTTCACTGATACACTGCATATTACGTTATATTATAAGGTATTTTCATTGATAGACTAGAATTACCATATATTCTAAGGTATTTTCAATGATACACTGCATATTACGTTATATTATAAGGTATTTTCAATGATACACTGCATATTACGTTATATTATAAGGTATTTTCAATGATACACTGCATATTACGTTATATTATAAGGTATTTTCAATGATACACTGCATATTACGTTTTATTATAAGGTATTCTCAATGATACACTGCATATAACGATTTATTATAAGGTATTTTCAATGATACACTGCATATTACGTCATATTATAAGGTATTTTCAATGATACACTGCATATTACGTTATATTATAAGGTATTTTCAATGATACACAGAATATTACGTTTTATAATAAGGTATTTTCAATGATACACAGAATATTACGTTTTATAATAAGGTATTTTCAATGATAAACTACTAAATATTATAAGGTATTTCCAATGATACACTACAAATTACGATATATTACAAGGTATTTTCAATGATACACTGCATATTACGTTATATTATAAGGTATTTTCAATGATACACTGCATATTACGTTATATTATAAGGTATTTTCAATGATACACTGCATATTACGTTATATTATAAGGTATTTTCAATGATACACTGCATATTACGTTATATTATAAGGTATTTTCAATGATACACTGCATATTACGTTATATTATAAGGTATTTTCAATGATACACAGAATATTACGTTATATTATAAGGAATTTTCAATGATACACTGCATATTACGTTATATTATAAGGTATTTTCATTGATAGCCTAGAATTACGATATATTATAAATTATTTTCAATGATACACTGCATATTACGTTATATTATAAGGTATTTTCAATGATACACTGCATATTACGTTATATTATAAGGTATTTTCAATGATGCACTGCATATTACGTTATACTATTAGGTATTTTCAATGATACACTAAAAAATTACTATATATTATAAGGTATTTCCAATGATACACTGCATATTACGTTATATTATAAGGTATTTTCAATGATACACTGCATATTACCTTATATTATAATGTATTTTCATTGATAGACTAGAATTACCATATATTCTACGGTATTTTCAATGATACACCGCATATTACGTTATATTATAAGGTATTTTCAATCATACACTGCATATTACGTTATATTATAAGGTATTTTCAATGATAAACTGCATATTACGTTATATTATAAGGTATTTTCAATGATAAACTACTATATATTATAAGGTATTTTCAATGATACACTACAAATTACGATATATTATAAGGTATTTTCAATGATACACTGCATATTACGTTATATTATAAGGTATTTTCAATGATACACTGCATATTACGTTATATTATAAGGTATTTTCAATGATACACTGCATATTACGTTATATTATACGGTATTTTCATTGATACACTACAAATTGCGATATATGATAAGGTATTTTCAATGATACACAGCAGATTACGTTATATTATAAGGTATTTTCAATGATAAACTACTATATATTATAAGGTATTTTCAATGATACACTACAAATTACGATATATTATAAGGTATTTTCACTGATACACTGCATATTACGTTATATTATAAGGTATTTTCATTGATAGACTAGAATTACCATATATTCTAAGGTATTTTCAATGATACACTGCATATTACGTTATATTATAAGGTATTTTCAATGATACACTGCATATTACGTTATATTATAAGGTATTTTCAATGATACACTGCATATTACGTTATATTATAAGGTATTTTCAATGATACACAGAATATTACGTTATATTATAAGGTATTTTCATTGATACACTACAAATTACGATATATTATAAGGTATTTTCATTGATAGACTACAATTACCATATATTCTAAGGTATTTTCAATGATACACTGCATATTACGTTATATTATAAGGTATTTTCAATGATACACTGCATATTACGTTATATTATTAGGTATTTTCAATGATACACTAAAAAATTTCGATATATTATAAGGTATTTCCAATGATACACTGCATATTACCATATATTATAAGGTATTTTCAATGATACACTACAAATTACGATATATTATAAGGTATTTTCAATGATACACTGCATATTACCTTATATTATAAGGTATTTTCATTGATAGACTAGAATTACCATATATTCTAAGGTATTTTCAATGATACACTGCATATTACGTTATATTATAAGGTATTTTCAATGATACACTGCATATTACGTTATATTATAAGGTATTTTCAATGATACACTACAAATTACGATATATTATAAGGTATTTTCAATGATACACTGCATATTACTTTATATTATAAGGTATTTTCATTGATACACTACAAATTACGATATATTATAAGGTATTTTCAATGATACACAGCATATTACGTTATATTATAAGGTATTTTCAATGATAAACTACTATATATTATAAGGTATTTTCAATGATAAACTACTATATATTATAAGGTATTTTCAATGATACACTACAAATTACGATATATTATAAGGTATTTTCACTGATACACTGCATATTACGTTATATTATAAGGTATTTTCATTGATAGACTACAATTACCATATATTCTAAGGTATTTTCAATGATACACTGCATATTACGTTATATTATAAGGTATTTTCAATGATACACTGCATATTACGTTATATTATTAGGTATTTTCAATGATACACTAAAAAATTTCGATATATTATAAGGTATTTCCAATGATACACTGCATATTACCATATATTATAAGGTATTTTCAATGATACACTACAAATTACGATATATTATAAGGTATTTTCAATGATACACTGCATATTACGTTATATTATAAGGTATTTTCATTGATGCACTACAAATTACCATATATTATAAGGTATTTTCAATGATACACTACAAATTACGATATATTATAAGGTATTTTCAATGATACACTGCATATTACTTTATATTATAAGGTATTTTCATTGATACACTACAAATTACGATATATTATAAGGTATTTTCATTGATAGACTAGAATTACCATATATTCTAAGGTATTTTCAATGATACACTGCATATTACGTTATATTATAAGGTATTTTCAATGATACACTGCATATTACGTTATATTATAAGGTATTTTCAATGATACACTGCATATTACGTTATATTATAAGGTATTTTCATTGATGCACTACAAATTACCATATATTATAAGGTATTTTCAATGATACACTACAAATTACGATATATTATAAGGTATTTTCAATGATACACCGCATATTACGTTATATTATAATGTATTTTCAATGATACACTGCATATTACGTTATATTATAAGGTATTTTCAATGATACACTGCATATTACGTTTTATTATAAGGTATTTTCAATGATACACAGAATATTACGTTTTATAATAAGGTATTTTCAATGATACACAGAATATTACGTTTTATAATAAGGTATTTTCAATGATAAACTACTAAATATTATAAGGTATTTCCAATGATACACTACAAATTACGATATATTACAAGGTATTTTCAATGATACACTGCATATTACGTTATATTATAAGGTATTTTCAATGATACACTGCATATTACGTTATATTATAAGGTATTTTCAATGATACACTGCATATTACGTTATATTATAAGGTATTTTCAATGATACACTGCATATTACGTTATATTATAAGGTATTTTCAATGATACACTGCATATTACGTTATATTATAAGGTATTTTCAATGATACACAGAATATTACGTTATATTATAAGGAATTTTCAATGATACACTGCATATTACGTTATATTATAAGGTATTTTCATTGATAGCCTAGAATTACCATATATTCTAAGGTATTTCCAATGATACATTGCATATTACGTTATATTATAAGGTATTTTCAATGATACACTGCATATTACGTTATATTATAAGGCATTTTCAATGATACACCGCATATTACGTTATATTATAATGTATTTTCAATGATACACTGCATATTACGTTATATTATAAGGTATTTTCATTGATACACTACAAATTACGATATATTATAAATTATTTTCAATGATACACTGCATATTACGTTATATTATAAGGTATTTTCAATGATACACTGCATATTACGTTATATTATAAGGTATTTTCAATGATGCACTGCATATTACGTTATATTATTAGGTAATTTCAATGATACACTAAAAAATTACTATATATTATAAGGTATTTCCAATGATACACTGCATATTACGTTATATTATAAGGTATTTTCAATGATACACTGCAAATTACCTTATATTATAATGTATTTTCATTGAAAGACTAGAATTACCATATATTCTACGGTATTTTCAATGATACACCGCATATTACGTTATATTATAAGGTATTTTCAATCATACACTGCATATTACGTTATATTATAAGGTATTTTCAATGATAAACTGCATATTACGTTATATTATAAGGTATTTTCAATGATAAACTACTATATATTATAAGGTATTTTCAATGATACACTACAAATTACGATATATTATAAGGTATTTTCAATGATACACTGCATATTACGTTATATTATAAGGTATTTTCATTGATAGACTAGAATTACCATATATTCTAAGGTATTTTCAATGATACACTGCATATTACGTTATATTATAAGGTATTTTCAATGATACACTGCATATTACGTTATATTATAAGGTATTTTCAATGATACACTGCATATTACGTTATATTATAAGGTATTTTCAATGATACACTGCATATTACGTTATATTATACGGTATTTTCATTGATACACTACAAATTGCGATATATGATAAGGTATTTTCAATGATACACAGCAGATTACGTTATATTATAAGGTATTTTCAATGATAAACTACTATATATTATAAGGTATTTTCAATGATACACTACAAATTACGATATATTATAAGGTATTTTCAATGATACACTGCATATTACGTTATATTATAAGGTATTTTCATTGATAGACTAGAATTACCATATATTCTAAGGTATTTTCAATGATACACTGCATATTACGTTATATTATAAGGTATTTTCAATGATACACTGCATATTACGTTATATTATAAGGTATTTTCAATGATACACTACAAATTACGATATATTATAAGGTATTTTCAATGATACACTGCATATTACTTTATATTATAAGGTATTTTCATTGATACACTACAAATTACGATATATTATAAGGTATTTTCAATGATACACAGCATATTACGTTATATTATAAGGTATTTTCAATGATAAACTACTATATATTATAAGGTATTTTCAATGATAAACTACTATATATTATAAGGTATTTTCAATGATACACTACAAATTACGATATATTATAAGGTATTTTCACTGATACACTGCATATTACGTTATATTATAAGGTATTTTCATTGATAGACTACAATTACCATATATTCTAAGGTATTTTCAATGATACACTGCATATTACGTTATATTATAAGGTATTTTCAATGATACACTGCATATTACGTTTATATTATAAGGTATTTTCAATGATACACAGAATATTACGTTATATTATAAGGTATTTTCATTGATACACTACAAATTACGATATATTATAAGGTATTTTCATTGATAGACTACAATTACCATATATTCTAAGGTATTTTCAATGATACACTGCATATTACGTTATATTATAAGGTATTTTCAATGATACATTGCATATTACGTTATATTATTAGGTATTTTCAATGATACACTAAAAAATTTCGATATATTATAAGGTATTTCCAATGATACACTGCATATTACCATATATTATAAGGTATTTTCAATGATACACTGCATATTACGTTTTATTATAAGGTATTTTCAATGATACACTGCATATTACGTTATATTATAAGGAATTTTCAATGATACACTGCATATTACGTTATATTATAAGGTATTTTCATTGATAGACTAGAATTACCATATATTCTAAGGTATTTTTCAATGATACACAGAATATTACGTTATATTATAAGGTATTTTCAATGATAAACAACTATATATTACAAGGTATTTTCAATGATACACTGCATATTACGTTATATTATAAGGTATTTTCAATGATACACAGAATATTACGTTATATTATAAGGTATTTTTCAATGATAAACTACTATATATTACAAGGTATTTTCAATGATACACTGCATATTACGTTATATTATAAGGTATTTTCAATGATACACCCCATATTACGTTATATTATAATGTATTTTCAATGATACACTGCATATTACGTTATATTATAGGGTATTTTCAATGATACACTGCATACTACGTTATATTATTAGGTATTTTCAATGATGGACTGCATATCTCGTTATATTATAAGGTATTTTCAATGATACACTGCATATCACGTTATATTATAAGGTATTTTCAATGATACACTGCATATTACATTATTTTATAAGGTATTTTTCATGATAGACTGCATACTACGTTATATTATAAGGTATTTTCAATGATACACTGCATATTACGTTATATTATAAGGTATTTTCAATGATACACTGCATATTACGTTATATTATAAGGTATTTTCAATGATACACTACAAATTACGATATATTATAAGGTATTTTCAATGATACACTGCATATTACTTTATATTATAAGGTATTTTCATTGATACACTACAAATTACGATATATTATAAGGTATTTTCATTGATAGACTACAATTACCATATATTCTCAGGTATTTTCAATGATACACTGCATATTACGTTATATTATAAGGTATTTTTCAATGATACACTGCATATTACGTTATATTATAAGGTATTTTTCAATGATACATTGCATATTACGTTATATTATAAGGTATTTTCATTGATGCACTACAAATTACCATATATTATAAGGTATTTTCAATGATACACTACAAATTACGATATATTATAAGGTATTTTCAATGATACACCGCATATTACGTTATATTATAATGTATTTTCAATGATACACTGCATATTACATTATATTATAAGGTATTTTCAATGATACACTGCATATTACGTTTTATTATAAGGTATTCTCAATGATACACTGCATATAACGATTTATTATAAGGTATTTTCAATGATACACTGCATATTACGTCATATTATAAGGTATTTTCAATGATACACTGCATATTACGTTATATTATAAGGTATTTTCAATGATACACAGAATATTACGTTTTATAATAAGGTATTTTCAATGATACACAGAATATTACGTTTTATAATAAGGTATTTTCAATGATAAACTACTAAATATTATAAGGTATTTCCAATGATACACTACAAATTACGATATATTACAAGGTATTTTCAATGATACACTTCATATTACGTTATATTATAAGGTATTTTCAATGATACACTGCATATTACGTTATATTATAAGGTATTTTCAATGATACACTGCATATTACGTTATATTATAAGGTATTTTCAATGATACACTGCATATTACGTTATATTATAAGGTATTTTCAATGATACACTGCATATTACGTTATATTATAAGGTATTTTCAATGATACACAGAATATTACGTTATATTATAAGGAATTTTCAATGATACACTGCATATTACGTTATATTATAAGGTATTTTCATTGATAGCCTAGAATTACGATATATTATAAATTATTTTCAATGATACACTGCATATTACGTTATATTATAAGGTATTTTCAATGATACACTGCATATTACGTTATATTATAAGGTATTTTCAATGATGCACTGCATATTACGTTATACTATTAGGTATTTTCAATGATACACTAAAAAATTACTATATATTATAAGGTATTTCCAATGATACACTGCATATTACGTTATATTATAAGGTATTTTCAATGATACACTGCATATTACCTTATATTATAATGTATTTTCATTGATAGACTAGAATTACCATATATTCTACGGTATTTTCAATGATACACCGCATATTACGTTATATTATAAGGTATTTTCAATCATACACTGCATATTACGTTATATTATAAGGTATTTTCAATGATAAACTGCATATTACGTTATATTATAAGGTATTTTCAATGATAAACTACTATATATTATAAGGTATTTTCAATGATACACTACAAATTACGATATATTATAAGGTATTTTCAATGATACACTGCATATTACGTTATATTATAAGGTATTTTCAATGATACACTGCATATTACGTTATATTATAAGGTATTTTCAATGATACACTGCATATTACGTTATATTATACGGTATTTTCATTGATACACTACAAATTGCGATATATGATAAGGTATTTTCAATGATACACAGCAGATTACGTTATATTATAAGGTATTTTCAATGATAAACTACTATATATTATAAGGTATTTTCAATGATACACTACAAATTACGATATATTATAAGGTATTTTCACTGATACACTGCATATTACGTTATATTATAAGGTATTTTTCATTGATAGACTAGAATTACCATATATTCTAAGGTATTTTCAATGATACACTGCATATTACGTTATATTATAAGGTATTTTCAATGATACACTGCATATTACGTTATATTTATAAGGTATTTTCAATGATACACTGCATATTACGTTATATTATAAGGTATTTTCAATGATACACTGCATATTACGTTTTATTATAAGGTATTCTCAATGATACACTGCATATAACGATTTATTATAAGGTATTTTCAATGATACACTGCATATTACGTCATATTATAAGGTATTTTCAATGATACACTGCATATTACGTTATATTATAAGGTATTTTCAATGATACACAGAATATTACGTTTTATAATAAGGTATTTTCAATGATACACAGAATATTACGTTTTATAATAAGGTATTTTCAATGATAAACTACTAAATATTATAAGGTATTTCCAATGATACACTACAAATTACGATATATTACAAGGTATTTTCAATGATACACTGCATATTACGTTATATTATAAGGTATTTTCAATGATACACTGCATATTACGTTATATTATAAGGTATTTTCAATGATACACTGCATATTACGTTATATTATAAGGTATTTTCAATGATACACTGCATATTACGTTATATTATAAGGTATTTTCAATGATACACTGCATATTACGTTATATTATAAGGTATTTTCAATGATACACAGAATATTACGTTATATTATAAGGAATTTTCAATGATACACTGCATATTACGTTATATTATAAGGTATTTTCATTGATAGCCTAGAATTACGATATATTATAAATTATTTTCTATGATACACTGCATATTACGTTATATTATAAGGTATTTTCAATGATACACTGCATATTACGTTATATTATAAGGTATTTTCAATGATGCACTGCATATTACGTTATACTATTAGGTATTTTCAATGATACACTAAAAAATTACTATATATTATAAGGTATTTCCAATGATACACTGCATATTACGTTATATTATAAGGTATTTTCAATGATACACTGCATATTACCTTATATTATAATGTATTTTCATTGATAGACTAGAATTACCATATATTCTACGGTATTTTCAATGATACACCGCATATTACGTTATATTATAAGGTATTTTCAATCATACACTGCATATTACGTTATATTATAAGGTATTTTCAATGATAAACTGCATATTACGTTATATTATAAGGTATTTTCAATGATAAACTACTATATATTATAAGGTATTTTCAATGATACACTACAAATTACGATATATTATAAGGTATTTTCAATGATACACTGCATATTACGTTATATTATAAGGTATTTTCAATGATACACTGCATATTACGTTATATTATAAGGTATTTTCAATGATACACTGCATATTACGTTATATTATACGGTATTTTCATTGATACACTACAAATTGCGATATATGATAAGGTATTTTCAATGATACACAGCAGATTACGTTATATTATAAGGTATTTTCAATGATAAACTACTATATATTATAAGGTATTTTCAATGATACACTACAAATTACGATATATTATAAGGTATTTTCACTGATACACTGCATATTACGTTATATTATAAGGTATTTTCATTGATAGACTAGAATTACCATATATTCTAAGGTATTTTCAATGATACACTGCATATTACGTTATATTATAAGGTATTTTCAATGATACACTGCATATTACGTTATATTATAAGGTATTTTCAATGATACACTGCATATTACGTTATATTATAAGGTATTTTCAATGATACACAGAATATTACGTTATATTATAAGGTATTTTCATTGATACACTACAAATTACGATATATTATAAGGTATTTTCATTGATAGACTACAATTACCATATATTCTAAGGTATTTTCAATGATACACTGCATATTACGTTATATTATAAGGTATTTTCAATGATACACTGCATATTACGTTATATTATTAGGTATTTTCAATGATACACTAAAAAATTTCGATATATTATAAGGTATTTCCAATGATACACTGCATATTACCATATATTATAAGGTATTTTCAATGATACACTACAAATTACGATATATTATAAGGTATTTTCAATGATACACTGCATATTACCTTATAATATAAGGTATTTTCATTGATAGACTAGAATTACCATATATTCTAAGGTATTTTCAATGATACACTGCATATTACGTTATATTATAAGGTATTTTCAATGATACACTGCATATTACGTTATATTATAAGGTATTTTCAATGATACACTACAAATTACGATATATTATAAGGTATTTTCAATGATACACTGCATATTACTTTATATTATAAGGTATTTTCATTGATACACTACAAATTACGATATATTATAAGGTATTTTCAATGATACACAGCATATTACGTTATATTATAAGGTATTTTCAATGATAAACTACTATATATTATAAGGTATTTTCAATGATAAACTACTATATATTATAAGGTATTTTCAATGATACACTACAAATTACGATATATTATAAGGTATTTTCACTGATACACTGCATATTACGTTATATTATAAGGTATTTTCATTGATAGACTACAATTACCATATATTCTAAGGTATTTTCAATGATACACTGCATATTACGTTATATTATAAGGTATTTTCAATGATACACTGCATATTACGTTATATTATTAGGTATTTTCAATGATACACTAAAAAATTTCGATATATTATAAGGTATTTCCAATGATACACTGCATATTACCATATATTATAAGGTATTTTCAATGATACACTACAAATTACGATATATTATAAGGTATTTTCAATGATACACTGCATATTACTTTATATTATAAGGTATTTTCATTGATGCACTACAAATTACCATATATTATAAGGTATTTTCAATGATACACTACAAATTACGATATATTATAAGGTATTTTCAATGATACACTGCATATTACTTTATATTATAAGGTATTTTCATTGATACACTACAAATTACGATATATTATAAGGTATTTTCATTGATAGACTAGAATTACCATATATTCTAAGGTATTTTCAATGATACACTGCATATTACGTTATATTATAAGGTATTTTCAATGATACACTGCATATTACGTTATATTATAAGGTATTTTCAATGATACACTGCATATTACGTTATATTATAAGGTATTTTCATTGATGCACTACAAATTACCATATATTATAAGGTATTTTCAATGATACACTACAAATTACGATATATTATAAGGTATTTTCAATGATACACCGCATATTACGTTATATTATAATGTATTTTCAATGATACACTGCATATTACGTTATATTATAAGGTATTTTCAATGATACACTGCATATTACGTTTTATTATAAGGTATTTTCAATGATACACAGAATATTACGTTTTATAATAAGGTATTTTCAATGATACACAGAATATTACGTTTTATAATAAGGTATTTTCAATGATAAACTACTAAATATTATAAGGTATTTCCAATGATACACTACAAATTACGATATATTACAAGGTATTTTCAATGATACACTGCATATTACGTTATATTATAAGGTATTTTCAATGATACACTGCATATTACGTTATATTATAAGGTATTTTCAATGATACACTGCATATTACGTTATATTATAAGGTATTTTCAATGATACACTGCATATTACGTTATATTATAAGGTATTTTCAATGATACACTGCATATTACGTTATATTATAAGGTATTTTCAATGATACACAGAATATTACGTTATATTATAAGGAATTTTCAATGATACACTGCATATTACGTTATATTATAAGGTATTTTCATTGATAGCCTAGAATTACCATATATTCTAAGGTATTTCCAATGATACATTGCATATTACGTTATATTATAAGGTATTTTCAATGATACACTGCATATTACGTTATATTATAAGGCATTTTCAATGATACACCGCATATTACGTTATATTATAATGTATTTTCAATGATACACTGCATATTACGTTATATTATAAGGTATTTTCATTGATACACTACAAATTACGATATATTATAAATTATTTTCAATGATACACTGCATATTACGTTATATTATAAGGTATTTTCAATGATACACTGCATATTACGTTATATTATAAGGTATTTTCAATGATGCACTGCATATTACGTTATATTATTAGGTATTTTCAATGATACACTAAAAAATTACTATATATTATAAGGTATTTCCAATGATACACTGCATATTACGTTATATTATAAGGTATTTTCAATGATACACTGCAAATTACCTTATATTATAATGTATTTTCATTGAAAGACTAGAATTACCATATATTCTACGGTATTTTCAATGATACACCGCATATTACGTTATATTATAAGGTATTTTCAATCATACACTGCATATTACGTTATATTATAAGGTATTTTCAATGATAAACTGCATATTACGTTATATTATAAGGTATTTTCAATGATAAACTACTATATATTATAAGGTATTTTCAATGATACACTACAAATTACGATATATTATAAGGTATTTTCAATGATACACTGCATATTACGTTATATTATAAGGTATTTTCATTGATAGACTAGAATTACCATATATTCTAAGGTATTTTCAATGATACACTGCATATTACGTTATATTATAAGGTATTTTCAATGATACACTGCATATTACGTTATATTATACGGTATTTTCATTGATACACTACAAATTGCGATATATGATAAGGTATTTTCAATGATACACAGCAGATTACGTTATATTATAAGGTATTTTCAATGATAAACTACTATATATTATAAGGTATTTTCAATGATACACTACAAATTACGATATATTATAAGGTATTTTCACTGATACACTGCATATTACGTTATATTATAAGGTATTTTCATTGATAGACTAGAATTACCATATATTCTAAGGTATTTTCAATGATACACTGCATATTACGTTATATTATAAGGTATTTTCAATGATACACTGCATATTACGTTATATTATAAGGTATTTTCAATGATACACTACAAATTACGATATATTATAAGGTATTTTCAATGATACACTGCATATTACTTTATATTATAAGGTATTTTCATTGATACACTACAAATTACGATATATTATAAGGTATTTTCAATGATACACAGCATATTACGTTATATTATAAGGTATTTTCAATGATAAACTACTATATATTATAAGGTATTTTCAATGATAAACTACTATATATTATAAGGTATTTTCAATGATACACTACAAATTACGATATATTATAAGGTATTTTCACTGATACACTGCATATTACGTTATATTATAAGGTATTTTCATTGATAGACTACAATTACCATATATTCTAAGGTATTTTCAATGATACACTGCATATTACGTTATATTATAAGGTATTTTCAATGATACACTGCATATTACGTTATATTATAAGGTATTTTCAATGATACACAGAATATTACGTTATATTATAAGGTATTTTCATTGATACACTACAAATTACGATATATTATAAGGTATTTTCATTGATAGACTACAATTACCATATATTCTAAGGTATTTTCAATGATACACTGCATATTACGTTATATTATAAGGTATTTTCAATGATACATTGCATATTACGTTATATTATTAGGTATTTTCAATGATACACTAAAAAATTTCGATATATTATAAGGTATTTCCAATGATACACTGCATATTACCATATATTATAAGGTATTTTCAATGATACACTACAAATTACGATATATTATAAGGTATTTTCAATGATACACTGCATATTACTTTATATTATAAGGTATTTTCATTGATGCACTACAAATTACCATATATTATAAGGTATTTTCAATGATACACTGCATATTACGTTATATTATAAGGTATTTTCATTGATAGACTAGAATTACCATATATTCTAAGGTATTTTCAATGATACACTGCATATTACGTTATATTATAAGGTATTTTCAATGATACACTGCATATTACGTTATATTATAAGGTATTTTCAATGATACACTGCATATTACGTTATATTATAAGGTATTTTCAATGATACACTGCATATTACGTTATATTATACGGTATTTTCATTGATACACTACAAATTGCGATATATGATAAGGTATTTTCAATGATACACAGCAGATTACGTTATATTATAAGGTATTTTCAATGATAAACTACTATATATTATAAGGTATTTTCAATGATACACTACAAATTACGATATATTATAAGGTATTTTCACTGATACACTGCATATTACGTTATATTATAAGGTATTTTCATTGATAGACTAGAATTACCATATATTCTAAGGTATTTTCAATGATACACTGCATATTACGTTATATTATAAGGTATTTTCAATGATACACTGCATATTACGTTATATTATAAGGTATTTTCAATGATACACTACAAATTACGATATATTATAAGGTATTTTCAATGATACACTGCATATTACTTTATATTATAAGGTATTTTCATTGATACACTACAAATTACGATATATTATAAGGTATTTTCAATGATACACAGCATATTACGTTATATTATAAGGTATTTTCAATGATAAACTACTATATATTATAAGGTATTTTCAATGATAAACTACTATATATTATAAGGTATTTTCAATGATACACTACAAATTACGATATATTATAAGGTATTTTCACTGATACACTGCATATTACGTTATATTATAAGGTATTTTCATTGATAGACTACAATTACCATATATTCTAAGGTATTTTCAATGATACACTGCATATTACGTTATATTATAAGGTATTTTCAATGATACACTGCATATTACGTTATATTATAAGGTATTTTCAATGATACACAGAATATTACGTTATATTATAAGGTATTTTCATTGATACACTACAAATTACGATATATTATAAGGTATTTTCATTGATAGACTACAATTACCATATATTCTAAGGTATTTTCAATGATACACTGCATATTACGTTATATTATAAGGTATTTTCAATGATACATTGCATATTACGTTATATTATTAGGTATTTTCAATGATACACTAAAAAATTTCGATATATTATAAGGTATTTCCAATGATACACTGCATATTACCATATATTATAAGGTATTTTCAATGATACACTACAAATTACGATATATTATAAGGTATTTTCAATGATACACTGCATATTACTTTATATTATAAGGTATTTTCATTGATGCACTACAAATTACCATATATTATAAGGTATTTTCAATGATACACTACAAATTACGATATATTATAAGGTATTTTCAATGATACACTGCATATTACGTTTTATTATAAGGTATTTTCAATGATACATTGCATATTACGTTTTATTATAAGGTATTTTCAATGATACACAGAATATTACGTTATATTATAAGGTATTTTCATTGATACACTACAAATTACAATATATTATAAGGTATTTTCAATGATAAACTACTATATATTATAAGGTATTTTCAATGATACACTACAAATTACGATATATTATAAGGTATTTTCACTGATACACTGCATATTACGTTATATTATAAGGTATTTTCATTGATAGACTACAATTACCATATATTCTAAGGTATTTTCAATGATACACTGCATATTACGTTATATTATAAGGTATTTTCAATGATACACTGCATATTACGTTATATTATAAGGTATTTTCAATGATACACAGAATATTACGTTATATTATAAGGTATTTTCATTGATACACTACAAATTACGATATATTATAAGGTATTTTCATTGATAGACTACAATTACCATATATTCTAAGGTATTTTCAATGATACACTGCATATTACGTTACATTATAAGGTATTTTCAATGATACATTGCATATTACGTTATATTATTAGGTATTTTCAATGATACACTAAAAAATTTCGATATATTATAAGGTATTTCCAATGATACACTGCATATTACCATATATTATAAGGTATTTTCAATGATACACTACAAATTACGATATATTATAAGGTATTTTCAATGATACACTGCATATTACTTTATATTATAAGGTATTTTCATTGATGCACTACAAATTACCATATATTATAAGGTATTTTCAATGATACACTACAAATTACGATATATTATAAGGTATTTTCAATGATACACTGCATATTACGTTTTATTATAAGGTATTTTCAATGATACATTGCATATTACGTTTTATTATAAGGTATTTTCAATGATACACAGAATATTACGTTATATTATAAGGTATTTTCATTGATACACTACAAATTACAATATATTATAAGGTATTTTCAATGATACACTACAAATTGCGATATATTATAAGGTATTTTCAATGATACACTGCATATTACGTTATATTATAAGGTATTTTCATTGATAGACTAGAATTACCATATATTCTAAGGTATTTTCAATGATACACTGCATATTACGTTATATTATAAGGTATTTTCAATGATACACAGCATATTACGTTATATTATAAGGTATTTTCAATGATAAACTACTATATATTATAAGGTATTTTCAATGATAAACTACTATATATTATAAGGTATTTTCAATGATACACTACAAATTACGATATATTATAAGGTATTTTCACTGATACACTGCATATTACGTTATATTATAAGGTATTTTCATTGATAGACTACAATTACCATATATTCTAAGGTATTTTCAATGATACACTGCATATTACGTTATATTATAAGGTATTTTCAATGATACACTGCATATTACGTTATATTATAAGGTATTTTCAATGATACACAGAATATTACGTTATATTATAAGGTATTTTCATTGATACACTACAAATTACGATATATTATAAGGTATTTTCATTGATAGACTACAATTACCATATATTCTAAGGTATTTTCAATGATACACTGCATATTACGTTATATTATAAGGTATTTTCAATGATACATTGCATATTACGTTATATTATTAGGTATTTTCAATGATACACTAAAAAATTTCGATATATTATAAGGTATTTCCAATGATACACTGCATATTACCATATATTATAAGGTATTTTCAATGATACACTACAAATTACGATATATTATAAGGTATTTTCAATGATACACTGCATATTACTTTATATTATAAGGTATTTTCATTGATGCACTACAAATTACCATATATTATAAGGTATTTTCAATGATACACTGCATATTACGTTATATTATAAGGTATTTTCATTGATAGACTAGAATTACCATATATTCTAAGGTATTTTCAATGATACACTGCATATTACGTTATATTATAAGGTATTTTCAATGATACACTGCATATTACGTTATATTATAAGGTATTTTCAATGATACACTGCATATTACGTTATATTATAAGGTATTTTCAATGATACACTGCATATTACGTTATATTATACGGTATTTTCATTGATACACTACAAATTGCGATATATGATAAGGTATTTTCAATGATACACAGCAGATTACGTTATATTATAAGGTATTTTCAATGATAAACTACTATATATTATAAGGTATTTTCAATGATACACTACAAATTACGATATATTATAAGGTATTTTCACTGATACACTGCATATTACGTTATATTATAAGGTATTTTCATTGATAGACTAGAATTACCATATATTCTAAGGTATTTTCAATGATACACTGCATATTACGTTATATTATAAGGTATTTTCAATGATACACTGCATATTACGTTATATTATAAGGTATTTTCAATGATACACTACAAATTACGATATATTATAAGGTATTTTCAATGATACACTGCATATTACTTTATATTATAAGGTATTTTCATTGATACACTACAAATTACGATATATTATAAGGTATTTTCAATGATACACAGCATATTACGTTATATTATAAGGTATTTTCAATGATAAACTACTATATATTATAAGGTATTTTCAATGATAAACTACTATATATTATAAGGTATTTTCAATGATACACTACAAATTACGATATATTATAAGGTATTTTCACTGATACACTGCATATTACGTTATATTATAAGGTATTTTCATTGATAGACTACAATTACCATATATTCTAAGGTATTTTCAATGATACACTGCATATTACGTTATATTATAAGGTATTTTCAATGATACACTGCATATTACGTTATATTATAAGGTATTTTCAATGATACACAGAATATTACGTTATATTATAAGGTATTTTCATTGATACACTACAAATTACGATATATTATAAGGTATTTTCATTGATAGACTACAATTACCATATATTATAAGGTATTTTCAATGATACACTGCATATTACGTTATATTATAAGGTATTTTCAATGATACATTGCATATTACGTTATATTATTAGGTATTTTCAATGATACACTAAAAAATTTCGATATATTATAAGGTATTTCCAATGATACACTGCATATTACCATATATTATAAAGTATTTTCAATGATACACTACAAATTACGATATATTATAAGGTATTTTCAATGATACACTGCATATTACTTTATATTATAAAGTATTTTCATTGATGCACTACAAATTACCATATATTATAAGGTATTTTCAATGATACACTACAAATTACGATATATTATAAGGTATTTTCAATGATACACTGCATATTACGTTTTATTATAAGGTATTTTCAATGATACAATGCATATTACGTTTTATTATAAGGTATTTTCAATGATACACAGAATATTACGTTATATTATAAGGTATTTTCATTGATACACTACAAATTACCATATATTATAAGGTATTTTCAATGATAAACTACTATATATTATAAGGTATTTTCAATGATACACTACAAATTACGATATATTATAAGGTATTTTCACTGATACACTGCATATTACGTTATATTATAAGGTATTTTCATTGATAGACTACAATTACCATATATTCTAAGGTATTTTCAATGATACACTGCATATTACGTTATATTATAAGGTATTTTCAATGATACACTGCATATTACGTTATATTATAAGGTATTTTCAATGATACACTGCATATTACGTTATATTATAAGGTATTTTCATTGATACACTACAAATTACGATATATTATAAGGTATTTTCATTGATAGACTACAATTACCATATATTCTAAGGTATTTTCAATGATACACTGCATATTACGTTACATTATAAGGTATTTTCAATGATACATTGCATATTACGTTATATTATTAGGTATTTTCAATGATACACTAAAAAATTTCGATATATTATAAGGTATTTCCAATGATACACTGCATATTACCATATATTATAAGGTATTTTCAATGATACACTACAAATTACGATATATTATAAGGTATTTTCAATGATACACTGCATATTACTTTATATTATAAAGTATTTTCATTGATGCACTACAAATTACCATATATTATAAGGTATTTTCAATGATACACTACAAATTACGATATATTATAAGGTATTTTCAATGATACACTGCATATTACGTTTTATTATAAGGTATTTTCAATGATACATTGCATATTACGTTTTATTATAAGGTATTTTCAATGATACACAGAATATTACGTTATATTATAAGGTATTTTCATTGATACACTACAAATTACAATATATTATAAGGTATTTTCAATTATACACTACAAATTGCGATATATTATAAGGTATTTTCAATGACACACTGCATATTACGTTATATTATAAGGTATTTTCATTGATAGACTAGAATTACCATATATTCTAAGGTATTTTCAATGATACACTGCATATTACGTTATATTATAAGGTATTTTCAATGATACACTGCATATTACGTTATATTATAAGGTATTTTCAATGATACACTGCATATTACGTTATATTATAAGGTATTTTCAATGATACACTGCATATTACGTTATATTATACGGTATTTTCATTGATACACTACAAATTGCGATATATGATAAGGTATTTTCAATGATACACAGCAGATTACGTTATATTATAAGGTATTTTCAATGATAAACTACTATATATTATAAGGTATTTTCAATGATACACTACAAATTACGATATATTATAAGGTATTTTCACTGATACGCTGCATATTACGTTATATTATAAGGTATTTTCATTGATAGACTAGAATTACCATATATTCTAAGGTATTTTCAATGATACACTGCATATTACGTTATATTATAAGGTATTTTCAATGATACACTGCATATTACGTTATATTATAAGGTATTTTCAATGATACACTACAAATTACGATATATTATAAGGTATTTTCAATGATACACTGCATATTACTTTATATTATAAGGTATTTTCATTGATACACTACAAATTACGATATATTATAAGGTATTTTCAATGATACACAGCATATTACGTTATATTATAAGGTATTTTCAATGATAAACTACTATATATTATAAGGTATTTTCAATGATAAACTACTATATATTATAAGGTATTTTCAATGATACACTACAAATTACGATATATTATAAGGTATTTTCACTGATACACTGCATATTACGTTATATTATAAGGTATTTTCATTGATAGACTACAATTACCATATATTCTAAGGTATTTTCAATGATACACTGCATATTACGTTATATTATAAGGTATTTTCAATGATACACTGCACATTACGTTATATTATAAGGTATTTTCAATGATACACAGAATATTACGTTATATTATAAGGTATTTTCAATGATAAACTACTATATAATATAAGGTATTTTCAATGATACACTGCATATTACGTTATATTATAAGGTATTTTCATTGATAGCCTAGAATTACCATATATTCTAAGGTATTTCCAATGATACATTGCATATTACGTTATATTATAAGGTATTTTCAATGATACACTGCATATTACGTTATATTATAAGGTATTTTCAATGATACACCGCATATTACGTTATATTATAATGTATTTTCAATGATACACTGCATATTACGTTATATTATAAGGTATTTTCATTGATACACTACAAATTACGATATATTATAAATTATTTTCAATGATACACTGCATATTACGTTATATTATAAGGTATTTTCAATGATACACTGCATATTACGTTATATTATAAGGTATTTTCAATGATGCACTGCATATTACGTTATATTATTAGGTATTTTCAATGATACACTAAAAAATTACTATATATTATAAGGTATTTTCAATGATACACTGCATATTACGTTATATTATAAGGTATTTTCATTGATGCACTACAAATTATCATATATTATAAGGTATTTTCAATGATACACTACAAATTACGATATATTATAAGGTATTTTCAATGATACACCGCATATTACGTTATATTATAAGGCATTTTCAATGATACACTGCATATTACGTTATATTATAAGGTATTTTCAATGATACACTGCATATTACGTTTTATTATAAGGTATTCTCAATGATACACTGCATATTAGGATTTATTATAAGGTATTTTCAATGATACACTGCATATTACGTCATATTATAAGGTATTTTCAATGATACACTGCATATTACGTTATATAATAAGGTATTTTCAATGATACACAGAATATTACGTTTTATAATAAGGCATTTTCAATGATAAACTACTAAATATTATAAGCTATTTCCAATGATACACTACAAATTACGATATATTACAAGGTATTTTCAATGATACACTGCATATTACGTTATATTATAAGGTATTTTCAATGATACACTGCATATTACGTTTTATTATAAGGTATTTTCGATGATACACTGCATATTACGTTATATTATTAGGTATTTTCAATGATACACTACAAATTACCATATATTATAAGGTATCATCAATGATACACTGCATATTACGTTTTATTATAAGGAATTTTCAATGATACACTGCATATTACGTTTTATTATAAGGTATTTCCAATGATACACTGCATATTACGTTATATTATAAGGTATTTTCAATGATACACTACATATTACGTCATATTATAAGGTATTTCCAATGATACTCTGCATATTAAGTTATATTATAAGGAATTTTCAATGATACACTGCATATTACGTTATATTATAAGGTATTTTCATTGATAGCCTAGAATTACCATATATTCTAAGGTATTTCCAATGATACATTGCATATTACGTTATATTATAAGGTATTTTCAATGATACACTGCATATTACGTTATATTATAAGGTATTTTCAATGATACACTGCATATTACGTTATATTATAAGGAATTTTCAATGATACACTGCATATTACGTTATATTATAAGGTATTTTCATTGATAGACTAGAATTACCATATATTCTAAGGTATTTTCAATGATACACAGAATATTACGTTATATTATAAGGTATTTTCAATGATAAACAACTATATATTACAAGGTATTTTCAATGATACACTGCATATTACGTTATATTATAAGGTATTTTCAATGATACACAGAATATTACGTTATATTATAAGGTATTTTCATTGATACACTACAAATTACAATATATTATAAGGTATTTTCAATGATACACTACAAATTGCGATATATTATAAGGTATTTTCAATGATACACTGCATATTACGTTATATTATAAGGTATTTTCATTGATAGACTAGAATTACCATATATTCTAAGGTATTTTCAATGATACACTGCATATTACGTTATATTATAAGGTATTTTCAATGATACACTGCATATTACGTTATATTATAAGGTATTTTCAATGATACACTGCATATTACGTTATATTATAAGGTATTTTCAATGATACACTGCATATTACGTTATATTATAAGGTATTTTCATTGATAGCCTAGAATTACCATATATTCTAAGGTATTTCCAATGATACACTGCATATTACGTTATATTATAAGGTATTTTCAATGATACACTGCATATTACGTTATATTATAAGGTATTTTCAATGATACACCGCATATTACGTTATATTATAATGTATTTTCAATGATACACTGCATATTACGTTATATTATAAGGTATTTTCATTGATACACTACAAATTACGATATATTATAAATTATTTTCAATGATACACTGCATATTACGTTATATTATAAGGTATTTTCAATGATACACTGCATATTACGTTTTATTATAAGGTATTCTCAATGATACACTGCATATTACGATTTATTATAAGGTATTTTCAATGATACACTGCATATTACGTCATATTATAAGGTATTTTCAATGATACACTGCATATTACGTTATATTATAAGGTATTTTCAATGATACACTGCATATTACGTTTTATTATAAGGTATTCTCAATGATACACTGCATATTACGATTTATTATAAGGTATTTTCAATGATACACTGCATATTACGTCATATTATAAGGTATTTTCAATGATACACTGCACATTACGTTATATTATAAGGTATTTTCAATGATACACAGAATATTACGTTTTATAATAAGGCATTTTCAATGATAAACTACTAAATATTATAAGCTATTTCCAATGATACACTACAAATTACGATATATTACAAGGTATTTTCGGTGATACACTGCATATTACGTTATATTATTAGGTATTTTCAATGATACACTACAAATTACCATATATTATAAGGTATCATCAATGATACACTGCATATTACGTTTTATTATAAGGAATTTTCAATGATACACTGCATATTACGTTTTATTATAAGGTATTTCCAATGATACACTGCATATTACGTTATATTATAAGGTATTTTCAATGATACACTACATATTACGTCATATTATAAGGTATTTCCAATGATACTCTGCATATTAAGTTATATTATAAGGAATTTTCAATGATACACTGCATATTACGTTATATTATAAGGTATTTTCATTGATAGCCTAGAATTACCATATATTCTAAGGTATTTCCAATGATACATTGCATATTACGTTATATTATAAGGTATTTTCAATGATACACTGCATATTACGTTATATTATAAGGTATTTTCAATGATACACTGCATATTACGTTATATTATAAGGAATTTTCAATGATACACTGCATATTACGTTATATTATAAGGTATTTTCATTGATAGACTAGAATTACCATATATTCTAAGGTATTTTCAATGATAGACTGCATATCTCGTTATATTATAAGGTATTTTCAATGATACACTGCATATCACGTTATATTATAAGGTATTTTCAATGATACACTGCATATTACATTATTGTATAAGGTATTTTTCATGATAGACTGCATACTACGTTATATTATAAGGTATTTTCAATGATACACTGCATATTACGTTATATTATAAGGTATTTTCAATGATACACTGCATATTACGAAATATTATAAGGTATTTTCAATGATACACTGCATATTACGTTATATTATAAGGTATTTTCAATGATACACAGAATATTACGTTATATTATAAGGTATTTTCAATGATAAACTACTACATATTACAAGGTATTTTCAATGATACACTGCATATTAAGTTATATTATAAGGTATTTTCAATGATACACTGCATATTACGTTATATTATAATGTATTTTCAATGATAAACTACTATATATTATAAGGTATTTTCAATGATACACTACAAATTACGATATATTATAATGTATTTTCACTGATACACTGCATATTACGTTATATTATAAGGTATTTTCATTGATAGACTACAATTACCATATATTCTAAGGTATTTTCAATGATACACTGCATATTACGTTATATTATAAGGTATTTTCAATGATACACAGAATATTACGTTTTATAATAAGGTATTTTCAATGATAAACTACTAAATATTATAAGGTATTTCCAATGATACACTACAAATTACGATATATTACAAGGTATTTTCAATGATACACTGCATATTACGTTATATTATAAGGTATTTTCAATGATACACTGCATATTACGTTTTATTATAAGGTATTTTCGATGATACACTGCATATTACGTTATATTATTAGGTATTTTCAATGATACACTACAAATTACCATATATTATAAGGTATCATCAATGATACACTGCATATTACGTTATATTATAAGGTATTTTCATTGATACACTACAAATTACCATATATTATAAGGTATCTTCAATGATACACTGCATATTACGTTTTATTATAAGGTATTTTCAATGATACACTGCATATTACGTTTTATTATAAGGTATTTTCAATGATACACAGAATATTACGTTATATTATTAGGTATTTTCAATGATACACTAAAAAATTACTATATATTATAAGGTATTTCCAATGATACACTGCATATTACGTTATATTATAAGGTATTTTCAATGATACACTGCATATTACGTTATATTATAAGGTATTTTCATTGATACACTACAAATTACCATATATTATAAGGTATCTTCAATGATACACTGCATATTACGTTTTATTATAAGGTATTTTCAATGATACACTGCATATTACGTTATATTATAAGGAATTTTCAATGATACACTGCATATTACGTTATATTATAAGGTATTTTCATTGATAGACTAGAATTACCATATATTCTAAGGTATTTTCAATGATACACAGAATATTACGTTATATTATAAGGTATTTTCAATGATAAACAACTATATATTACAAGGTATTTTCAATGATACACTGCATATTACGTTATATTATAAGGTATTTTCAATGATACACAGAATATTACGTTATATTATAAGGTATTTTCAATGATAAACTACTATATATTACAAGGTATTTTCAATGATACACTGCATATTACGTTATATTATAAGGTATTTTCAATGATACACCCCATATTACGTTATATTATAATGTATTTTCAATGATACACTGCATATTACGTTATATTATAGGGTATTTTCAATGATACACTGCATACTACGTTATATTATTAGGTATTTTCAATGATAGACTGCATATCTCGTTATATTATAAGGTATTTTCAATGATACACTGCATATCACGTTATATTATAAGGTATTTTCAATGATACACTGCATATTACATTATTTTATAAGGTATTTTTCATGATAGACTGCATACTACGTTATATTATAAGGTATTTTCAATGATACACTGCATATTACGTTATATTATAAGGTATTTTCAATGATACACTGCAAATTACGAAATATTATAAGGTATTTTCAATGATACACTGCATATTACGTTATATTATAAGGTATTTTCAATGATACACAGAATATTACGTTATATTATAAGGTATTTTCAATGATAAACTACTATATATTACAAGGTATTTTCAATGATACACTGCATATTAAGTTATATTATAAGGTATTTTCAATGATACACCGCATATTACGTTATATTATAATGTATTTTCAATGATACACTGCATATTACGTTATATTATAAGGTATTTTCAATGATACACAGAATATTACGTTATATTATAAGGTATTTTCAATGATAAACTACTATATATTATAAGGTATTTTCAATGATACACTACAAATTACGATATATTATAATGTATTTTCACTGATACACTGCATATTACGTTATATTATAAGATATTTTCATTGATAGACTACAATTACCATATATTCTAAGGTATTTTCAATGATACACTGCATATTACGTTATATTATAAGGTATTTTCAATGATACACTGCATATTACGTTATATTATAAGGTATTTTCAATGATACACAGAATATTACGTTTTATAATAAGGTATTTTCAATGATAAACTACTAAATATTATAAGGTATTTCCAATGATACACTACAAATTACGATATATTACAAGGTATTTTCAATGATACACTGCATATTACGTTATATTATAAGGTATTTTCAATGATACACTGCATATTACGTTTTATTATAAGGTATTTTCGATGATACACTGCATATTACGTTATATTATTAGGTATTTTCAATGATACACTACAAATTACCATATATTATAAGGTATCATCAATGATACACTGCATATTACGTTATATTATAAGGTATTTTCATTGATACACTACAAATTACCATATATTATAAGGTATCTTCAATGATACACTGCATATTACGTTATATTATAAGGTATTTTCAATGATACACTGCATATTACGTTATATTATAAGGTATTTCCAATGATACACTGCATATTACGTTATATTATAAGGTATTTTCAATGATACACTGCATATTACGTTATATTATAAGGTATTTTCATTGATACACTACAAATTACCATATATTATAAGGTATCTTCAATGATACACTGCATATTACGTTTTATTATAAGGTATTTTCAATGATACACTGCATATTACGTTATATTATAAGGAATTTTCAATGATACACTGCATATTACGTTATATTATAAGGTATTTTCATTGATAGACTAGAATTACCATATATTCTAAGGTATTTTCATTGATACACAGAATATTACGTTATATTATAAGGTATTTTCAATGATAAACAACTATATATTACAAGGTATTTTCAATGATACACTGCATATTACGTTATATTATAAGGTATTTTCAATGATACACAGAATATTACGTTTTATAATAAGGCATTTTCAATGATAAACTACTAAATATTATAAGCTATTTCCAATGATACACTACAAATTACGATATATTACAAGGTATTTTCAATGATACACTGCATATTACGTTATATTATAAGGTATTTTCAATGATACACTGCATATTACGTTTTATTATAAGGTATTTTCGATGATACACTGCATATTACGTTATATTATTAGGTATTTTCAATGATACACTACAAATTACCATATATTATAAGGTATCATCAATGATACACTGCATATTACGTTATATTATAAGGTATTTTCAATGATACACTACATATTACGTCATATTATAAGGTATTTCCAATGATACTCTGCATATTAAGTTATATTATAAGGAATTTTCAATGATACACTGCATATTACGTTATATTATAAGGTATTTTCATTGATAGCCTAGAATTACCATATATTCTAAGGTATTTCCAATGATACATTGCATATTACGTTATATTATAAGGTATTTTCAATGATACACTGCATATTACGTTATATTATAAGGTATTTTCAATGATACACTGCATATTACGTTATATTATAAGGAATTTTCAATGATACACTGCATATTACGTTATATTATAAGGTATTTTCATTGATAGACTAGAATTACCATATATTCTAAGGTATTTTCAATGATACACAGAATATTACGTTATATTATAAGGTATTTTCAATGATAAACAACTATATATTACAAGGTATTTTCAATGATACACTGCATATTACGTTATATTATAAGGTATTTTCAATGATACACTGCATATTACGTTATATTATAAGGTATTTTCAATGATACACTGCATATTACGTTTTATTATAAGGTATTTTCGATGATACACTGCATATTACGTTATATTATTAGGTATTTTCAATGATACACTACAAATTACCATATATTATAAGGTATCATCAATGATACACTGCATATTACGTTTTATTATAAGGAATTTTCAATGATACACTGCATATTACGTTTTATTATAAGGTATTTCCAATGATACACTGCATATTACGTTATATTATAAGGTATTTTCAATGATACACTGCATATTACGTTATATTATAAGGTATTTTCAATGATACACTGCATATTACGTTATATTATAAGGTATTTCCAATGATACACTGCATATTACCATATATTATAAGGTATTTTCAATGATACACTGCATATTACCATATATTATAAGGTATTTTCAATGATACACTACAAATTACGTTATATTATAAGGTATTTTCGATGATACACTGCATATTACTTTATATTATAAGGTATTTTCAATGATACACTACATATTACGTCATATTATAAGGTATTTCCAATGATACTCTGCATATTAAGTTATATTATAAGGAATTTTCAATGATACACTGCATATTACGTTATATTATAAGGTATTTTCATTGATAGCCTAGAATTACCATATATTCTAAGGTATTTCCAATGATACATTGCATATTACGTTATATTATAAGGTATTTTGAATGATACACTGCATATTACGTTATATTATAAGGTATTTTCAGTGATACACTGCATATTACGTTATATTATAAGGAATTTTCAATGATACACTGCATATTACGTTATATTATAAGGTATTTTCATTGATAGACTAGAATTACCATATATTCTAAGGTATTTTCAATGATACACAGAATATTACGTTATATTATAAGGTATTTTCAATGATAAACAACTATATATTACAAGGTATTTTCAATGATACACTGCATATTACGTTATATTATAAGGTATTTTCAATGATACACAGAATATTACGTTATATTATAAGGTATTTTCAATGATAAACTACTATATATTACAAGGTATTTTCAATGATACACTGCATATTACGTTATATTATAAGGTATTTTCAATGATACACCCCATATTACGTTATATTATAATGTATTTTCAATGATACACTGCATATTACGTTATATTATAGGGTATTTTCAATGATACACTGCATACTACGTTATATTATTAGGTATTTTCAATGATAGACTGCATATCTCGTTATATTATAAGGTATTTTCAATGATACACTGCATATCACGTTATATTATAAGGTATTTTCAATGATACACTGCATATTACATTATTGTATAAGGTATTTTTCATGATAGACTGCATACTACGTTATATTATAAGGTATTTTCAATGATACACTGCATATTACGTTATATTATAAGGTATTTTCAATGATACACTGCATATAACGAAATATTATAAGGTATTTTCAATGATACACTGCATATTACGTTATATTATAAGGTATTTTCAATGATACACAGAATATTACGTTATATTATAAGGTATTTTCAATGATAAACTACTATATATTACAAGGTATTTTCAATGATACACTGCATATTAAGTTATATTATAAGGTATTTTCAATGATACACTGCATATTACGTTATATTATAATGTATTTTCAATGATACACTGCATATTACGTTATATTATAAGGTATTTTCAATGATACACAGAATATTACGTTATATTATAAGGTATTTTCAATGATAAACTACTATATATTATAAGGTATTTTCAATGATACACTACAAATTACGATATATTATAATGTATTTTCACTGATACACTGCATATTACGTTATATTATAAGGTGTTTTCATTGATAGACTACAATTACCATATATTCTAAGGTATTTTCAATGATACACTGCATATTACGTTATATTATAAGGTATTTTCAATGATACACAGAATATTACGTTTTATAATAAGGTATTTTCAATGATAAACTACTAAATATTATAAGGTATTTCCAATGATACACTACAAATTACGATATATTACAAGGTATTTTCAATGATACACTGCATATTACGTTATATTATAAGGTATTTTCAATGATACACTGCATATTACGTTTTATTATAAGGTATTTTCGATGATACACTGCATATTACGTTATATTATTAGGTATTTTCAATGATACACTACAAATTACCATATATTATAAGGTATCATCAATGATACACTGCATATTACGTTATATTATCAGGTATTTTCATTGATACACTACAAATTACCATATATTATAAGGTATCTTCAATGATACACTGCATATTACGTTTTATTATAAGGTATTTTCAATGATACACTGCATATTACGTTTTATTATAAGGTATTTTCAATGATACACAGAATATTACGTTATATTATTAGGTATTTTCAATGATACACTAAAAAATTACTATATATTATAAGGTATTTCCAATGATACACTGCATATTACGTTATATTATAAGGTATTTTCAATGATACACTGCATATTACGTTATATTATAAGGTATTTTCATTGATACACTACAAATTACCATATATTATAAGGTATCTTCAATGATACACTGCATATTACGTTTTATTAAAAGGTATTTTCAATGATACACTGCATATTACGTTATATTATAAGGAATTTTCAATGATACACTGCATATTACGTTATATTATAAGGTATTTTCATTGATAGACTAGAATTACCATATATTCTAAGGTATTTTCAATGATACACAGAATATTACGTTATATTATAAGGTATTTTCAATGATAAACAACTATATATTACAAGGTATTTTCAATGATACACTGCATATTACGTTATATTATAAGGTATTTTCAATGATACACAGAATATTACGTTATATTATAAGGTATTTTCAATGATAAACTACTATATATTACAAGGTATTTTCAATGATACACTGCATATTACGTTATATTATAAGGTATTTTCAATGATACACCCCATATTACGTTATATTATAATGTATTTTCAATGATACACTGCATATTACGTTATATTATAGGGTATTTTCAATGATACACTGCATACTACGTTATATTATTAGGTATTTTCAATGATAGACTGCATATCTCGTTATATTATAAGGTATTTTCAATGATACACTGCATATTACGTTATATTATAAGGTATTTTCAATGATACACTGCATATTACGTTATATTATAAGGTATTTTCAATGATACACTGCAAATTACGAAATATTATAAGGTATTTTCAATGATACACTGCATATTACGTTATATTATAAGGTATTTTCAATGATACACAGAATATTACGTTATATTATAAGGTATTTTCAATGATAAACTACTATATATTACAAGGTATTTTCAATGATACACTGCATATTAAGTTATATTATAAGGTATTTTCAATGATACACCGCATATTACGTTATATTATAATGTATTTTCAATGATACACTGCATATTACGTTATATTATAGGGTATTTTCAATGATACACAGAATATTACGTTATATTATAAGGTATTTTCAATGATAAACTACTATATATTATAAGGTATTTTCAATGATACACTACAAATTACGATATATTATAATGTATTTTCACTGATACACTGCATATTACGTTATATTATAAGATATTTTCATTGATAGACTACAATTACCATATATTCTAAGGTATTTTCAATGATACACTGCATATTACGTTATATTGTAAGGTATTTTCAATGATACACTGCATATTACGTTATATTATAAGGTATTTTCAATGATACACAGAATATTACGTTTTATAATAAGGTATTTTCAATGATAAACTACTAAATATTATAAGGTATTTCCAATGATACACTACAAATTACGATATATTACAAGGTATTTTCAATGATACACTGCATATTACGTTATATTATAAGGTATTTTCAATGATACACTGCATATTACGTTATATTATAAGGTATTTTCGATGATACACTGCATATTACGTTATATTATTAGGTATTTTCAATGATACACTACAAATTACCATATATTATAAGGTATCATCAATGATACACTGCATATTACGTTATATTATAAGGTATTTTCATTGATACACTACAAATTACCATATATTATAAGGTATCTTCAATGATACACTGCATATTACGTTTTATTATAAGGTATTTTCAATGATACACTGCATATTACGTTTTATTATAAGGTATTTTCAATGATACACAGAATATTACGTTATATTATTAGGTATTTTCAATGATACACTAAAAAATTACTATATATTATAAGGTATTTCCAATGATACACTGCATATTACGTTATATTATAAGGTATTTTCAATGATACACTGCATATTACGTTATATTATAAGGTATTTTCATTGATACACTACAAATTACCATATATTATAAGGTATCTTCAATGATACACTGCATATTACGTTTTATTATAAGGTATTTTCAATGATACACTGCATATTACGTTATATTATAAGGAATTTTCAATGATACACTGCATATTACGTTATATTATAAGGTATTTTCATTGATAGACTAGAATTACCATATATTCTAAGGTATTTTCATTGATACACAGAATATTACGTTATATTATAAGGTATTTTCAATGATAAACAACTATATATTACAAGGTATTTTCAATGATACACTGCATATTACGTTATATTATAAGGTATTTTCAATGATACACTGCATATTACGTTATATTCTAAGGTATTTTCATTGATAGACTAGAATTACCATATATTCTAAGGTATTTTCAATGATACACTGCATATTACGTTATATTATAAGGTATTTTCAATGATACACTGCATATTACGTTATATTATAAGGTATTTTCAATGATACACTGCATATTACGTTATATTATACGGTATTTTCATTGATACACTACAAATTGCGATATATGATAAGGTATTTTCAATGATACACAGCAGATTACGTTATATTATAAGGTATTTTCAATGATAAACTACTATATATTATAAGGTATTTTCAATGATACACTACAAATTACGATATATTATAAGGTATTTTCAATGATACACTGCATATTACGTTATATTATAAGGTATTTTCAATGATACACTGCATATTACGTTTTATTATAAGGTATTTCCAATGATACACTGCATATTACGTTATATTATAAGGTATTTTCAATGATACACTACATATTACGTCATATTATAAGGTATTTCCAATGATACTCTGCATATTAAGTTATATTATAAGGAATTTTCAATGATACACTGCATATTACGTTATATTATAAGGTATTTTCATTGATAGCCTAGAATTACCATATATTCTAAGGTATTTCCAATGATACATTGCATATTACGTTATATTATAAGGTATTTTCAATGATACACTGCATATTACGTTATATTATAAGGTATTTTCAATGATACACTGCATATTACGTTATATTATAAGGTATTTTCAATGATACACTGCATATTACGTTATATTATAAGGTATTTTCAATGATACACTGCATATTACGTTATATTATACGGTATTTTCATTGATACACTACAAATTGCGATATATGATAAGGTATTTTCAATGATACACAGCAGATTACGTTATATTATAAGGTATTTTCAATGATAAACTACTATATATTATAAGGTATTTTCAATGATACACTACAAATTACGATATATTATAAGGTATTTTCACTGATACACTGCATATTACGTTATATTATAAGGTATTTTCATTGATAGACTAGAATTACCATATATTCTAAGGTATTTTCAATGATACACTGCATATTACGTTATATTATAAGGTATTTTCAATGATACACTGCATATTACGTTATATTATAAGGTATTTTCAATGATACACTACAAATTACGATATATTATAAGGTATTTTCAATGATACACTGCATATTACGTTATATTATAAGGTATTTTCATTGATACACTACAAATTACGATATATTATAAGGTATTTTCAATGATACACAGCATATTACGTTATATTATAAGGTATTTTCAATGATAAACTACTATATATTATAAGGTATTTTCAATGATAAACTACTATATATTATAAGGTATTTTCAATGATACACTACAAATTACGATATATTATAAGGTATTTTCACTGATACACTGCATATTACGTTATATTATAAGGTATTTTCATTGATAGACTACAATTACCATATATTCTAAGGTATTTTCAATGATACACTGCATATTACGTTATATTATAAGGTATTTTCAATGATACACTGCATATTACGTTATATTATAAGGTATTTTCAATGATACACAGAATATTACGTTATATTATAAGTTATTTTCAATGATAAACTACTATATAATATAAGGTATTTTCAATGATACACTGCATATTACGTTATATTATAAGGTATTTTCATTGATAGCCTAGAATTACCATATATTCTAAGGTATTTCCAATGATACATTGCATATTACGTTATATTATATGGTATTTTCAATGATACACTGCATATTACGTTATATTATAAGGTATTTTCAATGATACACCGCATATTACGTTATATTATAATGTATTTTCAATGATACACTGCATATTACGTTATATTATAAGGTATTTTCATTGATACACTACAAATTACGATATATTATAAATTATTTTCAATGATACACTGCATATTACGTTATATTATAAGGTATTTTCAATGATACACTGCATATTACGTTATATTATAAGGTATTTTCAATGATACACTGCATATTACGTTATATTATTAGGTATTTTCAATGATACACTAAAAAATTACTATATATTATAAGGTATTTTCAATGATACACTGCATATTACGTTATATTATAAGGTATTTTCATTGATGCACTACAAATTATCATATATTATAAGGTATTTTCAATGATACACTACAAATTACGATATATTATAAGGTATTTTCAATGATACACCGCATATTACGTTATATTATAATGTATTTTCAATGATACACTGCATATTACGTTATATTATAAGGTATTTTCAATGATACACTGCATATTACGTTTTATTATAAGGTATTCTCAATGATACACTGCATATTACGATTTATTATAAGGTATTTTCAATGATACACTGCATATTACGTCATATTATAAGGTATTTTCAATGATACACTGCATATTACGTTATATTATAAGGTATTTTCAATGATACACTGCATATTACGTTTTATTATAAGGTATTCTCAATGATACACTGCATATTACGATTTATTATAAGGTATTTTCAATGATACACTGCATATTACGTCATATTATAAGGTATTTTCAATGATACACTGCATATTACGTTATATTATAAGGTATTTTCAATGATACACAGAATATTACGTTTTATAATAAGGCATTTTCAATGATAAACTACTAAATATTATAAGCTATTTCCAATGATACACTACAAATTACGATATATTACAAGGTATTTTCAATGATACACTGCATATTACGTTATATTATAAGGTATTTTCAATGATACACTGCATATTACGTTTTATTATAAGGTATTTTCGATGATACACTGCATATTACGTTATATTATTAGGTATTTTCAATGATACACTACAAATTACCATATATTATAAGGTATCATCAATGATACACTGCATATTACGTTTTATTATAAGGTATTTTCAATGATACACTGCATATTACGTTTTATTATAAGGTATTTCCAATGATACACTGCATATTACGTTATATTATAAGGTATTTTCAATGATACACTACATATTACGTCATATTATAAGGTATTTCCAATGATACTCTGCATATTAAGTTATATTATAAGGAATTTTCAATGATACACTGCATATTACGTTATATTATAAGGTATTTTCATTGATAGCCTAGAATTACCATATATTCTAAGGTATTTCCAATGATACATTGCATATTACGTTATATTATAAGGTATTTTCAATGATACACTGCATATTACGTTATATTATAAGGTATTTTCAATGATACACTGCATATTACGTTATATTATAAGGAATTTTCAATGATACACTGCATATTACGTTATATTATAAGGTATTTTCATTGATAGACTAGAATTACCATATATTCTAAGGTATTTTCAATGATACACAGAATATTACGTTATATTATAAGGTATTTTCAATGATAAACAACTATATATTACAAGGTATTTTCAATGATACACTGCATATTACGTTATATTATAAGGTATTTTCAATGATACACAGAATATTACGTTATATTATAAGGTATTTTCATTGATACACTACAAATTACAATATATTATAAGGTATTTTCAATGATACACTACAAATTACGATATATTATAAGGTATTTTCAATGATACACTGCATATTACGTTATATTATAAGGTATTTTCATTGATAGACTAGAATTACCATATATTCTAAGGTATTTTCAATGATACACTGCATATTACGTTATATTATAAGGTATTTTCAATGATACACTGCATATTACGTTATATTATAAGGTATTTTCAATGATACACTGCATATTACGTTATATTATAAGGTATTTTCAATGATACACTGCATATTACGTTATATTATAAGGTATTTTCATTGATAGCCTAGAATTACCATATATTCTAAGGTATTTCCAATGATACATTGCATATTACGTTATATTATAAGGTATTTTCAATGATACACTGCATATTACGTTATATTATAAGGTATTTTCAATGATACACCGCATATTACGTTATATTATAATGTATTTTCAATGATACACTGCATATTACGTTATATTATAAGGTATTTTCAATGATACACTGCATATTACGTTATATTATAAGGTATTTTCAATGATGCACTGCATATTACGTTATATTATTAGGTATTTTCAATGATACACTAAAAAATTACTATATATTATAAGGTATTTTCAATGATACACTGCATATTACGTTATATTATAAGGTATTTTCATTGATGCACTACAAATTATCATATATTATAAGGTATTTTCAATGATACACTACAAATTACGATATATTATAAGGTATTTTCAATGATACACCGCATATTACGTTATATTATAATGTATTTTCAATGATACACTGCATATTACGTTATATTATAAGGTATTTTCAATGATACACTGCATATTACGGTTTATTATAAGGTATTCTCAATGATACACTGCATATTACGATTTATTATAAGGTATTTTCAATGATACACTGCATATTACGTCATATTATAAGGTATTTTCAATGATACACTGCATATTACGTTATATTATAAGGTATTTTCAATGATACACTGCATATTACGTTTTATTATAAGGTATTCTCAATGATACACTGCATATTACGATTTATTATAAGGTATTTTCAATGATACACTGCATATTACGTCATATTATAAGGTATTTTCAATGATACACTGCATATTACGTTATATTATAAGGTATTTTCAATGATACACAGAATATTACGTTTTATAATAAGGCATTTTCAATGATAAACTACTAAATATTATAAGCTATTTCCAATGATACACTACAAATTACGATATATTATAAGGTATTTTCAATGATACACTGCATATTACGTTATATTATAAGGTATTTTCAATGATACACTGCATATTACGTTTTATTATAAGGTATTTTCGATGATACACTGCATATTACGTTATATTATTAGGTATTTTCAATGATACACTACAAATTACCATATATTATAAGGTATCATCAATGATACACTGCATATTACGTTTTATTATAAGGAATTTTCAATGATACACTGCATATTACGTTTTATTATAAGGTATTTCCAATGATACACTGCATACGTAATACGTTATATTATAAGGTATTTTCAATGATACACTACATATTACGTCATATTATAAGGTATTTCCAATGATACTCTGCATATTAAGTTATATTATAAGGAATTTTCAATGATACACTGCATATTACGTTATATTATAAGGTATTTTCATTGATAGCCTAGAATTACCATATATTCTAAGGTATTTCCAATGATACATTGCATATTACGTTATATTATAAGGTATTTTCAATGATACACTGCATATTACGTTTTATTATAAGGTATTTTCGATGATACACTGCATATTACGTTATATTATTAGGTATTTTCAATGATACACTACAAATTACCATATATTATAAGGTATCATCAATGATACACTGCATATTACGTTTTATTATAAGGAATTTTCAATGATACACTGCATATTACGTTATATTATAAGGAATTTTCAATGATACACTGCATATTACGTTATATTATAAGGTATTTTCATTGATAGACTAGAATTACCATATATTCTAAGGTATTTTCAATGATACACAGAATATTACGTTATATTATAAGGTATTTTCAATGATAAACAACTATATATTACAAGGTATTTTCAATGATACACTGCATATTACGTTATATTATAAGGTATTTTCAATGATACACAGAATATTACGTTATATTATAAGGTATTTTCATTGATACACTACAAATTACAATATATTATAAGGTATTTTCAATGATACACTACAAATTGCGATATATTATAAGGTATTTTCAATGATACACTGCATATTACGTTATATTATAAGGTATTTTCATTGATAGACTAGAATTACCATATATTCTAAGGTATTTTCAATGATACACTGCATATTACGTTATATTATAAGGTATTTTCAATGATACACTGCATATTACGTTATATTATAAGGTATTTTCAATGATACACTGCATATTACGTTATATTATAAGGTATTTTCAATGATACACTGCATATTACGTTATATTATACGGTATTTTCATTGATACACTACAAATTGCGATATATGATAAGGTATTTTCAATGATACACAGCAGATTACGTTATATTATAAGGTATTTTCAATGATAAACTACTATATATTATAAGGTATTTTCAATGATACACTACAAATTACGATATATTATAAGGTATTTTCACTGATACGCTGCATATTACGTTATATTATAAGGTATTTTCATTGATAGACTAGAATTACCATATATTCTAAGGTATTTTCAATGATACACTGCATATTACGTTATATTATAAGGTATTTTCAATGATACACTGCATATTACGTTATATTATAAGGTATTTTCAATGATACACTACAAATTACGATATATTATAAGGTATTTTCAATGATACACTGCATATTACTTTATATTATAAGGTATTTTCATTGATACACTACAAATTACGATATATTATAAGGTATTTTCAATGATACACAGCATATTACGTTATATTATAAGGTATTTTCAATGATAAACTACTATATATTATAAGGTATTTTCAATGATAAACTACTATATATTATAAGGTATTTTCAATGATACACTACAAATTACGATATATTATAAGGTATTTTCACTGATACACTGCATATTACGTTATATTATAAGGTATTTTCATTGATAGACTACAATTACCATATATTCTAAGGTATTTTCAATGATACACTGCATATTACGTTATATTATAAGGTATTTTCAATGATACACTGCATATTACGTTATATTATAAGGTATTTTCAATGATACACTGAATATTACGTTATATTATAAGGTATTTTCAATGATAAACTACTATATATTATAAGGTATTTTCAATGATACACTGCATATTACGTTATATTATAAGGTATTTTCATTGATAGCCTAGAATTACCATATATTCTAAGGTATTTCCAATGATACATTGCATATTACGTTATATTATAAGGTATTTTCAATGATACACTGCATATTACGTTATATTATAAGGTATTTTCAATGATACACCGCATATTACGTTATATTATAATGTATTTTCAATGATACACTGCATATTACGTTATATTATAAGGTATTTTCATTGATACACTACAAATTACGATATATTATAAATTATTTTCAATGATACACTGCATATTACGTTATATTATAAGGTATTTTCAATGATACACTGCATATTACGTTATATTATAAGGTATTTTCAATGATGCACTGCATATTACGTTATATTATTAGGTATTTTCAATGATACACTAAAAAATTACTATATATTATAAGGTATTTTCAATGATACACTGCATATTACGTTATATTATAAGGTATTTTCATTGATGCACTACAAATTATCATATATTATAAGGTATTTTCAATGATACACTACAAATTACGATATATTATAAGGTATTTTCAATGATACACCGCATATTACGTTATATTATAATGTATTTTCAATGATACACTGCATATTACGTTATATTATAAGGTATTTTCAATGATACACTGCATATTACGTTTTATTATAAGGTATTCTCAATGATACACTGCATATTACGATTTATTATAAGGTATTTTCAATGATACACTGCATATTACGTCATATTATAAGGTATTTTCAATGATACACTGCATATTACGTTATATTATAAGGTATTTTCAATGATACACTGCATATTACGTTTTATTATAAGGTATTCTCAATGATACACTGCATATTACGATTTATTATAAGGTATTTCCAATGATACATTGCATATTACGTTATATTATAAGGTATTTTCAATGATACACTGCATATTACGTTTTATTATAAGGTATTTTCGATGATACACTGCATATTACGTTATATTATTAGGTATTTTCAATGATACACTACAAATTACCATATATTATAAGGTATCATCAATGATACACTGCATATTACGTTTTATTATAAGGAATTTTCAATGATACACTGCATATTACGTTATATTATAAGGAATTTTCAATGATACACTGCATATTACGTTATATTATAAGGTATTTTCATTGATAGACTAGAATTACCATATATTCTAAGGTATTTTCAATGATACACAGAATATTACGTTATATTATAAGGTATTTTCAATGATAAACAACTATATATTACAAGGTATTTTCAATGATACACTGCATATTACGTTATATTATAAGGTATTTTCAATGATACACAGAATATTACGTTATATTATAAGGTATTTTCATTGATACACTACAAATTACAATATATTATAAGGTATTTTCAATGATACACTACAAATTACGATATATTATAAGGTATTTTCAATGATACACTGCATATTACGTTATATTATAAGGTATTTTCATTGATAGACTAGAATTACCATATATTCTAAGGTATTTTCAATGATACACTGCATATTACGTTATATTATAAGGTATTTTCAATGATACACTGCATATTACGTTATATTATAAGGTATTTTCAATGATACACTGCATATTACGTTATATTATAAGGTATTTTCAATGATACACTGCATATTACGTTATATTATACGGTATTTTCATTGATACACTACAAATTGCGATATATGATAAGGTATTTTCAATGATACACAGCAGATTACGTTATATTATAAGGTATTTTCAATGATAAACTACTATATATTATAAGGTATTTTCAATGATACACTACAAATTTCGATATATTATAAGGTATTTTCACTGATACGCTGCATATTACGTTATATTATAAGGTATTTTCATTGATAGACTAGAATTACCATATATTCTAAGGTATTTTCAATGATACACTGCATATTACGTTATATTATAAGGTATTTTCAATGATACACTGCATATTACGTTATATTATAAGGTATTTTCAATGATACACTACAAATTACGATATATTATAAGGTATTTTCAATGATACACTGCATATTACTTTATATTATAAGGTATTTTCATTGATACACTACAAATTACGATATATTATAAGGTATTTTCAATGATACACAGCATATTACGTTATATTATAAGGTATTTTCAATGATAAACTACTATATATTATAAGGTATTTTCAATGATAAACTACTATATATTATAAGGTATTTTCAATGATACACTACAAATTACGATATATTATAAGGTATTTTCACTGATACACTGCATATTACGTTATATTATAAGGTATTTTCATTGATAGACTACAATTACCATATATTCTAAGGTATTTTCAATGATACACTGCATATTACGTTATATTATAAGGTATTTTCAATGATACACTGCATATTACGTTATATTATAAGGTATTTTCAATGATACACTGAATATTACGTTATATTATAAGGTATTTTCAATGATAAACTACTATATATTATAAGGTATTTTCAATGATACACTGCATATTACGTTATATTATAAGGTATTTTCATTGATAGCCTAGAATTACCATATATTCTAAGGTATTTCCAATGATACATTGCATATTACGTTATATTATAAGGTATTTTCAATGATACACTGCATATTACGTTATATTATAAGGTATTTTCAATGATACACCGCATATTACGTTATATTATAATGTATTTTCAATGATACACTGCATATTACGTTATATTATAAGGTATTTTCATTGATACACTACAAATTACGATATATTATAAATTATTTTCAATGATACACTGCATATTACGTTATATTATAAGGTATTTTCAATGATACACTGCATATTACGTTATATTATAAGGTATTTTCAATGATGCACTGCATATTACGTTATATTATTAGGTATTTTCAATGATACACTAAAAAATTACTATATATTATAAGGTATTTTCAATGATACACTGCATATTACGTTATATTATAAGGTATTTTCATTGATGCACTACAAATTATCATATATTATAAGGTATTTTCAATGATACACTACAAATTACGATATATTATAAGGTATTTTCAATGATACACCGCATATTACGTTATATTATAATGTATTTTCAATGATACACTGCATATTACGTTATATTATAAGGTATTTTCAATGATACACTGCATATTACGTTTTATTATAAGGTATTCTCAATGATACACTGCATATTACGATTTATTATAAGGTATTTTCAATGATACACTGCATATTACGTCATATTATAATGTATTTTCAATGATACACTGCATATTACGTTATATTATAAGGTATTTTCAATGATACACTGCATATTACGTTTTATTATAAGGTATTCTCAATGATACACTGCATATTACGATTTATTATAAGGTATTTTCAATGATACACTGCATATTACGTCATATTATAAGGTATTTTCAATGATACACTGCATATTACGTTATATTATAAGGTATTTTCAATGATACACAGAATATTACGTTTTATAATAAGGCATTTTCAATGATAAACTACTAAATATTATAAGCTATTTCCAATGATACACTACAAATTACGATATATTACAAGGTATTTTCAATGATACACTGCATATTACGTTATATTATAAGGTATTTTCAATGATACACTGCATATTACGTTTTATTATAAGGTATTTTCGATGATACACTGCATATTACGTTATATTATTAGGTATTTTCAATGATACACTACAAATTACCATATATTATAAGGTATCATCAATGATACACTGCATATTACGTTTTATTATAAGGAATTTTCAATGATACACTGCATATTACGTTTTATTATAAGGTATTTCCAATGATACACTGCATATTACGTTATATTATAAGGTATTTTCAATGATACACAGAATATTACGTTATATTATAAGGTATTTTCATTGATACACTACAAATTACAATATATTATAAGGTATTTTCAATGATACACTACAAATTGCGATATATTATAAGGTATTTTCAATGATACACTGCATATTACGTTATATTATAAGGTATTTTCATTGATAGACTAGAATTACCATATATTCTAAGGTATTTTCAATGATACACTGCATATTACGTTATATTATAAGGTATTTTCAATGATACACTGCATATTACGTTATATTATAAGGTATTTTCAATGATACACTGCATATTACGTTATATTATAAGGTATTTTCAATGATACACTGCATATTACGTTATATTATACGGTATTTTCATTGATACACTACAAATTGCGATATATGATAAGGTATTTTCAATGATACACAGCAGATTACGTTATATTATAAGGTATTTTCAATGATAAACTACTATATATTATAAGGTATTTTCAATGATACACTACAAATTTCGATATATTATAAGGTATTTTCACTGATACGCTGCATATTACGTTATATTATAAGGTATTTTCATTGATAGACTAGAATTACCATATATTCTAAGGTATTTTCAATGATACACTGCATATTACGTTATATTATAAGGTATTTTCAATGATACACTGCATATTACGTTATATTATAAGGTATTTTCAATGATACACTACAAATTACGATATATTATAAGGTATTTTCAATGATACACTGCATATTACTTTATATTATAAGGTATTTTCATTGATACACTACAAATTACGATATATTATAAGGTATTTTCAATGATACACAGCATATTACGTTATATTATAAGGTATTTTCAATGATAAACTACTATATATTATAAGGTATTTTCAATGATAAACTACTATATATTATAAGGTATTTTCAATGATACACTACAAATTACGATATATTATAAGGTATTTTCACTGATACACTGCATATTACGTTATATTATAAGGTATTTTCATTGATAGACTACAATTACCATATATTCTAAGGTATTTTCAATGATACACTGCATATTACGTTATATTATAAGGTATTTTCAATGATACACTGCATATTACGTTATATTATAAGGTATTTTCAATGATACACTGAATATTACGTTATATTATAAGGTATTTTCAATGATAAACTACTATATATTATAAGGTATTTTCAATGATACACTGCATATTACGTTATATTATAAGGTATTTTCATTGATAGCCTAGAATTACCATATATTCTAAGGTATTTCCAATGATACATTGCATATTACGTTATATTATAAGGTATTTTCAATGATACACTGCATATTACGTTATATTATAAGGTATTTTCAATGATACACCGCATATTACGTTATATTATAATGTATTTTCAATGATACACTGCATATTACGTTATATTATAAGGTATTTTCATTGATACACTACAAATTACGATATATTATAAATTATTTTCAATGATACACTGCATATTACGTTATATTATAAGGTATTTTCAATGATACACTGCATATTACGTTATATTATAAGGTATTTTCAATGATACACTGCATATTACGTTATATTATTAGGTATTTTCAATGATACACTAAAAAATTACTATATATTATAAGGTATTTTCAATGATACACTGCATATTACGTTATATTATAAGGTATTTTCATTGATGCACTACAAATTATCATATATTATAAGGTATTTTCAATGATACACTACAAATTACGATATATTATAAGGTATTTTCAATGATACACCGCATATTACGTTATATTATAATGTATTTTCAATGATACACTGCATATTACGTTATATTATAAGGTATTTTCAATGATACACTGCATATTACGTTTTATTATAAGGTATTCTCAATGATACACTGCATATTACGATTTATTATAAGGTATTTTCAATGATACACTGCATATTACGTCATATTATAAGGTATTTTCAATGATACACTGCATATTACGTTATATTATAAGGTATTTTCAATGATACACTGCATATTACGTTTTATTATAAGGTATTTTCAATGATACACTGCATATTACGATTTATTATAAGGTATTTTCAATGATACACTGCATATTACGTCATATTATAAGGTATTTTCAATGATACACTGCATATTACGTTATATTATAAGGTATTTTCAATGATACACAGAATATTACGTTTTATAATAAGGCATTTTCAATGATAAACTACTAAATATTATAAGCTATTTCCAATGATACACTACAAATTACGATATATTACAAGGTATTTTCAATGATACACTGCATATTACGTTATATTATAAGGTATTTTCAATGATACACTGCATATTACGTTTTATTATAAGGTATTTTCGATGATACACTGCATATTACGTTATATTATTAGGTATTTTCAATGATACACTACAAATTACCATATATTATAAGGTATCATCAATGATACACTGCATATTACGTTTTATTATAAGGAATTTTCAATGATACACTGCATATTACGTTTTATTATAAGGTATTTCCAATGATACACTGCATATTACGTTATATTATAAGGTATTTTCAATGATACACTACATATTACGTCATATTATAAGGTATTTCCAATGATACTCTGCATATTAAGTTATATTATAAGGAATTTTCAATGATACACTGCATATTACGTTATATTATAAGGTATTTTCATTGATAGCCTAGAATTACCATATATTCTAAGGTATTTCCAATGATACATTGCATATTACGTTATATTATAAGGTATTTTCAATGATACACTGCATATTACGTTATATTATAAGGTATTTTCAATGATACACTGCATATTACGTTATATTATAAGGAATTTTCAATGATACACTGCATATTACGTTATATTATAAGGTATTTTCATTGATAGACTAGAATTACCATATATTCTAAGGTATTTTCAATGATACACAGAATATTACGTTATATTATAAGGTATTTTCAATGATAAACAACTATATATTACAAGGTATTTTCAATGATACACTGCATATTACGTTATATTATAAGGTATTTTCAATGATACACAGAATATTACGTTATATTATAAGGTATTTTCAATGATAAACTACTATATATTACAAGGTATTTTCAATGATACACTGCATATTACGTTATATTATAAGGTATTTTCAATGATACACCCCATATTACGTTATATTATAATGTATTTTCAATGATACACTGCATATTACGTTATATTATAGGGTATTTTCAATGATACACTGCATACTACGTTATATTATTAGGTATTTTCAATGATAGACTGCATATCTCGTTATATTATAAGGTATTTTCAATGATACACTGCATATCACGTTATATTATAAGGTATTTTCAATGATACACTGCATATTACATTATTGTATAAGGTATTTTTCATGATAGACTGCATACTACGTTATATTATAAGGTATTTTCAATGATACACTGCATATTACGTTATATTATAAGGTATTTTCAATGATACACTGCATATTACGAAATATTATAAGGTATTTTCAATGATACACTGCATATTACGTTATATTATAAGGTATTTTCAATGATACACAGAATATTACGTTATATTATAAGGTATTTTCAATGATAAACTACTATATATTACAAGGTATTTTCAATGATACACTGCATATTAAGTTATATTATAAGGTATTTTCAATGATACACTGCATATTACGTTATATTATAATGTATTTTCAATGATACACTGCATATTACGTTATATTATAAGGTATTTTCAATGATACACAGAATATTACGTTATATTATAAGGTATTTTCAATGATAAACTACTATATATTATAAGGTATTTTCAATGATACACTACAAATTACGATATATTATAATGTATTTTCACTGATACACTGCATATTACGTTATATTATAAGGTATTTTCATTGATAGACTACAATTACCATATATTCTAAGGTATTTTCAATGATACACTGCATATTACGTTATATTATAAGGTATTTTCAATGATACACAGAATATTACGTTTTATAATAAGGTATTTTCAATGATAAACTACTAAATATTATAAGGTATTTCCAATGATACACTACAAATTACGATATATTACAAGGTATTTTCAATGATACACTGCATATTACGTTATATTATAAGGTATTTTCAATGATACACTGCATATTACGTTTTATTATAAGGTATTTTCGATGATACACTGCATATTACGTTATATTATTAGGTATTTTCAATGATACACTACAAATTACCATATATTATAAGGTATCATCAATGATACACTGCATATTACGTTATATTATAAGGTATTTTCATTGATACACTACAAATTACCATATATTATAAGGTATCTTCAATGATACACTGCATATTACGTTTTATTATAAGGTATTTTCAATGATACACTGCATATTACGTTTTATTATAAGGTATTTTCAATGATACACAGAATATTACGTTATATTATTAGGTATTTTCAATGATACACTAAAAAATTACTATATATTATAAGGTATTTCCAATGATACACTGCATATTACGTTATATTATAAGGTATTTTCAATGATACACTGCATATTACGTTATATTATAAGGTATTTTCATTGATACACTACAAATTACCATATATTATAAGGTATCTTCAATGATACACTGCATATTACGTTTTATTATAAGGTATTTTCAATGATACACTGCATATTACGTTATATTATAAGGAATTTTCAATGATACACTGCATATTACGTTATATTATAAGGTATTTTCATTGATAGACTAGAATTACCATATATTCTAAGGTATTTTCAATGATACACAGAATATTACGTTATATTATAAGGTATTTTCAATGATAAACAACTATATATTACAAGGTATTTTCAATGATACACTGCATATTACGTTATATTATAAGGTATTTTCAATGATACACAGAATATTACGTTATATTATAAGGTATTTTCAATGATAAACTACTATATATTACAAGGTATTTTCAATGATACACTGCATATTACGTTATATTATAAGGTATTTTCAATGATACACCCCATATTACGTTATATTATAATGTATTTTCAATGATACACTGCATATTACGTTATATTATAGGGTATTTTCAATGATACACTGCATACTACGTTATATTATTAGGTATTTTCAATGATGGACTGCATATCTCGTTATATTATAAGGTATTTTCAATGATACACTGCATATCACGTTATATTATAAGGTATTTTCAATGATACACTGCATATTACATTATTTTATAAGGTATTTTTCATGATAGACTGCATACTACGTTATATTATAAGGTATTTTCAATGATACACTGCATATTACGTTATATTATAAGGTATTTTCAATGATACACTGCAAATTACGAAATATTCTAAGGTATTTTCAATGATACACTGCATATTACGTTATATTATAAGGTATTTTCAATGATACACTGCATATTACGTTATATTATAAGGTATTTTCAATGATACACAGAATATTACGTTTTATAATAAGGTATTTTCAATGATAAACTACTAAATATTATAAGGTATTTCCAATGATACACTACAAATTACGATATATTACAAGGTATTTTCAATGATACACTGCATATTACGTTATATTATAAGGTATTTTCAATGATACACTGCATATTACGTTTTATTATAAGGTATTTTCGATGATACACTGCATATTACGTTATATTATTAGGTATTTTCAATGATACACTACAAATTACCATATATTATAAGGTATCATCAATGATACACTGCATATTACGTTATATTATAAGGTATTTTCATTGATACACTACAAATTACCATATATTATAAGGTATCTTCAATGATACACTGCATATTACGTTTTATTATAAGGTATTTTCAATGATACACTGCATATTACGTTTTATTATAAGGTATTTTCAATGATACACAGAATATTACGTTATATTATTAGGTATTTTCAATGATACACTAATAAATTACTATATATTATAAGGTATTTCCAATGATACACTGCATATTACGTTATATTATAAGGTATTTTCAATGATACACTGCATATTACGTTATATTATAAGGTATTTTCATTGATACACTACAAATTACCATATATTATAAGGTATCTTCAATGATACACTGCATATTACGTTTTATTATAAGGTATTTTCAATGATACACTGCATATTACGTTATATTATAAGGAATTTTCAATGATACACTGCATATTACGTTATATTATAAGGTATTTTCATTGATAGACTAGAATTACCATATATTCTAAGGTATTTTCATTGATACACAGAATATTACGTTATATTATAAGGTATTTTCAATGATAAACTACTATATATTACAAGGTATTTTCAATGATACACTGCATATTACGTTATATTATAAGGTATTTTCAATGATACACTGCATATTACGTTATATTATAAGGTATTTTCATTGATACACTACAAATTACCATATATTATAAGGTATCTTCAATGATACACTGCATATTACGTTTTATTATAAGGTATTTTCAATGATACACTGCATATTACGTTTTATTTTAAGGTATTTTCAATGATACACAGAATATTACGTTATATTATTAGGTATTTTCAATGATACACTAAAAAATTACTATATATTATAAGGTATTTCCAATGATACACTGCATATTACGTTATATTATAAGGTATTTTCAATGATACACTGCATATTACGTTATATTATAAGGTATTTTCATTGATACACTACAAATTACCATATATTATAAGGTATCTTCAATGATACACTGCATATTACGTTTTATTATAAGGTATTTTCAATGATACACTGCATATTACGTTATATTATAAGGAATTTTCAATGATACACTGCATATTACGTTATATTATAAGGTATTTTCATTGATAGACTAGAATTACCATATATTCTAAGGTATTTTCAATGATACACTGCATATTACGTTATATTATAAGGTATTTTCAATGATACACTGCATATTACGTTATATTATAAGGTATTTTCAATGATACACAGAATATTACGTTTTATAATAAGGTATTTTCAATGATAAACTACTAAATATTATAAGGTATTTCCAATGATACACTACAAATTACGATATATTACAAGATATTTTCAATGATACACTGCATATTACGTTATATTATAAGGTATTTTCAATGATACACTGCATATTACGTTTTATTATAAGGTATTTTCGATGATACACTGCATATTACGTTATATTATTAGGTATTTTCAATGATACACTACAAATTACCATATATTATAAGGTATCATCAATGATACACTGCATATTACGTTATATTATAAGGTATTTTCATTGATACACTACAAATTACCATATATTATAAGGTATCTTCAATGATACACTGCATATTACGTTTTATTATAAGGTATTTTCAATGATACACTGCATATTACGTTTTATTATAAGGTATTTTCAATGATACACAGAATATTACGTTATATTATTAGGTATTTTCAATGATACACTAAAAAATTACTATATATTATAAGGTATTTCCAATGATACACTGCATATTACGTTATATTATAAGGTATTTTCAATGATACACTGCATATTACGTTATATTATAAGGTATTTTCATTGATACACTACAAATTACCATATATTATAAGGTATCTTCAATGATACACTGCATATTACGTTTTATTATAAGGTATTTTCGATGATACACTGCATATTACGTTATATTATTAGGTATTTTCAATGATACACTACAAATTACCATATATTATAAGGTATCATCAATGATACACTGCATATTACGTTATATTATAAGGTATTTTCATTGATACACTACAAATTACCATATATTATAAGGTATCTTCAATGATACACTGCATATTACGTTTTATTATAAGGTATTTTCAATGATACACTGCATATTACGTTTTATTATAAGGTATTTTCAATGATACACAGAATATTACGTTATATTATTAGGTATTTTCAATGATACACTAAAAAATTACTATATATTATAAGGTATTTCCAATGATACACTGCATATTACGTTATATTATAAGGTATTTTCAATGATACACTGCATATTACGTTATATTATAAGGTATTTTCATTGATACACTACAAATTACCATATATTATAAGGTATCTTCAATGATACACTGCATATTACGTTTTATTATAAGGTATTTTCAATGATACACTGCATATTACGTTATATTATAAGGAATTTTCAATGATACACTGCATATTACGTTATATTATAAGGTATTTTCATTGATAGACTAGAATTACCATATATTCTAAGGTATTTTCATTGATACACAGAATATTACGTTATATTATAAGGTATTTTCAATGATAAACAACTATATATTACAAGGTATTTTCAATGATACACTGCATATTACGTTATATTATAAGGTATTTTCAATGATACACTGCATATTACGTTATATTATAAGGTATTTTCATTGATACACTACAAATTACCATATATTATAAGGTATCTTCAATGATACACTGCATATTACGTTTTATTATAAGGTATTTTCAATGATACACTGCATATTACGTTTTATTTTAAGGTATTTTCAATGATACACAGAATATTACGTTATATTATTAGGTATTTTCAATGATACACTAAAAAATTACTATATATTATAAGGTATTTCCAATGATACACTGCGTATTACGTTATATTATAAGGTATTTTCAATGATACACTGCATATTACGTTATATTATAAGGTATTTTCATTGATACACTACAAATTACCATATATTATAAGGTATCTTCAATGATACACTGCATATTACGTTTTATTATAAGGTATTTTCAATGATACACTGCATATTACGTTATATTATAAGGAATTTTCAATGATACACTGCATATTACGTTATATTATAAGGTATTTTCATTGATAGACTAGAATTACCATATATTCTAAGGTATTTTCAATGATACACTGCATATTACGTTATATTATAAGGTATTTTCAATGATACACTGCATATTACGTTATATTATAAGGTATTTTCAATGATACACAGAATATTACGTTTTATAATAAGGTATTTTCAATGATAAACTACTAAATATTATAAGGTATTTCCAATGATACACTACAAATTACGATATATTACAAGATATTTTCAATGATACACTGCATATTACGTTATATTATAAGGTATTTTCAATGATACACTGCATATTACGTTTTATTATAAGGTATTTTCGATGATACACTGCATATTACGTTATATTATTAGGTATTTTCAATGATACACTACAAATTACCATATATTATAAGGTATCATCAATGATACACTGCATATTACGTTATATTATAAGGTATTTTCATTGATACACTACAAATTACCATATATTATAAGGTATCTTCAATGATACACTGCATATTACGTTTTATTATAAGGTATTTTCAATGATACACTGCATATTACGTTTTATTATAAGGTATTTTCAATGATACACAGAATATTACGTTATATTATTAGGTATTTTCAATGATACACTAAAAAATTACTATATATTATAAGGTATTTCCAATGATACACTGCATATTACGTTATATTATAAGGTATTTTCAATGATACACTGCATATTACGTTATATTATAAGGTATTTTCATTGATACACTACAAATTACCATATATTATAAGGTATCTTCAATGATACACTGCATATTACGTTTTATTATAAGGTATTTTCAATGATACACTGCATATTACGTTATATTATAAGGAATTTTCAATGATACACTGCATATTACGTTATATTATAAGGTATTTTCATTGATAGACTAGAATTACCATATATTCTAAGGTATTTTCATTGATACACAGAATATTACGTTATATTATAAGGTATTTTCAATGATAAACAACTATATATTACAAGGTATTTTCAATGATACACTGCATATTACGTTATATTATAAGGTATTTTCAATGATACACAGAATATTACGTTATATTATAAGGTATTTTCAATGATAAACTACTATATATTACAAGGTATTTTCAATGATACACTACAAATTACAATATATTCTAAGGTATTTTCAATGATAAACTACTATATATTATAAGGTATTTTCAATGATACACTGCATATTACGTTATATTATAAGGTATTTTCAATGATACACCCCATATTACGTTATATTATAATGTATTTTCAATGATACACTGCATATTACGTTATATTATAGGGTATTTTCAATGATACACTGCATACTACGTTATATTATTAGGTATTTTCAATGATAGACTGCATATCTCGTTATATTATAAGGTATTTTCAATGATAGACTGCATATCACGTTATATTATAAGGTATTTTCAATGATACACTGCATATTACATTATTGTATAAGGTATTTTTCATGATAGACTGCATACTACGTTATATTATAAGGTATTTTCAATGATACACTGCATATTACGTTATATTATAAGGTATTTTCAATGATACACTGCATATTACGAAATATTATAAGGTATTTTCAATGATACACTGCATATTACGTTATATTATAAGGTATTTTCAATGATACACAGAATATTACGTTATATTATAAGGTATTTTCAATGATAAACTACTATATATTACAAGGTATTTTCAATGATACACTGCATATTAAGTTATATTATAAGGTATTTTCAATGATACACTGCATATTACGTTATATTATAATGTATTTTCAATGATACACTGCATATTACGTTATATTATAAGGTATTTTCAATGATACACAGAATATTACGTTATATTATAAGGTATTTTCAATGATAAACTACTATATATTATAAGGTATTTTCAATGATACACTACAAATTACGATATATTATAATGTATTTTCACTGATACACTGCATATTACGTTATATTATAAGGTATTTTCATTGATAGACTACAATTACCATATATTCTAAGGTATTTTCAATGATACACTGCATATTACGTTATATTATAAGGTATTTTCAATGATACACAGAATATTACGTTTTATAATAAGGTATTTTCAATGATAAACTACTAAATATTATAAGGTATTTCCAATGATACACTACAAATTACGATATATTACAAGGTATTTTCAATGATACACTGCATATTACGTTATATTATAAGGTATTTTCAATGATACACTGCATATTACGTTTTATTATAAGGTATTTTCGATGATACACTGCATATTACGTTATATTATTAGGTATTTTCAATGATACACTACAAATTACCATATATTATAAGGTATCATCAATGATACACTGCATATTACGTTATATTATAAGGTATTTTCATTGATACACTACAAATTACCATATATTATAAGGTATCTTCAATGATACACTGCATATTACGTTTTATTATAAGGTATTTTCAATGATACACTGCATATTACGTTTTATTATAAGGTATTTTCAATGATACACAGAATATTACGTTATATTATTAGGTATTTTCAATGATACACTAAAAAATTACTATATATTATAAGGTATTTCCAATGATACACTGCATATTACGTTATATTATAAGGTATTTTCAATGATACACTGCATATTACGTTATATTATAAGGTATTTTCATTGATACACTACAAATTACCATATATTATAAGGTATCTTCAATGATACACTGCATATTACGTTTTATTATAAGGTATTTTCAATGATACACTGCATATTACGTTATATTATAAGGAATTTTCAATGATACACTGCATATTACGTTATATTATAAGGTATTTTCATTGATAGACTAGAATTACCATATATTCTAAGGTATTTTCAATGATACACAGAATATTACGTTATATTATAAGGTATTTTCAATGATAAACAACTATATATTACAAGGTATTTTCAATGATACACTGCATATTACGTTATATTATAAGGTATTTTCAATGATACACAGAATATTACGTTATATTATAAGGTATTTTCAATGATAAACTACTATATATTACAAGGTATTTTCAATGATACACTGCATATTACGTTATATTATAAGGTATTTTCAATGATACACCCCATATTACGTTATATTATAATGTATTTTCAATGATACACTGCATATTACGTTATATTATAGGGTATTTTCAATGATACACTGCATACTACGTTATATTATTAGGTATTTTCAATGATAGACTGCATATCTCGTTATATTATAAGGTATTTTCAATGATACACTGCATATCACGTTATATTATAAGGTATTTTCAATGATACACTGCATATTACATTATTTTATAAGGTATTTTTCATGATAGACTGCATACTACGTTATATTATAAGGTATTTTCAATGATACACTGCATATTACGTTATATTATAAGGTATTTTCAATGATACACTGCAAATTACGAAATATTATAAGGTATTTTCAATGATACACTGCATATTACGTTATATTATAAGGTATTTTCAATGATACACAGAATATTACGTTATATTATAAGGTATTTTCAATGATAAACTACTATATATTACAAGGTATTTTCAATGATACACTGCATATTAAGTTATATTATAAGGTATTTTCAATGATACACTGCATATTACGTTATATTATAAGGTATTTTCAATGATACACTGCATATTACGTTATATTATAAGGTATTTTCAATGATAAACTACTATATATTATAAGGTATTTTCAATGATACACTACAAATTACGATATATTATAATGTATTTTCACTGATACACTGCATATTACGTTATATTATAAGATATTTTCATTGATAGACTACAATTACCATATATTCTAAGGTATTTTCAATGATACACTGCATATTACGTTATATTATAAGGTATTTTCAATGATACACTGCATATTACGTTATATTATAAGGTATTTTCAATGATACACAGAATATTACGTTTTATAATAAGGTATTTTCAATGATAAACTACTAAATATTATAAGGTATTTCCAATGATACACTACAAATTACGATATATTACAAGGTATTTTCAATGATACACTGCATATTACGTTATATTATAAGGTATTTTCAATGATACACTGCATATTACGTTATATTATAAGGAATTTTCAATGATACACTGCATATTACGTTATATTATAAGGTATTTTCATTGATAGACTAGAATTACCATATATTCTAAGGTATTTTCAATGATACACAGAATATTACGTTATATTATAAGGTATTTTCAATGATAAACAACTATATATTACAAGGTATTTTCAATGATACACTGCATATTACGTTATATTATAAGGTATTTTCAATGATACACAGAATATTACGTTATATTATAAGGTATTTTCAATGATACACTGCATATTACGTTATATTATAAGGTATTTTCAATGATAAACTACTATATATTATAAGGTATTTTCAATGATACACTACAAATTACGATATATTATAATGTATTTTCACTGATACACTGCATATTACGTTATATTATAAGATATTTTCATTGATAGACTACAATTACCATATATTCTAAGGTATTTTCAATGATACACTGCATATTACGTTATATTATAAGGTATTTTCAATGATACACTGCATATTACGTTATATTATAAGGTATTTTCAATGATACACAGAATATTACGTTTTATAATAAGGTATTTTCAATGATAAACTACTAAATATTATAAGGTATTTCCAATGATACACTACAAATTACGATATATTACAAGGTATTTTCAATGACACACTGCATATTACGTTATATTATAAGGTATTTTCAATGATACACTGCATATTACGTTTTATTATAAGGTATTTTCGATGATACACTGCATATTACGTTATATTATTAGGTATTTTCAATGATACACTACAAATTACCATATATTATAAGGTATCATCAATGATACACTGCATATTACGTTATATTATAAGGTATTTTCATTGATACACTACAAATTACCATATATTATAAGGTATCTTCAATGATACACTGCATATTACGTTTTATTATAAGGTATTTTCAATGATACACTGCATATTACGTTTTATTATAAGGTATTTTCAATGATACACAGAATATTACGTTATATTATTAGGTATTTTCAATGATACACTAAAAAATTACTATATATTATAAGGTATTTCCAATGATACACTGCATATTACGTTATATTATAAGGTATTTTCAATGATACACTGCATATTACGTTATATTATAAGGTATTTTCATTGATACACTACAAATTACCATATATTATAAGGTATCTTCAATGATACACTGCATATTACGTTTTATTATAAGGTATTTTCAATGATACACTGCATATTACGTTATATTATAAGGAATTTTCAATGATACACTGCATATTACGTTATATTATAAGGTATTTTCATTGATAGACTAGAATTACCATATATTCTAAGGTATTTTCATTGATACACAGAATATTACGTTATATTATAAGGTATTTTCAATGATAAACAACTATATATTACAAGGTATTTTCAATGATACACTGCATATTACGTTATATTATAAGGTATTTTCAATGATACACTGCATATTACGTTATATTATAAGGTATTTTCAATGATACACTGCATATTACGTTTTATAATAAGGTATTTTCAATGATAAACTACTAAATATTATAAGGTATTTCCAATGATACACTACAAATTACGATATATTACAAGATATTTTCAATGATACACTGCATATTACGTTATATTATAAGGTATTTTCAATGATACACTGCATATTACGTTTTATTATAAGGTATTTTCGATGATACACTGCATATTACGTTATATTATTAGGTATTTTCAATGATACACTACAAATTACCATATATTATAAGGTATCATCAATGATACACTGCATATTACGTTATATTATAAGGTATTTTCATTGATACACTACAAATTACCATATATTATAAGGTATCTTCAATGATACACTGCATATTACGTTTTATTATAAGGTATTTTCAATGATACACTGCATATTACGTTTTATTATAAGGTATTTTCAATGATACACAGAATATTACGTTATATTATTAGGTATTTTCAATGATACACTAAAAAATTACTATATATTATAAGGTATTTCCAATGATACACTGCATATTACGTTATATTATAAGGTATTTTCAATGATACACTGCATATTACGTTATATTATAAGGTATTTTCATTGATACACTACAAATTACCATATATTATAAGGTATCTTCAATGATACACTGCATATTACGTTTTATTATAAGGTATTTTCAATGATACACTGCATATTACGTTATATTATAAGGAATTTTCAATGATACACTGCATATTACGTTATATTATAAGGTATTTTCATTGATAGACTAGAATTACCATATATTCTAAGGTATTTTCATTGATACACAGAATATTACGTTATATTATAAGGTATTTTCAATGATAAACAACTATATATTACAAGGTATTTTCAATGATACACTGCATATTACGTTATATTATAAGGTATTTTCAATGATACACAGAATATTACGTTACATTATAAGGTATTTTCAATGATAAACTACTATATATTACAAGGTATTTTCAATGATACACTACAAATTACAATATATTCTAAGGTATTTTCAATGATAAACTACTATATATTATAAGGTATTTTCAATGATACACTGCATATTACGTTATATTATAAGGTATTTCCAATGATACTCTGCATATTACGTTATATTATAACGTATTTTCATTGATACACTACAAATTACGATATATTATAAATTATTTTCAATGATACACTGCATATTACGTTATATTATAAGGTATTTTCAATGATACACTGCATATTACGTTATATTATAAGGTATTTTCATTGATACACTACAAATTACCATATATTATAAGGTATCTTCAATGATACACTGCATATTACGTTTTATTATAAGGTATTTTCAATGATACACTGCATATTACGTTTTATTATGAGGTATTTTCAATGATACACAGAATATTACGTTATATTATTAGGTATTTTCAATGATACACTAAAAAATTACTATATATTATAAGGTATTTCCAATGATACACTGCATATTACGTTATATTATAAGGTATTTTCAATGATACACTGCATATTACGTTATATTATAAGGTATTTTCATTGATACACTACAAATTACCATATATTATAAGGTATCTTCAATGATACACTGCATACTACGTTATATTATAAGGTATTTTCAATGATACACTGCATATTACGTTATATTATAAGGTATTTTCAATGATACACTGCATATTACGAAATATTATAAGGTATTTTCAATGATACACTGCATATTACGTTATATTATAAGGTATTTTCAATGATACACAGAATATTACGTTATATTATATGGTATTTTCAATGATAAACTACTATATATTACAAGGTATTTTCAATGATACACTGCATATTACGTTATATTATAAGGTATTTTCAATGATAGACTGCATATTACATTATATTATAAGGTATTTTCAATGATAGACTGCATATTACGTTATATTATGAGGTATTTTCAATGATACACTGCATATTACGTTATATTATCAGGTATTTTCAATGATACTCTGCATATTACATTATATTATAAGGTATTTTCAATGATAGACTGCATATTACGTTATATTGTGAGGTATTTTCAATGATAGACTGCATATTACGTTATATTATAAAGTATTTTCAATGAATTACTGCATATTACGTTATATTATAAGGTATTTTCAATGATACACTGCATATTACGTTATATTATAAGGTATTTTCAATGATAGACTGCATATTACGTTATATTATAAGGTATTTTCAATGATACACTGCATATTACGTTATATTATAAGGTATTTTCAATGATAAACTACTATATATTATAAGGTATTTTCAATGATACACTACAAATTACGATATATTATAAGGTATTTTCAATGATACACTGCATATTACGTTATATTATAAGGTATTTTCAATGATACACTGCATATTACGTTATATTATTAGGTATTTTCAATGATGCACTGCATATTACGTTATATTATTAGGTATTTTCAATGATACACTAAAAAATTACTATATATTATAAGGTATTTTCAATGATACACTGCATATTACGTTATATTATAAGGTATTTTCAATCATACACTGCATATTACGTTATATTATAAGGTATTTTCAATGATACACTGCATATTACGTTATATTATAAGGTATTTTCAATGATACACTGCATATTACGTTATATTATATGGTATTTTCAATGATACACTGCATATTTCGTTATATTATAAGGTATTTTCAATCATAGACTACAAATTACAATATAAGATAAGGTATTTTCAATGATACACTACAAATTACGATATATTATAAGGTATTTTCAATGATAGACTGCATATTACGTTATATTATTTAGGTATTTTCAATGATACACTGCATATTACGTTATATTATAAGGTATTTTCAATGATACACTGCATATTACGTTATATTATTAGGTATTTTCAATGATGCACTGCATATTACGTTATATTATTAGGTATTTTCAATGATACACTAAAAAATTACTATATATTATAAGGTATTTCCAATGATACACTGAATATTACGTTATATTATAAGGTATTTTCAATCATACACTGCATATTACGTTATATTATAAGGTATTTTCAATGATACACTGCATATTACGTTATATTATAAGGTATTTTCAATGATAAACTACTATATATTATAAGGTATTTTCAATGATACACTACAAATTACGATATATTATAAGGTATTTTCAATGATACACTGCATATTACGTTATATTATAAGGTATTTTCAATGATACACTGCATATTACGTTATATTATTAGGTATTTTCAATGATGCACTGCATATTACGTTATATTATTAGGTATTTTCAATGATACACTAAAAAATTACTATATATTATAAGGTATTTCCAATGATACACTGCATATTACGTTATATTATAAGGTATTTTCAATCATACACTGCATATTACGTTATATTATAAGGTATTTTCAATGATACACTGCATATTACGTTATATTATAAGGTATTTTCAATGATAAACTACTATATATTACAAGGTATTTTCAATGATACACTACAAATTACCATATATTCTAAGGTATTTTCAATGATAAACTACTATATATTATAAGGTATTTTCAATGATACACTGCATATTACGTTATATTATAAGGTATTTCCAATGATACACTGCATATTACGTTATATTATTAGGTATTTTCAATGATACACTAAAAAATTACGATATATTATAAGGTATTTCCAAGGATACTCTGCATATTACGTTATATTATAAGGAATTTTCAATGATACACAGAATATTACGTTATATTATAAGGTATTTTCAATGATAAACTACTATATATTATATGGTATTTTCAATGATACACTACAAATTACGATATATTATAAGGTATTTTCAATGATACACTGCATATTACGAAATATTATAAGGTATTTTCAATGATACACTGCATATTACCTTATATTATAATGTATTTTCATTGATAGACTAGAATTACCATATATTCTACGGTATTTTCAATGATACACCGCATATTACGTTATATTATAAGGTATTTTCAATGATACACTGCATATTACCTTATATTATAATGTATTTTCATTGATAGACTAGAATTACCATATATTCTACGGTATTTTCAATGATACACCGCATATTACGTTATATTATAAGGTATTTTCATTGATACACTGCATATTAAGTTATATTATAAGGTATTTTCAATGATAGACTGCAAATATTACGTTATATTATAAGGTATTTTCGATGATACACTACAAATTACCATATATTCTAAGGTATTTTCAATGATAAACTACTATATATTATAAGGTATTTTCAATCATACACTGCATATTACGTTATATTATAAGGTATTTCCAATGATACTATGCATATTACGTTATATTATAAGGTATTTTCAATGATACACTGCATATTACGTTATATTATAAGGTATTTTCAATGATACACTGCATATTACATTATTTTATAAGGTATTTTTCATGATAGACTGCATACTACGTTATATTATAAGGTATTTTCAATGATACACTGCATATTACGTTATATTATAAGGTATTTTCAATGATACACTGCATATTACGAAATATTATAAGGTATTTTCAATGATACACTGCATATTACGTTATATTATAAGGTATTTTCAATGATACACAGAATATTACGTTATATTATAAGGTATTTTCAATGATAAACTGCTATATATTACAAGGTATTTTCAATGATACACTGCATATTAAGTTATATTATAAGGTATTTTCAATGATACACCGCATATTACGTTATATTATAAGGTATTTTCAATGATACACAGAATATTACGTTATATTATAAGGTATTTTCAATGATGCACTGCATATTACGTTATATTATTAGGTATTTTCAATGATACACTAAAAAATTACTATATATTATAAGGTATTTCCAATGATACACTGCATATTACGTTATATTATAAGGTATTTTCAATGATACACTGCATATTACCTTATATTATAATGTATTTTCATTGATAGACTAGAATTACCATATATTCTACGGTATTTTCAATGATACACCGCATATTACGTTATATTATAAGGTATTTTCAATGATACACTGCATATTACGTTATATTATAAGGTATTTTCAATGATACACCGCATATTACGTTATATTATAAGGTATTTTCAATGATACACTGCATATTACGTTATATTATAAGGTATTTTCAATGATACACTGCATATTACGTTTTATTACAAGGTATTTTCAATGATACACAGAATATTACGTTATATTATTAGGTATTTTCAATGATACACTAAAAAATTACTATATATTATAAGGTATTTCCAATGATACAATGCATATTACGTTATATTATAAGGTATTTTCAATGATACACTGCATATTACCTTATAATATAATGTATTTTCAATGATAAACTACTATATATTACAAGGTATTTTCAATGATACACTACAAATTACCATATATTCTAAGGTATTTTCAATGATAAACTACTATATATTATAAGGTATTTTCAATGATACACTGCATATTACGTTATATTATAAGGTATTTCCAATGATACACTGCATATTACGTTATATTATTAGGTATTTCCAATGATACACTAAAAAATTACGATATATTATAAGGTATTTCCAAGGATACTCTGCATATTACGTTATATTATAAGGAATTTTCAATGATACACAGAATATTACGTTATATTATAAGGTATTTTCAATGATAAACTACTATATATTATATGGTATTTTCAATGATACACTACAAATTACGATATATTATAAGGTATTTTCAATGATACACTGCATATTACTTTATATTATAAGGTATTTTCATTGATACACTACAAATTACGATATATTACAAGGTATTTTCAATGATACACAGCATATTACGTTATATTATATGGTATTTTCAATGATACACTGCATATTTCGTTATATTATAAGGTATTTTCAATCATAGACTACAAATTACCATATAAGATAAGGTATTTTCAATGATACACTACAAATTACGATATATTATAAGGTATTTTCAATGATAGACTGCATATTACGTTATATTATAAGGTATTTTCAATGATACACTGCATATTACGTTATATTATAAGGTATTTTCAATGATAAACTACTATATATTATAAGGTATTTTCAATGATACAATACAAATTACGATATATTATAAGGTATTTTCAATGATACACTGCATATTACGTTATATTATAAGGTATTTTCATTGATACACTACAAATTACGATATATTACAAGGTATTTTCAATGATACACAGCATATTACGTTATATTATAAGGTATTTTCAATCATAGACTACAAATTACCATATAAGATAAGGTATTTTCAATGATACACTACAAATTACGATATATTATAAGGTATTTTCAATGATACACTGCATATTACGTTATATTATAAGGTATTTTCAATGATACACAGAATATTACGTTATATTATATGGTATTTTCAATGATAAACTACTATATATTACAAGGTATTTTCAATGATACACTGCTTATTACATTACATTATAAGGTATTTTCAATGATAGACTGCATATTACATTATATTATAAGGTATTTTCAATGATAGACTGCATATTACGTTATATTATGAGGTATTTTCAATGATACACTGCATATTACGTTATATTATCAGGTATTTTCAATGATACTCTGCATATTACATTATATTATAAGGTATTTTCAATGATAGACTGCATATTACGTTATATTGTGAGGTATTTTGAATGATAGACTGCATATTACGTTATATTATAAAGTATTTTCAATGAATTACTGCATATTACGTTATATTATAAGGTATTTTCAATGATACACTGCATATTACGTTATATTATAAGGTATTTTCAATGATAGACTGCATATTACGTTATATTATAAGGTATTTTCAATGATACACTGCATATTACGTTATATTATAAGGTATTTTCAATGATACACTGCATATTACGTTATATTATATGGTATTTTCAATGATACACTGCATATTTCGTTATATTATAAGGTATTTTCAATCATAGACTACAAATTACCATATAAGATAAGGTATTTTCAATGATACACTACAAATTACGATATATTATAAGGTATTTTCAATGATAGACTGCATATTACGTTATATTATAAGGTATTTTCAATGATACACTGCATATTACGTTATATTATAAGGTATTTTCAATGATACACTGCATATTACGTTATATTATTAGGTATTTTCAATGATGCACTGCATATTACGTTATATTATTAGGTATTTTCAATGATACACTAAAAAATTACTATATATTATAAGGTATTTCCAATGATACACTGAATATTACGTTATATTATAAGGTATTTTCAATCATACACTGCATATTACGTTATATTATAAGGTATTTTCAATGATACACTGCATATTACGTTATATTATAAGGTATTTTCAATGATAAACTACTATATATTATAAGGTATTTTCAATGATACACTACAAATTACGATATATTATAAGGTATTTTCAATGATACACTGCATATTACGTTATATTATAAGGTATTTTCAATGATACACTGCATATTACGTTATATTATTAGGTATTTTCAATGATGCACTGCATATTACGTTATATTATTAGGTATTTTCAATGATACACTAAAAAATTACTATATATTATAAGGTATTTCCAATGATACACTGCATATTACGTTATATTATAAGGTATTTTCAATCATACACTGCATATTACGTTATATTATAAGGTATTTTCAATGATACACTGCATATTACGTTATATTATAAGGTATTTTCAATGATACACTGCATATTACGTTATATTATATGGTATTTTCAATGATACACTGCATATTTCGTTATATTATAAGGTATTTTCAATCATAGACTACAAATTACAATATAAGATAAGGTATTTTCAATGATACACTACAAATTACGATATATTATAAGGTATTTTCAATGATAGACTGCATATTACGTTATATTATAAGGTATTTTCAATGATACACTGCATATTACGTTATATTATAAGGTATTTTCAATGATACACTGCATATTACGTTATATTATTAGGTATTTTCAATGATGCACTGCATATTACGTTATATTATTAGGTATTTTCAATGATACACTAAAAAATTACTATATATTATAAGGTATTTCCAATGATACACTGAATATTACGTTATATTATAAGGTATTTTCAATCATACACTGCATATTACGTTATATTATAAGGTATTTTCAATGATACACTGCATATTACGTTATATTATAAGGTATTTTCAATGATAAACTACTATATATTATAAGGTATTTTCAATGATACACTACAAATTACGATATATTATAAGGTATTTTCAATGATACACTGCATATTACGTTATATTATAAGGTATTTTCAATGATACACTGCATATTACGTTATATTATTAGGTATTTTCAATGATGCACTGCATATTACGTTATATTATTAGGTATTTTCAATGATACACTAAAAAATTACTATATATTATAAGGTATTTCCAATGATACACTGCATATTACGTTATATTATAAGGTATTTTCAATGATACACTGCATATTACGTTATATTATAAGGTATTTTCAATGATACACTGCATATTACGTTATATTATAAGGTATTTTCAATGATAAACTACTATATATTACAAGGTATTTTCAATGATACACTACAAATTACCATATATTCTAAGGTATTTTCAATGATAAACTACTATATATTATAAGGTATTTTCAATGATACACTGCATATTACGTTATATTATAAGGTATTTCCAATGATACACTGCATATTACGTTATATTATTAGGTATTTCCAATGATACACTACTATATATTATAAGGTATTTTCAATGATACAATACAAATTACGATATATTATAAGGTATTTTCAATGATACACTGCATATTACTTTATATTATAAGGTATTTTCATTGATACACTACAAATTACGATATATTACAAGGTATTTTCAATGATACACAGCATATTACGTTATATTATAAGGTATTTTCAATCATAGACTACAAATTACGATATATTATAAGGTATTTTCAATGATAGACTGCATATTACGTTATATTATAAGGTATTTTCAATGATACACTGCATATTACGTTATATTATAAGGTATTTTCAATGATAAACTACTATATATTATAAGGTATTTTCAATGATACAATACAAATTACGATATATTATAAGGTATTTTCAATGATACACTGCATATTACGTTATATTATAAGGTATTTTCATTGATACACTACAAATTACGATATATTACAAGGTATTTTCAATGATACACAGCATATTACGTTATATTATAAGGTATTTTCAATCATAGACTACAAATTACCATATAAGATAAGGTATTTTCAATGATACACTACAAATTACGATATATTATAAGGTATTTTCAATGATACACTGCATATTACGTTATATTATAAGGTATTTTCAATGATACACAGAATATTACGTTATATTATATGGTATTTTCAATGATAAACTACTATATATTACAAGGTATTTTCAATGATACACTGCATATTACGTTATATTATAAGGTATTTTCAATGATAGACTGCATATTACATTATATTATAAGGTATTTTCAATGATAGACTGCATATTACGTTATATTATGAGGTATTTTCAATGATACACTGCATATTACGTTATATTATCAGGTATTTTCAATGATACTCTGCATATTACATTATATTATAAGGTATTTTCAATGATAGACTGCATATTACGTTATATTGTGAGGTATTTTCAATGATAGACTGCATATTACGTTATATTATAAAGTATTTTCAATGAATTACTGCATATTACGTTATATTATAAGGTATTTTCAATGATACACTGCATATTACGTTATATTATAAGGTATTTTCAATGATAGACTGCATATTACGTTATATTATAAGGTATTTTCAATGATACACTGCATATTACGTTATATTATAAGGTATTTTCAATGATACACTGCATATTACGTTATATTATATGGTATTTTCAATGATACACTGCATATTTCGTTATATTATAAGGTATTTTCAATCATAGACTACAAATTACCATATAAGATAAGGTATTTTCAATGATACACTACAAATTACGATATATTATAAGGTATTTTCAATGATAGACTGCATATTACGTTATATTATAAGGTATTTTCAATGATACACTGCATATTACGTTATATTATAAGGTATTTTCAATGATACACTGCATATTACGTTATATTATTAGGTATTTTCAATGATGCACTGCATATTACGTTATATTATTAGGTATTTTCAATGATACACTAAAAAATTACTATATATTATAAGGTATTTCCAATGATACACTGAATATTACGTTATATTATAAGGTATTTTCAATCATACACTGCATATTACGTTATATTATAAGGTATTTTCAATGATACACTGCATATTACGTTATATTATAAGGTATTTTCAATGATAAACTACTATATATTATAAGGTATTTTCAATGATACACTACAAATTACGATATATTATAAGGTATTTTCAATGATACACTGCATATTACGTTATATTATAAGGTATTTTCAATGATACACTGCATATTACGTTATATTATTAGGTATTTTCAATGATGCACTGCATATTACGTTATATTATTAGGTATTTTCAATAATACACTAAAAAATTACTATATATTATAAGGTATTTCCAATGATACACTGCATATTACGTTATATTATAAGGTATTTTCAATCATACACTGCATATTACGTTATATTATAAGGTATTTTCAATGATACACTGCATATTACGTTATATTATAAGGTATTTTCAATGATACACTGCATATTACGTTATATTATATGGTATTTTCAATGATACACTGCATATTTCGTTATATTATAAGGTATTTTCAATCATAGACTACAAATTACAATATAAGATAAGGTATTTTCAATGATACACTACAAATTACGATATATTATAAGGTATTTTCAATGATAGACTGCATATTACGTTATATTATAAGGTATTTTCAATGATACACTGCATATTACGTTATATTATAAGGTATTTTCAATGATACACTGCATATTACGTTATATTATTAGGTATTTTCAATGATGCACTGCATATTACGTTATATTATTAGGTATTTTCAATGATACACTAAAAAATTACTATATATTATAAGGTATTTCCAATGATACACAGAATATTACGTTATATTATAAGGTATTTTCAATCATACACTGCATATTACGTTATATTATAAGGTATTTTCAATGATACACTGCATATTACGTTATATTATAAGGTATTTTCAATGATAAACTACTATATATTATAAGGTATTTTCAATGATACACTACAAATTACGATATATTATAAGGTATTTTCAATGATACACTGCATATTACGTTATATTATAAGGTATTTTCAATGATACACTGCATATTACGTTATATTATTAGGTATTTTCAATGATGCACTGCATATTACGTTATATTATTAGGTATTTTCAATGATACACTAAAAAATTACTATATATTATAAGGTATTTCCAATGATACACTGCATATTACGTTATATTATAAGGTATTTTCAATGATACACTGCATATTACGTTATATTATAAGGTATTTTCAATGATACACTGCATATTACGTTATATTATAAGGTATTTTCAATGATAAACTACTATATATTACAAGGTATTTTCAATGATACACTACAAATTACCATATATTCTAAGGTATTTTCAATGATAAACTACTATATATTATAAGGTATTTTCAATGATACACTGCATATTACGTTATATTATAAGGTATTTCCAATGATACACTGCATATTACGTTATATTATTAGGTATTTCCAATGATACACTAAAAAATTACGATATATTATAAGGTATTTCCAAGGATACTCTGCATATTACGTTATATTATAAGGAATTTTCAATGATACACAGAATATTACGTTATATTATAAGGTATTTTCAATGATAAACTACTATATATTATATGGTATTTTCAATGATACACTACAAATTACGATATATTATAAGGTATTTTCAATGATACACTGCATATTACGAAATATTATAAGGTATTTTCAATGATACACTGCATATTACCTTATATTATAATGTATTTTCATTGATAGACTAGAATTACCATATATTCTACGGTATTTTCAATGATACACCGCATATTACGTTATATTATAAGGTATTTTCAATGATACACTGCATATTACCTTATATTATAATGTATTTTCATTGATAGACTAGAATTACCATATATTCTACGGTATTTTCAATGATACACCGCATATTACGTTATATTATAAGGTATTTTCATTGATACACTGCATATTAAGTTATATTATAAGGTATTTTCAATGATAGACTGCAAATATTACGTTATATTATAAGGTATTTTCGATGATACACTACAAATTACCATATATTCTAAGGTATTTTCAATGATAAACTACTATATATTATAAGGTATTTTCAATCATACACTGCATATTACGTTATATTATAAGGTATTTCCAATGATACTATGCATATTACGTTATATTATAAGGTATTTTCAATGATACACTGCATATTACGTTATATTATAAGGTATTTTCAATGATACACTGCATATTACATTATTTTATAAGGTATTTTTCATGATAGACTGCATACTACGTTATATTATAAGGTATTTTCAATGATACACTGCATATTACGTTATATTATAAGGTATTTTCAATGATACACTGCATATTACGAAATATTATAAGGTATTTTCAATGATACACTGCATATTACGTTATATTATAAGGTATTTTCAATGATACACAGAATATTACGTTATATTATAAGGTATTTTCAATGATAAACTGCTATATATTACAAGGTATTTTCAATGATACACTGCATATTAAGTTATATTATAAGGTATTTTCAATGATACACCGCATATTACGTTATATTATAAGGTATTTTCAATGATACACAGAATATTACGTTATATTATAAGGTATTTTCAATGATGCACTGCATATTACGTTATATTATTAGGTATTTTCAATGATACACTAAAAAATTACTATATATTATAAGGTATTTCCAATGATACACTGCATATTACGTTATATTATAAGGTATTTTCAATGATACACTGCATATTACCTTATATTATAATGTATTTTCATTGATAGACTAGAATTACCATATATTCTACGGTATTTTCAATGATACACCGCATATTACGTTATATTATAAGGTATTTTCAATGATACACTGCATATTACGTTATATTATAAGGTATTTTCAATGATACACCGCATATTACGTTATATTATAAGGTATTTTCAATGATACACTGCATATTACGTTATATTATAAGGTATTTTCAATGATACACTGCATATTACGTTTTATTACAAGGTATTTTCAATGATACACAGAATATTACGTTATATTATTAGGTATTTTCAATGATACACTAAAAAATTACTATATATTATAAGGTATTTCCAATGATACAATGCATATTACGTTATATTATAAGGTATTTTCAATGATACACTGCATATTACCTTATATTATAATGTATTTTCAATGATAAACTACTATATATTACAAGGTATTTTCAATGATACACTACAAATTACCATATATTCTAAGGTATTTTCAATGATAAACTACTATATATTATAAGGTATTTTCAATGATACACTGCATATTACGTTATATTATAAGGAATTTCCAATGATACACTGCATATTACGTTATATTATTAGGTATTTCCAATGATACACTAAAAAATTACGATATATTATAAGGTATTTCCAAGGATACTCTGCATATTACGTTATATTATAAGGAATTTTCAATGATACACAGAATATTACGTTATATTATAAGGTATTTTCAATGATAAACTACTATATATTATATGGTATTTTCAATGATACACTACAAATTACGATATATTATAAGGTATTTTCAATGATACACTGCATATTACTTTATATTATAAGGTATTTTCATTGATACACTACAAATTACGATATATTACAAGGTATTTTCAATGATACACAGCATATTACGTTATATTATAAGGTATTTTCAATCATAGACTACAAATTACCATATAAGATAAGGTATTTTCAATGATACACTACAAATTACGATATATTATAAGGTATTTTCAATGATACACAGCATATTACGTTATATTATAAGGTATTTTCAATGATAAACTACTATATATTATATGGTATTTTCAATGATACACTACAAATTACGATATATTATAAGGTATTTTCAATGATACACTGCATATTACGTTATATTATAAGGTATTTTCATTGATACACTACAAATTACCATATATTATAAGGTATTTTCAATGATACACTAAAAAATTTCGATATATTATAAGGTATTTCCAATGATACACTGCATATTACCATATATTATAAGGTATTTTCAATGATACACTACAAATTACGATATATTATAAGGTATTTTCAATGATACACTGCATATTACTTTATATTATAAGGTATTTTCATTGATACACTACAAATTACGATATATTATAAGGTATTTTCAATGATACACAGCATATTACGTTATATTATAAGGTATTTTCAATGATAAACTACTATATATTATAAGGTATTTTCAATGATACACTACAAATTACGATATATTATAAGGTATTTTCATTGATGCACTACAAATTACCATATATTATAAGGTATTTTCAATGATACACTACAAATTACGATATATTATAAGGTATTTTCAATGATACACTGCATATTACGTTATATTATAAGGTATTTTCAATGATACACAGAATATTACGTTATATTATAAGGTATTTTCAATGATAAACTACTATATATTACAAGGTATTTTCAATGATACACTGCATATTAAGTTATATTATAAGGTATTTTCAATGATACACCGCATATTACGTTATATTATAATGTATTTTCAATGATACACTGCATATTACGTTATATTATAAGGTATTTTCAATGATACACTGCATATTACGTTATATTATAACGTATTTTCAATGATACACTGCATATTACGTTATATTATAAGGTATTTTCAATGATACACAGAATATTACGTTATATTATAAGGTATTTTCAATGATGCACTGCATATTACGTTATATTATTAGGTATTTTCAATGATACACTAAAAAATTACTATATATTATAAGGTATTTCCAATGATACACTGCATATTACGTTATATTATAAGGTATTTTCAATGATACACTGCATATTACCTTATATTATAATGTAGTTTCATTGATAGACTAGAATTACCATATATTCTACGGTATTTTCAATGATACACCGCATATTACGTTATATTATAAGGTATTTTCAATGATACACTGCATATTACGTTATATTATAAGGTATTTTCAATGATACACTGCATATTACGTTATATTATAAGGTATTTTCATTGATACACTACAAATTACTATATATTATAAGGTATCTTCAATGATATACTGCATATTACGTTTTATTATAAGGTATTTTCAATGATACACTGCATATTACTTTATATTATAAGGTATTTTCATTGATACACTACAAATTACGATATATTACAAGGTATTTTCAATGATACACAGCATATTACGTTATATTATAAGGTATTTTCAATGATAAACTACTATATATTATAAGGTATTTTCAATGATACACTACAAATTACGATATATTATAAGGTATTTTCATTGATGCACTACAAATTACCATATATTATAAGGTATTTTCAATGATGCACTACAAATTACGATATATTATAAGGTATTTTCAATGATACACTGCATATTACGTTATATTATAAGGTATTTTCAATGATACACTGCATATTACGTTATATTATAAGGTATTTTCAATGATACACTGCATATTACGTTATATTATAAGGTATTTTCAATGATACACTGCATATTACGTTATATTATAAGGTATTCTCAATGATACACTGCATATTACGATTTATTATAAGGTATTTTCAATGATAAACTACTATATATTATAAGGTATTTTCAATGATACACTGCATATTACGTTATATTATAAGGTATTTTCAATGATACACTGCATATTACGTTATATTATAAGGTATTTTGAATGATACACTGCATATTACGTTATATTATAAGGTATTTTCATTGATAGACTAGAATTACCATATATTCTAAGGTATTTTCAATGATACACTGCATATTACGTTAAATTATAAGGTATTTTCAATGATACACTGCATATTACGTTTTATTATAAGGTATTTTCGATGATACACTGCATATTACGTTATATTATTAGGTATTTTCAATGATACACTACAAATTACCATATATTATAAGGTATCTTCAATGATACACTGCATATTACGTTTTATTATAAGGTATTTTCAATGACACACTGCATATTACGTTTTATTATAAGGTATTTCCAATGATACACTGCATATTACGTTATATTATAAGGTATTTTCAATGATACACTACATATTACGTCATATTATAAGGTATTTCCAATGATACTCTGCATATTAAGTTATATTATAAGGAATTTTCAATGATACACTGCATATTACGTTATATTATAAGGTATTTTCAATGATACACTGCATATTACGTTATATTATAAGGTATTTTCATTGATAGACTAGAATTACCATATATTCTAAGGTATTTTCAATGATACACTGCATATTACGTTAAATTATAAGGTATTTTCAATGATACACTGCATATTACGTTATATTATAAGGTATTTTCAATGATACACTGCATATTACGTTATATTATATGGTATTTTCAATGATACACTGCATATTTCGTTATATTATAAGGTATTTTCAATCATAGACTACAAATTACCATATAAGATAAGGTATTTTCAATGATACACTACAAATTACGATATATTATAATGTATTTTCAATGATACACAGCATATTACGTTATATTATAAGGTATTTTCAATGATAAACTACTATATATTATAAGGTATTTTCAATGATACACTACAAATTACGATATATTATAAGGTATTTTCAATGATACACTGCATATTACGTTATATTATAAGGTATTTTCAATGATACACAGAATATTACGTTATATTATAAGGTATTTTCAATGATAAACTACTATATATTACAAGGTATTTTCAATGATACACTGCATATTAAGTTATATTATAAGGTATTTTCAATGATACACCGCATATTACGTTATATTATAATGTATTTTCAATGATACACTGCATATTTCGTTATATTATAAGGTATTTTCAATCATAGACTACAAATTACCATATAAGATAAGGTATTTTCAATGATACACTACAAATTACGATATATTATAATGTATTTTCAATGATACACAGCATATTACGTTATATTATAAGGTATTTTCAATGATAAACTACTATATATTATAAGGTATTTTCAATGATACACTACAAATTACGATATATTATAAGGTATTTTCAATGATACACTGCATATTACGTTATATTATAAGGTATTTTCAATGATACACAGAATATTACGTTATATTATAAGGTATTTTCAATGATAAACTACTATATATTACAAGGTATTTTCAATGATACACTGCATATTAAGTTATATTATAAGGTATTTTCAATGATACACCGCATATTACGTTATATTATAATGTATTTTCAATGATACACTGCATATTACGTTATATTATAAGGTATTTTCAATGATACACTGCATATTACGTTATATTATAACGTATTTTCAATGATACACTGCATATTACGTTATATTATAAGGTATTTTCAATGATACACAGAATATTACGTTATATTATAAGGTATTTTCAATGATGCACTGCATATTACGTTATATTATTAGGTATTTTCAATGATACACTAAAAAATTACTATATATTATAAGGTATTTCCAATGATACACTGCATATTACGTTATATTATAAGGTATTTTCAATGATACACTGCATATTACCTTATATTATAATGTATTTTCATTGATAGACTAGAATTACCATATATTCTACGGTATTTTCAATGATACACCGCATATTACGTTATATTATAAGGTATTTTCAATGATACACTGCATATTACGTTATATTATAAGGTATTTTCAATGATACACTGCATATTACGTTATATTATAAGGTATTTTCATTGATACACTACAAATTACCATATATTATAAGGTATCTTCAATGATACACTGCATATTACGTTTTATTATAAGGTATTTTCAATGATACACTGCATATTACGTTTTATTACAAGGTATTTTCAATGATACACAGAATATTACGTTATATTATTAGGTATTTTCAATGATACACTAAAAAATTACTATATATTATAAGGTATTTCCAATGATACACTGCATATTACGTTATATTATAAGGTATTTTCAATGATACACTGCATATTACCTTATATTATAATGTATTTTCAATGATAAACTACTATATATTACAAGGTATTTTCAATGATACACTGCATATTACGTTATATTATAAGGTATTTTCAATGATACACAGAATATTACGTTATATTATAAGGTATTTTCAATGATAAACTACTATATATTACAAGGTATTTTCAATGATACACTGCATATTAAGTTATATTATAAGGTATTTTCAATGATACACCGCATATTACGTTATATTATAATGTATTTTCAATGATACACTGCATATTACGTTATATTATAAGGTATTTTCAATGATACACTGCATATTACGTTATATTATAACGTATTTTCAATGATACACTGCATATTACGTTATATTATAAGGTATTTTCAATGATACACAGAATATTACGTTATATTATAAGGTATTTTCAATGATGCACTGCATATTACGTTATATTATTAGGTATTTTCAATGATACACTAAAAAATTACTATATATTATAAGGTATTTCCAATGATACACTGCATATTACGTTATATTATAAGGTATTTTCAATGATACACTGCATATTACCTTATATTATAATGTATTTTCATTGATAGACTAGAATTACCATATATTCTAAGGTATTTTCAATGATACACCGCATATTACGTTATATTATAAGGTATTTTCAATGATACACTGCATATTACGTTATATTATAAGGTATTTTCAATGATACACTGCATATTACGTTATATTATAAGGTATTTTCATTGATACACTACAAATTACCATATATTATAAGGTATCTTCAATGATATACTGCATATTACGTTTTATTATAAGGTATTTTCAATGATACACTGCATATTACGTTTTATTACAAGGTATTTTCAATGATACACAGAATATTACGTTATATTATTAGGTATTTTCAATGATACACTAAAAAATTACTATATATTATAAGGTATTTCCAATGATACAATGCATATTACGTTATATTATAAGGTATTTTCAATGATACACTGCATATTACCTTATATTATAATGTATTTTCAATGATAAACTACTATATATTACAAGGTATTTTCAATGATACACTACAAATTACCATATATTCTAAGGTATTTTCAATGATAAACTACTATATATTATAAGGTATTTTCAATGATACACTGCATATTACGTTATATTATAAGGTATTTCCAATGATACACTGCATATTACGTTATATTATTAGGTATTTCCAATGATACACTAAAAAATTACGATATATTATAAGGTATTTCCAAGGATACTCTGCATATTACGTTATATTATAAGGAATTTTCAATGATGCACAGAATATTACGTTATATTATAAGGTATTTTCAATGATAAACTACTATATATTATATGGTATTTTCAATGATACACTACAAATTACGATATATTATAAGGTATTTTCAATGATACACTGCATATTACTTTATATTATAAGGTATTTTCATTGATACACTACAAATTACGATATATTACAAGGTATTTTCAATGATACACAGCATATTACGTTATATCATAAGGTATTTTCAATGATAAACTACTATATATTATAAGGTATTTTCAATGATACACTACAAATTACGATATATTATAAGGTATTTTCATTGATGCACTACAAATTACCATATATTATAAGGTATTTTCAATGATACACTACAAATTACGATATATTATAAGGTATTTTCAATGATACAATGCATATTACGTTATATTATAAGGTATTTTCAATGATACACTGCATATTACGTTATATTATAAGGTATTTTGAATGATACACTGCATATTACGTTATATTATAAGGTATTTTCAATGATACACTGCATATTACGTTATATTATAAGGTATTTTCAATGATACACTGCATATTACGTTATATTATAAGGTATTTTCAATGATACACTGCATATTACGTTATATTATAAGGTATTCTCAATGATACACTGCATATTACGATTTATTATAAGGTATTTTCAATGATAAACTACTATATATTATAAGGTATTTTCAATGATACACTGCATATTACGTTATATTATAAGGTATTTTCAATGATACACTGCATATTACGTTATATTATAAGGTATTTTGAATGATACACTGCATATTACGTTATATTATAAGGTATTTTCATTGATAGACTAGAATTACCATATATTCTAAGGTATTTTCAATGATACACTGCATATTACGTTAAATTATATGGTATTTTCAATGATACACTGCATATTACGTTTTATTATAAGGTATTTTCGATGATACACTGCATATTACGTTATATTATTAGGTATTTTCAATGATACACAGCATATTACGTTATATTATAAGGTATTTTCAATGATAAACTACTATATATTATAAGGTATTTTCAATGATACACTACAAATTACGATATATTATAAGGTATTTTCAATGATACACTGCATATTTCGTTATATTATAAGGTATTTTCAATCATAGACTACAAATTACCATATAAGATAAGGTATTTTCAATGATACACTACAAATTACGATATATTATAAGGTATTTTCAATGATACACAGCATATTACGTTATATTATAAGGTATTTTCAATGATAAACTACTATATATTATATGGTATTTTCAATGATACACTACAAATTACGATATATTATAAGGTATTTTCAATGATACACTGCATATTACTTTATATTATAAGGTATTTTCATTGATACACTACAAATTACGATATATTATAAGGTATTTTCAATGATACACAGCATATTACGTTATATTATAAGGTATTTTCAATGATAAACTACTATATATTCTAAGGTATTTTCAATGATACACTACAAATTACGATATATTATAAGGTATTTTCATTGATGCACTACAAATTACCATATATTATAAGGTATTTTCAATGATACACTACAAATTGCGATATATTATAAGGTATTTTCATTGATAGACTAGAATTACCATATATTCTAAGGTATTTTCAATGATACACTGCATATTACTATATATTATAAGGTATTTTCAATGATACACTACAAATTACGATATATTATAAGGTATTTTCAATGATACACTGCATATTTCGTTATATTATAAGGTATTTTCAATCATAGACTACAAATTACCATATAAGATAAGGTATTTTCAATGATACACTACAAATTGCGATATATTATAAGGTATTTTCAATGATACACAGCATATTACGTTATATTATAAGGTATTTTCAATGATAAACTACTATATATTATATGGTATTTTCAATGATACACTACAAATTACGATATATTATAAGGTATTTTCAATGATACACTGCATATTACTTTATATTATAAGGTATTTTCATTGATACACTACAAATTACGATATATTATAAGGTATTTTCAATGATACACAGCATATTACGTTATATTATAAGGTATTTTCAATGATAAACTACTATATATTCTAAGGTATTTTCAATGATACACTACAAATTACGATATATTATAAGGTATTTTCATTGGGGCACTACAAATTACCATATATTATAAGGTATTTTCAATGATACACTACAAATTGCGATATATTATAAGGTATTTTCATTGATAGACTAGAATTACCATATATTCTAAGGTATTTTCAATGATACACTGCATATTACTATATATTATAAGGTATTTTCAATGATACACTGCATATTACGATATATTATAAGGTATTTTCAATGATACACTGCATATTACTTTATATTATAAGGTATTTTCATTGATACACTACAAATTACGATATATTATAAGGTATTTTCAATGATACACAGCATATTACGTTATATTATAAGGTATTTTCAATGATAAACTACTATATATTATAAGGTATTTTCAATGATACACTACAAATTACGATATATTATAAGGTATTTTCAATGATACACTGCATATTACGTTATATTATAAGGTATTTTCATTGATACACTACAAATTACCATATATTATAAGGTATTTTCAATGATACACTACAAAATTTCGATATATTCTAAGGTATTTTCAATGATACACTGCATATTACCATATATTATAAGGTATTTTCAATGATGCACTACAAATTACCATATATTATAAGGTATTTTCAATGATACACTACAAATTGCGATATATTATAAGGTATTTTCATTGATAGACTAGAATTACCATATATTCTAAGGTATTTTCAATGATACACTGCATATTACGTTATATTATAAGGTATTTTCAGTGATACACTGCATATTACGTTATATTATAAGGTATTTTCAATGATACACTGCATATTACTTTATATTATAAGGTATTTTCATTGATACACTACAAATTACGATATATTACAAGGTATTTTCAATGATACACAGCATATTACGTTATATTATAAGGTATTTTCAATGATAAACTACTATATATTCTAAGGTATTTTCAATGATACACTACAAATTACGATATATTATAAGGTATTTTCATTGGGGCACTACAAATTACCATATATTATAAGGTATTTTCAATGATACACTACAAATTGCGATATATTATAAGGTATTTTCATTGATAGACTAGAATTACCATATATTCTAAGGTATTTTCAATGATACACTGCATATTACTATATATTATAAGGTATTTTCAGTGATACACTGCATATTACGATATATTATAAGGTATTTGCAATGATACACTGCATATTACTTTATATTATAAGGTATTTTCATTGATACACTACAAATTACGATATATTATAAGGTATTTTCAATGATACACAGCATATTACGTTATATTATAAGGTATTTTCAATGATAAACTACTATATATTATAAGGTATTTTCAATGATACACTACAAATTACGATATATTATAAGGTATTTTCAATGATACACTGCATATTACGTTATATTATAAGGTATTTTCATTGATACACTACAAATTACCATATATTATAAGGTATTTTCAATGATACACTAAAAAATTTCGATATATTCTAAGGTATTTTCAATGATACACTGCATATTACCATATATTATAAGGTATTTTCAATGATGCACTACAAATTACCATATATTATAAGGTATTTTCAATGATACACTACAAATTGCGATATATTATAAGGTATTTTCATTGATAGACTAGAATTACCATATATTCTAAGGTATTTTCAATGATACACTGCATATTACTATATATTATAAGGTATTTTCAGTGATACACTGCATATTACGATATATTATAAGGTATTTTCAATGATACACTGCATATTACTTTATATTATAAGGTATTTTCATTGATACACTACAAATTACGATATATTACAAGGTATTTTCAATGATACACAGCATATTACGTTATATTATAAGGTATTTTCAATGATAAACTACTATATATTATAAGGTATTTTCAATGATACACTACAAATTACGATATATTATAAGGTATTTTCAATGATACACTGCATATTTCGTTATATTATAAGGTATTTTCAATCATAGACTACAAATTACCATATAAGATAAGGTATTTTCAATGATACACTACAAATTACGATATATTATAAGGTATTTTCAATGATACACTGCATATTACGTTATATTATAAGGTATTTTCAATGATAAACTACTATATATTATATGGTATTTTCAATGATACACTACAAATTACGATATATTATAAGGTATTTTCAATGATACACTGCATATTACTTTATATTATAAGGTATTTTCATTGATACACTACAAATTACGATATATTATAAGGTATTTTCAATGATACACAGCATATTACGTTATATTATAAGGTATTTTCAATGATAAACTACTATATATTCTAAGGTATTTTCAATGATACACTACAAATTACGATATATTATAAGGTATTTTCATTGAGGCACTACAAATTACCATATATTATAAGGTATTTTCAATGATACACTACAAATTGCGATATATTATAAGGTATTTTCATTGATAGACTAGAATTACCATATATTCTAAGGTATTTTCAATGATACACTGCATATTACTATATATTATAAGGTATTTTCAATGATACACTACAAATTACGATATATTATAAGGTATTTTCAATGATACACTGCATATTTCGTTATATTATAACGTATTTTCAATGATACACTGCATATTACGTTATATTATAAGGTATTTTCAATGATACACAGAATATTACGTTATATTATAAGGTATTTTCAATGATGCACTGCATATTACGTTATATTATTAGGTATTTTCAATGATACACTAAAAAATTACGATATATTATAAGGTATTTTCAATGATACACTGCATATTACGTTATATTATAAGGTATTTTCAATGATACACTGCATATTACCTTATATTATAATGTATTTTCATTGATAGACTAGAATTACCATATATTCTACGGTATTTTCAATGATACACCGCATATTACGTTATATTATAAGGTATTTTCAATGATACACTGCATATTACGTTATATTATAAGGTATTTTCAATGATACACTGCATATTACGTTATATTATAAGGTATTTTCATTGATACACTACAAATTACCATATATTATAAGGTATCTTCAATGATATACTGCATATTACGTTTTATTATAAGGTATTTTCAATGATACACTGCATATTACGTTTTATTACAAGGTATTTTCAATGATACACAGAATATTACGTTATATTATTAGGTATTTTCAATGATACACTAAAAAATTACTATATATTATAAGGTATTTCCAATGATACAATGCATATTACGTTATATTATAAGGTATTTTCAATGATACACTGCATATTACCTTATATTATAATGTATTTTCAATGATAAACTACTATATATTACAAGGTATTTTCAATGATACACTGCATATTACGTTATATTATAAGGTATTTTCAATGATACACAGAATATTACGTTATATTATAAGGTATTTTCAATGATAAACTACTATATATTACAAGGTATTTTCAATGATACACTGCATATTAAGTTATATTATAAGGTATTTTCAATGATACACCGCATATTACGTTATATTATAATGTATTTTCAATGATACACTGCATATTACGTTATATTATAAGGTATTTTCAATGATACACTGCATATTACGTTATATTATAACGTATTTTCAATGATACACTGCATATTACGTTATATTATAAGGTATTTTCAATGATACACAGAATATTACGTTATATTATAAGGTATTTTCAATGATGCACTGCATATTACGTTATATTATTAGGTATTTTCAATGATACACTAAAAAATTACTATATATTATAAGGTATTTCCAATGATACACTGCATATTACGTTATATTATAAGGTATTTTCAATGATACACTGCATATTACCTTATATTATAATGTATTTTCATTGATAGACTAGAATTACCATATATTCTACGGTATTTTCAATGATACACCGCATATTACGTTATATTATAAGGTATTTTCAATGATACACTGCATATTACGTTATATTATAAGGTATTTTCAATGATACACTGCATATTACGTTATATTATAAGGTATTTTCATTGATACACTACAAATTACCATATATTATAAGGTATCTTCAATGATATACTGCATATTACGTTTTATTATAAGGTATTTTCAATGATACACTGCATATTACGTTTTATTACAAGGTATTTTCAATGATACACAGAATATTACGTTATATTATTAGGTATTTTCAATGATACACTAAAAAATTACTATATATTATAAGGTATTTCCAATGATACAATGCATATTACGTTATATTATAAGGTATTTTCAATGATACACTGCATATTACCTTATATTATAATGTATTTTCAATGATAAACTACTATATATTACAAGGTATTTTCAATGATACACTACAAATTACCATATATTCTAAGGTATTTTCAATGATAAACTACTATATATTATAAGGTATTTTCAATGATACACTGCATATTACGTTATATTATAAGGTATTTCCAATGATACACTGCATATTACGTTATATTATTAGGTATTTCCAATGATACACTAAAAAATTACGATATATTATAAGGTATTTCCAAGGATACTCTGCATATTACGTTATATTATAAGGAATTTTCAATGATGCACAGAATATTACGTTATATTATAAGGTATTTTCAATGATAAACTACTATATATTATATGGTATTTTCAATGATACACTACAAATTACGATATATTATAAGGTATTTTCAATGATACACTGCATATTACTTTATATTATAAGGTATTTTCATTGATACACTACAAATTACGATATATTACAAGGTATTTTCAATGATACACAGCATATTACGTTATATCATAAGGTATTTTCAATGATAAACTACTATATATTATAAGGTATTTTCAATGATACACTACAAATTACGATATATTATAAGGTATTTTCATTGATGCACTACAAATTACCATATATTATAAGGTATTTTCAATGATACACTACAAATTACGATATATTATAAGGTATTTTCAATGATACAATGCATATTACGTTATATTATAAGGTATTTTCAATGATACACTGCATATTACGTTATATTATAAGGTATTTTGAATGATACACTGCATATTACGTTATATTATAAGGTATTTTCAATGATACACTGCATATTACGTTATATTATAAGGTATTTTCAATGATACACTGCATATTACGTTATATTATAAGGTATTTTCAATGATACACTGCATATTACGTTATATTATAAGGTATTCTCAATGATACACTGCATATTACGATTTATTATAAGGTATTTTCAATGATAAACTACTATATATTATAAGGTATTTTCAATGATACACTGCATATTACGTTATATTATAAGGTATTTTCAATGATACACTGCATATTACGTTATATTATAAGGTATTTTGAATGATACACTGCATATTACGTTATATTATAAGGTATTTTCATTGATAGACTAGAATTACCATATATTCTAAGGTATTTTCAATGATACACTGCATATTACGTTAAATTATATGGTATTTTCAATGATACACTGCATATTACGTTTTATTATAAGGTATTTTCGATGATACACTGCATATTACGTTATATTATTAGGTATTTTCAATGATACACAGCATATTACGTTATATTATAAGGTATTTTCAATGATAAACTACTATATATTATAAGGTATTTTCAATGATACACTACAAATTACGATATATTATAAGGTATTTTCAATGATACACTGCATATTTCGTTATATTATAAGGTATTTTCAATCATAGACTACAAATTACCATATAAGATAAGGTATTTTCAATGATACACTACAAATTACGATATATTATAAGGTATTTTCAATGATACACAGCATATTACGTTATATTATAAGGTATTTTCAATGATAAACTACTATATATTATATGGTATTTTCAATGATACACTACAAATTACGATATATTATAAGGTATTTTCAATGATACACTGCATATTACTTTATATTATAAGGTATTTTCATTGATACACTACAAATTACGATATATTATAAGGTATTTTCAATGATACACAGCATATTACGTTATATTATAAGGTATTTTCAATGATAAACTACTATATATTCTAAGGTATTTTCAATGATACACTACAAATTACGATATATTATAAGGTATTTTCATTGAGGCACTACAAATTACCATATATTATAAGGTATTTTCAATGATACACTACAAATTGCGATATATTATAAGGTATTTTCATTGATAGACTAGAATTACCATATATTCTAAGGTATTTTCAATGATACACTGCATATTACTATATATTATAAGGTATTTTCAATGATACACTACAAATTACGATATATTATAAGGTATTTTCAATGATACACTGCATATTTCGTTATATTATAAGGTATTTTCAATCATAGACTACAAATTACCATATAAGATAAGGTATTTTCAATGATACACTACAAATTGCGATATATTATAAGGTATTTTCAATGATACACAGCATATTACGTTATATTATAAGGTATTTTCAATGATAAACTACTATATATTATATGGTATTTTCAATGATACACTACAAATTACGATATATTATAAGGTATTTTCAATGATACACTGCATATTACTTTATATTATAAGGTATTTTCATTGATACACTACAAATTACGATATATTATAAGGTATTTTCAATGATACACAGCATATTACGTTATATTATAAGGTATTTTCAATGATAAACTACTATATATTCTAAGGTATTTTCAATGATACACTACAAATTACGATATATTATAAGGTATTTTCATTGGGGCACTACAAATTACCATATATTATAAGGTATTTTCAATGATACACTACAAATTGCGATATATTATAAGGTATTTTCATTGATAGACTAGAATTACCATATATTCTAAGGTATTTTCAATGATACACTGCATATTACTATATATTATAAGGTATTTTCAGTGATACACTGCATATTACGATATATTATAAGGTATTTTCAATGATACACTGCATATTACTTTATATTATAAGGTATTTTCATTGATACACTACAAATTACGATATATTATAAGGTATTTTCAATGATACACAGCATATTACGTTATATTATAAGGTATTTTCAATGATAAACTACTATATATTATAAGGTATTTTCAATGATACACTACAAATTACGATATATTATAAGGTATTTTCAATGATACACTGCATATTACGTTATATTATAAGGTATTTTCATTGATACACTACAAATTACCATATATTATAAGGTATTTTCAATGATACACTAAAAAATTTCGATATATTCTAAGGTATTTTCAATGATACACTGCATATTACCATATATTATAAGGTATTTTCAATGATACACTACAAATTACGATATATTATAAGGTATTTTCAATGATACACTACAAATTGCGATATATTATAAGGTATTTTCATTGATAGACTAGAATTACCATATATTCTAAGGTATTTTCAATGATAAACTGCATATTACTATATATTATAAGGTATTTTCAGTGATACACTGCATATTACGATATATTATAAGGTATTTTCAATGATACACTGCATATTACTTTATATTATAAGGTATTTTCATTGATACACTACAAATTACGATATATTACAAGGTATTTTCAATGATACACAGCATATTACGTTATATTATAAGGTATTTTCAATGATAAACTACTATATATTCTAAGGTATTTTCAATGATACACTACAAATTACGATATATTATAAGGTATTTTCATTGGGGCACTACAAATTACCATATATTATAAGGTATTTT